>OZ026806.1:19937322-20537322 GCA_964023185.1 Macaria liturata | reverse complement strand
CGCACCTGAATGTTTGACATTTCATAGTCTACAAGCAATAGTTGTATTTGTACCTATTTTCAGAATCGCTGCACTCTATCTGCGAGTCTCTCCTGGTGGCTCGAGACGTCGCGAAGCTTCCACCGATACCATTTCTAGATGGAATCAAACTGGAAAAGAAGAAATCCAAGGTATGAACAAATTCAGCTTTATTACTTTTCACTTTAGTTGTTTCATCTTCGACCACAAGTGTCGCCTCAGGCGAACTAGCGGCCAGATACCCAGGCATACACATATGTAACAAAAATGGCCGCCTCAACAAAATGGCGGATTTATGTTTTCACATCTACCTCTTTAAATCCTTAATATCAGACGAATTTAGCCAAAATTGAGCCAATATTTCGTAAAAAAAATAGGTTTTTACATTGTTTACTTTATTTTGACTGGCCTGTTAGTTTAGTTGGTAGTGGCTCTGCTTTCTAATCTAGGGGTTGCGGGTTCGATTCCCCCTTGACACAAGTATTTATGAACTATAAAATGTATAAGTACTAAAAAAAGTATATAAGTATGAGGTATCCGTTATCTAGTACCCACGATAGAGGCGTTTGCTTAGTATGGGGCTAAATGGCGCTGTGTACAATGTCCCGGAAATATTTAAATTTCCTACTTTTTTCGAGTTATGTGTGGATTTGCACTCGCGGTGAAGAAAAACATCGTGAGGAAACCGTCATGTTTGACGACCACAATATCCGATGACATGTGTCTTCCATGGAAGGACCTGGGCGCCCACCACGATGTATCTGCACAAGAGAACTCTAATAACGGATTAAGTCTGCGGGGGAGTTACGACCCTCGGTCACGAGGAAATAGGACTCACACATAACCGGCTAGCACTTACGTCAATAATTATGTCGAAAATTAGCTCGACAAGTTTCGGAAAACTGAGGTTTCCATCATCAGGAGGACGAGTCAGCACGTGAATTTAATCATGCCTTACGGGAACTATAGTACAAAAAATATTAATAAAATCTTTGATTGTAGGTACATCCGAACCACAGCCAGGCAGGCTCCGCGCGCTCCTCCCTCTACCTCGGTCTGTCCCAACTCCCCACACTGACGAGGAATGTCAGTGAGACGCAGCTCGTGGCTGATATCAGAAGCGTTGGTGAGTACTTATTAATTTACTATCTAATATTTTCTATCGAAGTGTTTTATTAGGTGTGTAATTTTGCTGTGCAATATTCTATTAATGTACCATATATTTTAGTAGTTTATCTCCAATACACTCAATTCAATTTCATTCAATTTTACGAACATAAATGACTGGCATTTAATGTTGAATAAAGTTTTCCCTAAAGAAAAATACACTGTACACTTTTTTCCTAAATACGTTCGTGTCTCCTAGCGCCATCTAGTAACAGAAATAAAAACTACATTGAAGCTTGCGGCTTCTTCTACCTACATTATAAAACTATGATGTTCAATAAAATGCAAAGCTTTTTTGTGATGTAACCCTTTAAAATTAACCTATACAATGTGTTTGGGGAACGATGTCGCTGATTTTAAGGGTAATAAATATGGTCGAATTCATCGACAAATCACGCTTCGATTTTTTTTCGAAATGGCAAGCATTTTTTATGTTATGGAAAGTAATATAGCTGCCATCGTTTTTCATATGATTGAGTGTCCGGAATCGCATACCGCATACCGCAGCGTTGTGCGTCATGATCACCAGACCAAAGCTTTACCTAGGTAGCATAAAAAAAACTTCGAAGCGTGATTTGTTGATGAATTTGACCATATTTATTACCCTTAAAATATGCGACATCGTTTCCCAAACACATTGTATAAGCCGGTTCAATAAACGTGACATCTATAAATGACGGCAAAAATCATTGCTACCTTTTCGCTCTAACGGATGAGTTGTATGGTGCGAGAATGATGACATGATTTTCGCCGCAATTTTTAGGAGTCACGTTTTATACAAAAAATACAAATACAAATCATTTAATTGCCAAAAAACTTTGTCACAAAATGTTTCGAATCCTCTGACCTCGTGGTAGCCGGTAGGCTGTGTTACGAGGCCAGGGTCATCTCCCAGTATGATTCTAATTTAATTATAATTACATCTTCCGGCCCGTTCACACATGGGAGTCCGTTTTACTGGTTCGTTTTTAACGGATACGTCATAAATTTATGCTCTGTTCACACCATAGGCACCGTATAACGTAGGTACAACGGATCCGTCATTACTGGATGCGATGTTCACACATATGTATATAATATTAGGTTCTTACATATGAAATTGGCGTTTTGTATGGGAGGAACAAAAAGTCGAATATTTTTTAATTTAATATATTTAATTAATCAAAGTATATTCCATTATTTTCTATGCACTTTTGCCATCTCATAGGTAGTGCATTGATCCCTTTACAAAAAAAAACCAGTCGGACGGGAATCAATAAAATATTTGAAGGCGATTTGGACTGCCCCATCGGAGTTGAATTTTTTCCCTTGCAAGAAGTTATCCAAATTTCGAAAAAATGGTAATCTGTTGAAGGTCCGGGGAGTACGGAGGATGTCTTAGACATTACAATTGAAGCTCTTTTAATTTGGTAGCCGTCTGTTGTGCAGTGTGTGGTCTAGCGTTGTCGTGAAGCAGCAGTCGCGTGGAGCCATTGACCAGCCTAGGTTGTTTAGCCGCTAACTTTTCCATCATGGTTTGCAATTCCTGACAATAGACATCAGCCGTAATAGTCTGGCCAGATTTGAGAAAATTGTAATGAACAATACCGGCACTAGTCCACCAAACGCTTACAAGTAACTTTTTTGGGGTTAATTTTCGCTTGTGAGGTACCCACCTTTCAAGCTTTTTAATCTTCCCAATTTGCTTCAAGTGAATTAAAACAGTTTTATCACTAACATCGTAGCCTGCAGCTAACTCGGACGAGGTTTGCGATGAATCCGCTTCCACAATAGCCTTCAATTCTTCATTATCAACTTTGGTCTCAGGCCGTCCACGGGGCTTGTTCTGCAGGTCGAAATTTCCAGAACGAAAACGTTGGAACCAAAAACGAACTGTGTTTTCTTTTGCAACACGACCGCCATACACATCATTCACCCTTCGAGTCGTTTCCGCAGCACTAGTGCCACGGCGGAACTCGTACTCGTAAATAATACGATATTTTAAGTTTTCCATTTTGTAAAAAGAGTGACGCAAACAGAAAAAACAAAAGAAAAAATAACAAATGAATGACGTTCATCGAAACACAAATACATGAGTAAATAGCTGTACAAATTTGAATTTGGAATAACTTACCAAATAGGAGAAATTCGCGATTAAAGTGGCCAGTACGAAAAACGCCAATTTCATATGTAAGGACCTAATATAACGTATAACGTACACCCCGCACACACCTCCCGCCACGTACACAGTATCTATCCGTTAAAATTCTACGTATCCGTATATTTTTACTGCTCCGTCGTCCAGTATTCGATGACAAAACGGAACGTAATTATTTTACGGAACGATATTTTTTACTGTATACAGAATAGTGTGCCATGTGTGAAGTCGCTCATACAACTACATACGCCATCAACGAAAAAAGAACTTACACGATAAATCGGAACAGTAAAACGGAGACATGTGTGAACCGGCCGTTAGTAGCAAGCTTATGAACTGTGTTATATCAGAATATCCCTTTACCTAACCATTCCTTTCCTCTCCCCTAGAAGAAAGATCCCAAACTTCAGAAGAAGTTTCAATCACGAGTTCTATTCTGGAGCAGATCATTCGACTGGAGTCGAAGCGACTGCGACTCATACCGACTCGGAAACTGAAGGAAATTACTAAGGCTGTTAGTTAGTGACTACAGTTTATTTATAAATAAATAAATAATAATAAATACTTCGGGACATATCACTCAGCGCCATCTAGCCCCATACTAAGCTTACGCTTGTCTCATGGGTACTAGATAACGGATGTAATACATATATACTTTTCTTTTGTAAATACATACTTATGATACATTTAAACAACCAGCCTCAATACAAGTAATTTAAAATTTTTGAAATTAACAATTACTTGTGTTATGCGGGTATCGAACCCGCAACCCTAGATTTGAAGGCAGAGCCACCACCAACTAAGCTAAAAGGCCAGTCAAATACAAATATATTTCGCGAATAACCAAAATGTTGTTGCTTTAGACACTAAAGCTGCCCTTCAAAGATTATGTGTTAAATCAGTAACCCTGTATATGGTACTTTCTAGTGTATTTATTTATGGTGTAATTCCAGCCAGGTGAGCTAGGATTATACAGAGACACAATCTCAAACTAAAAAGGAAAGTGTCCGAACGCTAACATCGTCAGCGAGCGCAAGCAAAAACTGCTTGTCTCTTCCGCTCCTACATATTTTAAGAACTTGCAAAAGAGATAGGTAATCCAAATCAAAATTCATTTATTTGCACGAATATTTTCATACATAGTAGGTGTTACATACATTTGTTGTATCTAATATTCTGCCGACAGGCGTACAAATGTTAGTTTTATGGCTAGTTAAATTATGTTTATATTTTCTTCAACAACGTTATTTACTTTATAATAACATTTGGTTAGTAGGTATTTAAACATTTTTTTCTTGAAACTAACAGTTCAGGTCTTTGATTTGATTTGGAATTTGGTTATATATAGTGCTATGCAGTTTACATTGTCTGCTCAACGAGTAGCGTGGGCAGAGTTTTGGCTCGGACATTTTTTCGAGCATTTGTGACTCTAGGTATACTCTATATAATCCTAGCTCAATGTGTAATAAATAGGTATATTATTCCAGGATCCAAAGCGCTAAGCAACATGTCGGAGCAGTTCAGTAAGCTGAACAAACTGGGCGCGCGCGCGCGGCCCACTCTGCAGCTCAAGTTTGACGCGGTAACGTACACATTACACCAAAATCACATCTTAGACTATAAATAAATAAAATAAATAAATATTTCAGGACATATCACACAGCGCCATTTAGCCCCATACTAAGCTTACGCTTGTATCATGGGTACTAGATAACGGATATAATACATATATACTTTTCTTTTGTAAATACATACTTATTATACATAGAAACGACCAGACTCAACACAAGTAATTACAAATTTTAATATTCATAATTACTTGTGCTATGCGGGAATCGAACCCGCACCCCTAGATTAGAAGGCAGAGCCACTACCAACTAAGCTAACGGAGCAGTCAAATATAGTGGCGCTTAACATCAGGCAGGCTGTAGACAAAAGTAAGCCTATGTCGTGTTAAAAAAATAAAAAATAAAATATGGGGCCGTACTTGTAGCACTTCCTTTACATATTACAGTCTATCTTTTGAACACTTCTCTCTATGTGTCGTATATCCTTATCACTGAGGGTTGAGACTCCTCCGCAGAATAAATGTTCCGGGACATTGCACACAGCGCCATCTAGCCCCACACTAAGCAAACGCTTGTGTCGTGGGTACTAGATAACGGATATAATACTTATATACTTTTCATTTGTATAAAATAATAATAAATTCGTTAGGGTAGTTCTCATGGGCAGATACATCGTGATGGGTGCCCATGTCCTTCCATGGAAGACAAATTCTATTTCAGATTTTGTGGTACTTAATCATTCATTGTTAAGTTATCGCAAATATACACTTGAAAAACCAATCATTGGTGTTGAACTGGGATCGACAGATTGAGAGACTTCCCCACTGAGCCTAACTCGCTTTTTCTCAAGTCTTCAGAGTCTTCTTTCTTCAAGCGTTCTTAACTATGTCCGAATACATCGGTAAGTAATTAAAATACTAGAAATATGTAATTATATATTTATATGTAACAGGGTGCGTCACGAACTAAGAAGATATTTGCGCTGGGCTCGAATACGGCTGACAAAAAGAAGGGGAGTTTGTCAGACGGCATGAGTTCAGACTACTCCTCGGATGATGATAACAGGTACGTACACACATATATGTGTACAATAATACTAGACATTGTACCTTCTAAAATTTTATTAAAGCTAAATGTAATAAATTCAATTTGACGAGATATTGTAATTTGTGTAGCATATTCTATGATATAAGTACTTATACATGTATGTCACAAGTTTACAGTATCAATGAAGATTCTTTATCTTTTATCATACATAGGTACATAGATAAATACTTGTTTGCGTAGTTTCCTACTTTTATCGCTTTGAAAATACTTCCGTCTTTGTACCACTTGTTGTTTGGTTGTTGTCTTGTAGTACTTGTTCAATGTATTTGGTGTTTTCCTGACGATTACATTGTTGTGGTCACGAAAATAAAAGTAATCTTACAAAAAACTTTTGTGTCATCATAACTTTTGACCTCTAAATGTGTCTCTTGTAATAAACTACACGTCCGGTATAATAACAAATCGCAACAAATATTTTTTTTGTTATTTCCAGAACAAACATCTTCGAGCCAACTCTGGACAACTTCGAATTGACGCAGCACTACATCGGCAAAACGGCACCGAAGCAGGAAACAGATAACGACTGCGATCTCATACAAAACCCGCTATATTCTTCCAAAATAGAACCTCACGAAGAAACGTCTCTTAATACATCAATTACAACCCCCAACGCCCCACCTAACACGGCCAAAACCCCCAGCAATATAAACAAAATCAACCCCTTTGACACCGAACCCAAAACTGGCAAAAATGACACAACTGACAGGAACCCGCCTCAAATCCAAATCGACTCCGACTACCAAAAGCCGCAACCTCCAAACTCCCTACTCCTCTCCCAGAAACATTCCCACAGCTCCAACGACGTCAATTACGATGACAAGTCACCTGACAGCGTGAATTATCATGTCAGATCTAATTCCCAGCACGAGATAACATTGAACATAGCGCAGTCAGTGAGCGAGTCCGCTATAAAGCAGTATAAAGTGATGCCGAGTCCCGGGGGCTCCACTAAAGATATGGTGTTGTCGCCGCTGACCAAATTGGCCAAGGGAGTGCAGACGCTCGGCGCTAACTTGGACCCGAGGAAGATTAAGGTGAGAATCATCAGTATCTCAAATGTTTTCTTTTTTATATTTGTCAGGCTCACGCTTGACTACAACTCGCCTGATGTTAAGCAATGTATTTTTATACAAATTGCTATATGTATAATGTATATACAGTTTAAAAATCGGGTTTGGAGTTAATGAGACTTCGCCAGCGACTAAAACCTACCACGATGTCCTTTAGGTCTAAGATTGAGCGTGGTTACCCAATAAGAACTGATTCACTTTAATTTTTATGATAATTAGTTTTTAGGTGTGTTTCTTTTCTCCATTATAACTATTAATTTGTAAGAACTGGTGTGAACCACAACCAAAAGAATGAACTGAATTTGACAAAAATAATATTACTTTTTTCAGAACTCTGCAAACGTAAAACACATAACGGAGCAACAGTACGAGGAGCACAGGAAACTGCAGGAGAAGTGGCGCGGCTGCAACACTCGACTGGTTGCACTCTAACCACCACGACTTTTATGATACCCTGGTAACTAGTAAAAAATGTAAACTATTGACCCTGTAACCAAAAATCACCATAGCATAGCTTAAAAACAGCATTCTATTCAACGCTAATTTTCTTTCTGTATCATTGAACAAAAACGTCATATTATGTTTTTCAAATCAAGTTAATGAGTACCTATATGTATGAAGATAAATGATACCAGGAGTACAGAAAGTTATAGAAGTGACGCGGTTGTGTGTAACACTTACCTCGTTGCACTCTAACCACCACGTCTTTTATGATACCCTGGTAAATCGTTAAACAAAGAGAAATTTCCATACAAACAGTTCTACGCCCCGTTCGTATGGTAGCGGTAAATTGATGACGTTAGGTAAATCGTAACATTTGACATCCCGCAGACCTCACAGTACACTAGCGCCCCTAGCGGTAGCTTTCATTCCGAAGTTCTGTCAATGAATATTTAAAAAAACCTGATAAGATATCAGAATAGAAATCATTAACGTGAACGATGCCTAAAACCTACTTTATCTGTATGCACTTTTTAAATGACGTACCAGTGTTAAACAGTCACAAATCCTATTTTAATACGTAGGTAGTTCTATATTAGTACAACAAGGCGCTTTAAAATGTTGCCAACTAGAAAAATACTGAAAATTCCAATGTTATTTCTATTGATAAATGCACAATAGTAAACTATGCTTGCTTTTATGAAACTGACTTTTTGAAAATAACTCGACTTTTGTAGCACCAGTTATATATTTTTTATAATTAGATATCGCTATGGTATTAGACTAATTAGATTTAGTAAAATTAGGAGCTAAAATAAAATGTAATACAAAGAATAGACTACAGAGTCCAATTCGAACATGCTTGGAAAAATTATGTACCAATAGATATATATTTCTGGTATTTGAGTAAATGAAAATATATATAATGAAATTAAATTGATGACCCAAAATAAATATCTACCGTTAATGTAATCTTGTGTTCTATGTCTACAAAAGAATTACCGAATTAACTTAGGAGATTTTAGAAATCGCAGGCGATTTTATAATACAGCAATAACCTACAATATTTTAGAATTGTTTGATCTCTGTTGGCTAAATATTTAATTTCCTTGCCAATTTCTTGCGGACTCATTATAAAATTTAGTATCTACAACTTGTATTTTGTATCCAGATTCCACTAATACAGATTACAGCAGGTACATAGATGTAGTATTTTCATGTAGAAAATCATGTTTTTTTTTATTAATTAACCATTGAAATAAAAGAGCTATTTTCCAATTTATGTAAACAGTATTTCATTGGTTAATTAATTTAACGCTTTATATCCAAAAACACTACAACATTATTTTATTTGTTATCTTCATAATTGATTTCAGCACGAATGACTTATGTACAAAACGTCAACGCTATTTGAAAATGGCTCAAACTAAATAAATACATAGACTTGTAATGCAGACCAAAACGTATGGCTTTGAACGTGTTCAATGTAGATTTTCTAATAGGCGACCACGATTTTTATGTGCTTTCTAAATTTGACATTTCCATTTTTTATGGCCTCTTCAGTACTGCCGCAATTTCGCCAATCATGTCATGTCACAGACATTTCCATTTATCACTATGCTTTGCCATACATTTTCCGTGAATTTGACGTAAAATGGATGGAGACGATATTATGTACCTATATTTGAAGAATATAAAAGAGTGATTTTCAAAAACGTCAAATTTAGAAGCACATAAAAATCGAGATAATTTTCATATGTTTTCCAATTTCTTACGCGTTGATACGAAATAGGTGATAGAAGTTGTTTAAGATTTCATAAAACTAGTGCGAAAGTAAATATGTGTTTGTAAACTAATAAAAAAAGTATTTTAGGCTTCGAGGTCACTCGTCTACAGGCTTATTTGTAAAATAGTCAGGATGATTCCGAACACAGGTTACATCTAGCCAATCTTGATATTTATATATAATCTTCGCTGCATGTATAATGTCATGTAAAGAGTGTTAAGTCAATAGATATAATGATACGTTTCAAAATTCTGAGCTTATTTAATAATTATAAAAAAATCTAATTTTTCCATCTCAAATTTGTTCCATTGTAAAACATATAAGATATTTTTAAATCACGCAGTACTTGTCTAGTGGACAAAATTCGGCAGTAATTTAAATGTGGGTGCTTCGCATAGCTACATAATCACAACAACACACATTATGAATTCTAACGCAATCCACCGCCAATGAATGCTAGCTGGCGAACTTTGAAAGAATTCTTTTTATGAATTGAGGTTGAGAGATTGAGATGATGAAAACCTACAAACGCAAACTAAAAATTTTTTTACTGTATTATAGTTTCTGTAAGGCCTGATTAAATTTTGTTGTAATAACCGGCTAGCACTTAGTTCAATAATTATGTCGATAATTAGCTCGACAAGTTTCGGAAAACTGAGGTTTCCATCATCAGGAGGACGAGTCGGCACGCGCGTCCCGGTTGGCCGCCTCGTCCAGACTAAACTATTTATCAAATTTTTTTTAAATAATTTTGTCGAACTAATTATCGACATAATTATTGACGTAAGTGCTAGCCGGTTATTACAACTAAAAAAAATGATTTTCAAACACATAAAAGCTTCCCTAGCTTAAATATACGAAATGCAGGGTACGTGCATGACGTAATATGTATATTAATATAAAAAGTAGAAGATAGTAGCTATAGATGATATTATTAGCTTTTAGCGGTCTGTGTTTATAAAAATCTGGACAGGTAGGCCTGGCTTAGATATTTTATAGTAGTAAATAATAATTAATTAAATACATATATGGATTAAAGTCAATGTATTTTCAGTTGCTAAAAGCTAAAGTGAGGTCACGGAACGTATAGAATCACGGATATTGACTTATTTATACTTATCGTTCGGTTATTGTTTGAACGAGACAGCCAATACATAGATATGTATAACAGCGACAGAGACAGACATATACAGGTCAACGGCCGAGATTCCTGCTGCAGATTGCTGCTGTTGACTGCTCCGTTAGCTTAGTTGGTAGTGGCTCTGCCTTCTATTCTAGGGATGCGGGTTCGATTCCCGCATAACACAAGTAATTATGAATATTAAAATTTGTAATTACTTGTGTTGAGTCTGGTCGTTTCTATGTATATTATGTATGTATTTACAAAAGAAAAGTATATATGTATTATATCCGTTATCTAGTACCCACGATACAAGCGTAAGCTTAGTATGGGGCTAGATGGCGCTGTGTGATATGTCCTGAAATATTTATTTATTTATTTATTCCACTTTAATTATTGTGTATCGTAACTTTAGTATTTTTTTTTTTAATAGTTAACATAAAACCGACATATGTTTGAGAGTATAAATTACTTGACATACTGTGATGTAAATGTTAATAATTTCAATTTCGTTTTTAATATTATTGATGACATTCCTGTTAGTTTATAGAAATACTAGTAATGCATTGCAATTAGGATTTTGTGTAATATTAAAACAAGTATTAAATTTGAAAATCTCACTATAAAACATAAATACCTACAATCCTGTAAAAAAATATGATAGACTGAAATATGAATAACCTGGTCAATATTAGCTTCACATAAATACAGATTCCTATCATGTGGTTAAGTACCTATGTAGGTTTTATCCTGCACGATAATTTCTTTATGAAAAAAGAAATAATCTTAAAAACTAAGACCGCATGCAGTATTCACTGGTATTTGTTCTTTTGATCCTAGTTTTTATATCCTTTTCTTATAACTATTTTATTAAAGTAAGAATTGCTATGACTACGCAGCACCAAAAAGATTCGAATTATTATGTTTTTAAAATCTCAAATATGCAACAGTATTATTAAATAGCTGATTAATAATATTGCGTTAAACGTGATTATATTATTAATGAAATGAAATTAGTAGGTATATTTCTTCAATCAGCGCTATGATCTTTTTCATAAACCAACTTATATACCTTTTACCTTACCTTATATACAAATATACCTTTCACAATAAATTTGATCAATCTTTTGCTTCTATTCCTAGATAGTTATGAAAGCGAATGAAAAAGACAAAACACTAAATAAATATCATTCGTGGACTCGTTCTCATAACTAAGGCAAAAGGTTCTAAATTATTAGAATATTTTAAGTTAAAAAGTAAAGAAAAATTACTATTACAATTAAAATGTCTTACAAAAATTATCAAAGTGTAAGATGAAAATGTCAAATCCTGTTTTATGTTGTGATGAATAAGATCTTAATATTATAGCCTGAAATTAGTCATATTCGCAGAAGTATTGTCAAAAAAAGTTATAAATTTATTCATTAATCATAGATGTAAATTTTTTCGAGTTTTATTTACTGCTTGTATGTGAAATTTTTACAGCAAAATTTATTGTCAAATTTGCCTATCCGAGAAGGTCAAAATAGCATAATTTATTATATCATTATTCATGTATCCTGTGAATTCCTGTGTAAAATATAGCAGTAGGTAATTGTATGAGCTTAAATTAGAAAATTATATAATTATTAGTTTGTATATTAAATACTCTAGCCAATTATATACAGACGCCTATAGAAAGATTATATAAATTAAATCTTATTCCTTATCTTGAAATCATTGACATTTAATTTTACTCTACTATATTAATTAGAATACTAGTTCAAACGAAATGTACTCAACACCTTAAAATGTACTGACTCAAATGCACTTGATATGTTTTATTCATACACTAGGATTTTAATATGTGAATCATCTACAATATTGCTTTTGTGACTATGCTAACCACACAGAACGTCATATGGCTGAGTAGATTAAAAAGTTGCTACAAATGTATTAAAAAGTGAGAATAAAGTAGTACATATTTAGTGAAATATACGTAGTATTGTTTATGATGTTTGTATTAAAAAGTACAACACTGTTCTTATAAATAAAATGTTTGCCAGATATTTAATTTAAAGAAATCTACTGTATCTATTAGCACTGTGGTTTAACTGATTCACAGTTTGAATTTAGCTGATCTACGAGTAATTATCAGATATACTAAAAACTTTGCCAATAAATAAATCTTCAAAATTTTAATTTGGCATAATTTTTGAGGCTGGTTTCCAGCAATAACACAATACAAAATCTCCTAAATTTTAGTTATGGAAACACAAATATATAAATACTCGATTGATTAGAGCGAGATTCATATTGTGAATCATGAAAATGAAGTAGTGCTAAGAGTAACTATACTTAAAAAAATACCTATTTATTTATGTAGTATTTATAATATTATTGTTTTCAATCAAATGCCAAATGTAACAGTTTTTCTTTGACTGTGATCATAATGTAGGTACATAGTGAAATTGTTATTTTTTATTTATCATTGACATAATAGATAATTAAATTATGCTTGCTGTAAAACTCTGTTTTATTTTCAGTTTAAGAAGCCTTCTATGATTGTAACTCTGCTCAGAAAAAGTAGTCTGATCACACAGAAGAAATAATATCGAACCTAACAGCAAAATGAACAGCTAGGATCGCAACCGCATAAAATATTTGGTTGTAGTGATACCTAAAAAACGCGAATGTTCCGATTTTCCTACTGGCATACAATTTATACCGTATTTGCTTTACCATAAGGTTGAAATTAAGAAAACAAGTGATACGATTATGTTAATAAAATCGATTCGACCATAAATTCTGATAATAATTATCATCAGCCACATGGTTTTGTGTATTAATATAAATCGGAGATTAATTAACACCAAAATACTTACATATGAAAAGTCACTCCATGTTTTTGTAAATTTGATGTATTAGACCTTTTCTTACAGCTTGGACAGCACAGGTTGGCATTTTTTCAGAGCACTTCGCGAGTCAAGGTTGATTCTTCGTCTGTTAATAATCGAATACCTACCTAAGCAAGTAGTTTTTATAAAGGTATAGAAAGATCGTTGATCTTGTACCTTTGGCAGAGGGGAATGTTCGTTGGCTTAGAGAATACATATACTTTAGTTATGTATTCTCTAAGTTCGTTGGTCACTAGTCCCCTGGGTAAGTAGGTATATAGTCAAAAACATAACAACACGCTAATTAAATAATACATTATTAAATTTCTTCTTTTACTTTATTGTAGGCAATATCATTGTTATGGACTTGCTGCTAGTTGTGGTAAATAGCACCATAATTATAATTTACACAACTTTGATGTTATAATTTACCACCAAAAATAATAAAATTAGCCTTTATTTTCTACTAAGTACTCAAGAAAATATGACACACAGTAATACTCAACTTATAAATGTTTAACCACATTAAATGCACTGCTACTTATAAGTACCTATAAGCAAAAAATGTTAACAAAATAATAAAATATATTAATTAACTTCATTAACAAATTTTAATTTTTCTAAGGATATTGTTGTTATACTGAATCTTCGATCAAATATAAATAATTGATCGAAGTACTGAATACTAGACAATATCATTTCCTCAAGTGAACACAATGCCTAAGAAGATTTACCAACAAAATGAAGCATTTCATATATTATTTGTACCTAAAAATGGATGTCTAGTTGAAAGCTATAACACAAGGAACATCTATCCAAAAATATATAATTTAGTTTAATTGCGTGTGCCATCGAATTAGCAGTATGTACAAAATCAAACTTTTTGTTTCATTGTTGCATGTATCTGCCAGCTCTACCAAATTTCTCTATATATTATCCTCAACTTCATTTCAATCTTGCAAGATTGAATTTTTACCAAAAACAAAAAACTGCTTTATTAATTTTATCTTTGCAGAAATGAATACCTACATAACATAATGCATATCTGATATCTCAAACAACTGAATCAAATCAATCTCTGGCATGGTCAAATTCACGTGGGCTACTATTTATCTTATCCCGTATTAATGCAGATAACACCGCGGGTCGCTGTTAGTAGGTACCTATCTAATAAATACAAAGCAAGCCTGTTAATGTTCAAAAATGGATATCACTAATAACGCGGTAAGGCAAATAAAAATTAAAAACAATCTTGGGTCCGGGTCCGGTAGCTGTCATATGGGACGAATGTCAAGTGTCACGATTTGTACAGTAATGTTTTGTTTTGAAAAAAAATTGAATTAAACTCGTATCAATTACTGGATTAACTAAATAAAAGGTAGGTATCATATTCACGCATTACACAAAGTAATAAAAAGAATGTATGCCTTGTACTATCAATTGAAAAGTCAAGCACGAAAATCTGAAACTAATTTCAACGAATACTACGAAAATGCAATAAACTGTATCGTTTCTGAATTTAAAGACTTTTCTAACAAATGCCGAGTGTGCTTACAGACAGGAACAGTGTTAATTTACGGAAATAAATTCACGGAAACCATCATCGAAGTTTTAGGAAGATATAATAATATTCACGTTGATGAAAATGATGGGCTTCCTAAATACCTGTGTACAATCTGTTTCAAGTTTATCAAAACTGCTGAATTATTTCACAAGACTGCTATACACGCCGACGACATATTAAAACGCGAAGTCAAAGAAGAGTTTCAAATAATAGAAACAAACGACGATCACAACTACAGTGATGGCGAAAATAGTGACAAAGAAAAACTTACGAACGAAAAATGGAACAGTGCACCCCTGCAGGAAGTTAAAAAAGAGAAGAAAGTTAAATACAATTCTAAAGTAACATGCCATATTTGTAACAAAGTAATAAACAGGTCGTACTACAAGGAGCATGTGACGATGCATGACCCAGACCACAAGAAGTATGTGTGTGATGTATGTGGAAAGTCATTTAGATTGCGTTGTGCCTACCACAACCATAGCCTGAGACATAGGACTGACTTCCCATATAAATGCCAGTTCTGTCCATATCGGGGCAGGTATGCTGAGCTACTGAAAACACACATGAGGACTCATACAGGTAACATATGTCAAGTAAATAATTGTTATGGTTAAAATACTTAACAAGCCTAGAAAACTACACACTGTATGCCTATGTTAAAAGTTGTATAAGTGGACTCTTAATTTTGAGATTCTTTAAAGATTTTACACCAAACTCAAGTACACAATACATACCTATTCAATCAAGTAAATGTATCCACTCTGCATTTATAAGTATGTTTTAATGACTTTAATTAGCTTGATACCCTCAGGTCCTTGGTAAAATAAAACACTATTTCATGATCCCAGTGAAAATTGTGATGAAACTACTTATAGTTATACCACTAAGCCAATCATTTCTTTTCCAGGTGACTACAGATACATGTGCACAGAATGTCCAGCCCGTTTCCTCTTCAAAAGCAACCTTAACAGTCACATGTTAAAACACAAAGAGCCTAAATTCAAATGTGACAATTGCAAAAGAGCTTTTCACACAAAACTGTTATTACAACGGCATTTTGAAGCAGATCATTTGGGTATCAAGAACCATGTCTGTGGAGTATGTGGAAAAGCGTTTGGGTACAGGAATGCTATGATGAAGCATCAGAGACATGTTCATAAGAGGGAGAAGCAGATGTTTGGGAGAGTGCCAGCTTATTTACAAGCGAGTGGTGATCAGGGATAAGATGGAGAATCTAAATATATAAAACTCCGAGGTGACTGACTGACTGATATAGTGATCTATCAACGCACAGCCCAAACCACTGGACGGATTGGGCTGAAATTTGGAATGAAGGTAGATGTTATGACCTAGGCATCCACTAAGAATCCTTTCTTAGTGGATGCTTAGGTCATAACCATGATTTTTGGAAATGCCACTTTTAAAGGGGTAAAATGGGAGATGCAAATTTCACTTCTTAATGCGGGCAAAGCCACTTGTTCCAGTTGTAAAATATATTTTTAGTAAAATGCAGCAATTAATAACATATGATATAAATATAAGCTAAAGATTCCTGCTTTATGTCTAGCCTGGCCCCTGCAATCAATGTGGATATTAGAATCCAGTGTTGGTCTTCTGCTGGAGCTATAATGTATGGTTTTATTTGAGTTTTAATATGATTGGTGAGGTGTATATGTTATCAGTGTGCAATTGATTTATTAGGTAGGTATGTACCTAGTGAATTAGAATAAGAAATAAGACAACTAATTAAACACATTTTTAACCCCTTACTGCATAGGGTTTTCGATTTTCATGAAATTAAAATATAGTACCTATGCCATTGCGGGTATAGAATGAACAAAAAATATCAAAAAAAAAAATACTACCCCCATATTTTTAGATATTTTTATAAAAACCCCTGAAAGCCAGATATGGCATTGTAAGCAGTTGTCTATAATTATTCGAGTTTTCCAAATATGTCATTGCATGCTATAGTCCAACGATAATATATATATAATAATTTTAACCTACTACAAAGAAAAGGTTCATGTTTTTTACAATGTTTGCAATACTAAAAAACAAAATAACTTGGTAATTATATTTATTATTCATGTATCTTAAAAATATTCTTGATCCCTTAAGCCTTTTTACGTACAAGGAACCCAAACAGAAGGTAGCAAGGTAGGTATACATAGGTAATAGGTATAATTTTAATCAGAAGGCATTACCTAGTTTAGTTTTTGAAAAAGCGCTTCCTGAATTAATGATCTAGCATTCCGCAACTGAATGGAATGCCATATATGCCAATAAATGTTTTTACGGTTATCTGCATGAAATGCCATATTTGTCTACGTGATTTTTCCCGAGCTGCATACCATGCCATATTTGGTGACTGACTTCAAAGTATTATTTTGAAAAAGCTATTAGGGAAATCACCAATTATCGTTCACATAACAACGAATCAATAACGTAATTATAACAAAAACCAAAGAAATCAGCCATTTTCAGCATAAAACCACCAGTAAAATAATATTGAAAATGCACAACTCGCCTCACTCGTCAACCATTTGGACCGACTGTCATATTTTTTTTTCTGTAGTGATGGACTTTATGTGACTTATTTAATATGATGTCAGTTATCGGTTTTATCAATTTAGAGCTGCCACACTTAAAAAATATGTGCCAAATTTAAGGGGAAAAATTTAATTAGCAGTCATGAAATATTCATTTTCAAGCATCATTATATAGGTATTATACTAAAATTCAGTAAAACTTTGAGTTCAGTTCATTAAATAATGTGTATACTTGGTTTATCTAAACAAAAGTCATAAGAATATATGGTTTATAAATATATAGCAGAACAACAAGCAGGAAAATGCATATAAAACTTGAATACTGAAATATAATATCCAAAATACACTTTGAATTTGATCCATACAATACAACTTTTGTAAATATGAAAAATACATGACATTATATGGCTAGGTTCATATTTATATATTATATAATCTTAAGTACACATTGTAGAAAAGCATAGTGCAGTATTGTTAGCATGGTTAATTGGTTACGTTTCATAGCAATATTTGATATTAATCACATTGTGTTCTGTTCAGGTTACACCATTTTTTTGTAAAGTTAAATAAAATAAAATGTATTTGATTTTATGTATTGTTTTTAACTTAATTGCTATCAAAACAATGAACCATGTGATATCAGTGAGAATGACCTAAATATACATATACATAGTTAGTTTTGCTTGGTTCTGTGCTAGTGGTTCAAAGTAAGACTAAAGTTGTACACAATAACAGTTTCATTCTCACTATAAGTACATTATGTAAAGATACATGTGTTTTAAAATTGAATATACTAGGTATGTAAAGGCCACAATACATTATCACTCAATATCATATCTTTATATATATATATATATATATATCATCATAATACATTCATATACTTAATTATAATAATCGTTTAATTTTGTTCTCAATAATATAATGCATGAATAAATGAAGAATAAATAAACTTACTATTCTAAGTGCATGACTAGTTTCATTTCTTTGGTGTACATTGGTAATAAAAGATCTAAATTTGGTTATTTAATGTAAATAATACTTTAACAATATTGTGCTGGCAGAAAGGCAACATTGGTACATTTATTACAAATTTTAAAATACATCTAAAACACACACAAATAACATACAAAAGGCTAAGTACAGTACTATGTATAAACAAAGGCAAAGTATGGCTAAATTTAAAATAGGTAGGTATAGATTTCCAAAACTTCTTCTCATAGATATCCATTTTACTCTTATCAATGCAAAAATTGGGTGGTAATATGTTGTCTATTCAATAAGTTTTATTTTTGATCTACCTACAGCAATTCACATTTTACTTGATAATAAAAATCTTTGTGTGGCTTGCTTTCTTAGTTTCAGAAATATGTTGTCACAAAGAAAAACCTTTTAAAAAAATAGGATCATTCCCTTTAGTTCCATTGTTCAGATCCATAATGAGTTTAGTGAGAAAAAACTTTCCCACTAGATCCATAGAGTTGAATGTTGGATCTACAGGGAGTATTATCTCAATAACATCTTCTTAATCATAGGAAGGCCCCCGGCACATAGTGACAATAAACATTGATGCAAAAATGAACTCTAAGACCTGTATCATAAGCATGAGAGTGCACCAAATATACTCAATACGGAGTACGACATTCTGGAAGTAGAGCAGGTATATCACACCCAGGATGGAAGGCACTGTCAGCACCACCGAGAACATCACTGGCACATCTGGAATTAATGGATACATATGTTAATATTGCTGTAGGATAAATATGTTAATAAGCTAGATGGTGCTGTGTGAAATGTCCTGGAATATTTATTTATTTAACTTACAAACCAACAAATCATTTTTCAAAACTACAGTCTATTATTTTTTAACGCAGGATTAAGTATAAGGATTGTTGACTAAATTCAAATTAATAATTACTTTTATTGGACAATGATGCATCAATTTTGTGAAGTGACATCTAGAGTAGAGCATATCTACACTGGAATAGATGTGGTCCAGAATAAGCCATAAATCAGGACAAGATGAGGAGAGGTAGGTTAGCAACATGAAATTAATTTATGTGTAACAACTTTCATACAAAGTACTCAAATGATTTGACTTGACATGCTAAATGTATAACTTAGATTTTATTTATTTATTTTGGCACAATAGAGAGATAAACTCTGAGAGAATAATAGTACATTGTTCACCGAGAGGAGAAAGTGACAGATTACCGTCGAGGGAGTCGTTAAAACACCCCAGATCGGGAATCGCACTTTCTCTCGAGTGATACATAGTGCTTTATACTACACCTGCTCGGAAAGTATCAAATTTACGGTAGAAAGTACGTCATTGCATATCGAACAAATATGCGGGGAGAAAACGCATCTGAGCGGGAGAGAAAAGTGTATGAAAATCCATTTCTTCCCGCTCAGATGCGTTTTCTCCCCGCATATTTGTTCGATATGCAATGACGTACTTTCTACCGTAAATTTGATAAAGTAACAAGGTACTTTCCGAGCAGGTGTAGTATAAAAGTAAATCTCTACACATCATACCTTTCTCACTAAGACTGCCTTTCCGTCCAAGCAGTAGTCTCGCAGCTTCCACAATAAATAGTCCCACCAGCACTCCATAATCTTGGCCAAGCTTCGTCAGGTCTCCCGTCCCCGTCCCGTTATCCGTATATTTATTACTGATCAGCACAGACTTCAGAATAAGGGTACCAAGCTCGCATGTAGAGAATAAACCGAAATAAAACGAGTTAATGTACAGCAATATTTCGTACGCTAAACTGGAGTTCACCATTGTTCACACTTGTTGTTAAAAAATAACTAATCACTTAATTACTGCCCGTAAAACGCTGTTAAAATGACTGGCAGGTTAAAATATTTCAAAATAATGTAAAAATAGAACACAGTTTTCACAGGGCGAGTATCATTGAGCGAGGAAAAATCGGAAAAACAGATGAAAAGTAGGAAAATATACGAAACGTCAGTGTCAGATTGTTGACATATGGTTATTAGGTTGCCAGTACTATTATTAATAATTGTTCTTGGGAAAAGTTTTTGGCAAATTATATCTTTCTTTGGTCTTCTTTAAAGTTCTGTCTTTATTGCATAATTATTTATTTATTACAAATTATAACTAATTACAATAATGTGCATCCTGAGTTTATAATGATAGAGTATGTTTCCTAATATTGTACTGACTTACCAATCTCTGACTGATCTCTGACTGACCTCACGAAAACTAAGGGGCTTCGTGTAACTTTATTGGTACCTATTTTGGAAACGCTACTGGCAGCACTAGCTAATAAAAAAAAATGTGTGTAAAAGAAACGGTGAGGGGAGGACGTGTGCGTCGTGTGTGATTATAATTATTATTTAATGCGGTTATTTGTAAGAACTGTGAAAACTTGACTTTGTAATTAATATTTGAAACCGCTGTTTTAATTCAGGCGCCGAGCTCGCCTGCTCTTGTAAGTATTCTATGTAATTCTGTAATCTTGTCATAATGAGGCGACCACGCGCCCATTCGATTCGAGCACGTTGAAATCCTCTTTTTACCTTTTTTTGAATCTTCTCAATGACTTTCGATCAAACTTTATAATAATAGAAAGATTTTTTACAATATTAAATGGTAATGATTGTTAGTTGATGTATGTTATTGTGGTCAAGTGGCATGCTTTTTGTGAACACTGATTGTGCTTACTTATTTAATATTTAGTACCTATACGTTCTTCACTAAGCATGAAGGTTTGTGTTTGAAAAGGTCTCAACCAGCTATAGTTTTTTCCCGAATTTAACGGTATCTGCAATACGGTCATCTACTTTTCTATGTAACTACTTACTCTGGCGTGAGGTTATTGAACTAATAATAGTTTTGAGTCTGTTTACATTTTGCTTAGGTTCTTAGTTACTTTAACATAAGTAATTACTTATGTAGGTATGTGAACTCTAGTAAACGTATCAAAAAAAAATATATATATAAATAAACTGAAAACAGTTTTAGATAGGTATAAAATGTCAAAAAATTGTAGTGCAGTGATTTTACTTCAAATTTAGTGTTTGTTTTTTTTTATCTTTTTGAAATAACTTTATTTCCTCTGGATTTATAATACTTTTGGTAGATAGCTCATTTATGTGTGTAATTGGTTTGAGTACCAAACATTTGTTGATACCTATATAAACTGCAAAGGTTCTTAAATCAATTAAATAATATTTATTTATTTATTTATATATGCTACACACAATACAAAATTACATTTTAGAACTTATTCTAAAAGAAATGAATTGTGTGACCCTGTTGCTTGTTTAGTTTAGGGCATTGCACTTTTCTTACAATATCAACTTAAACACTATTTTACTTATACTAATTTAGTTACTTACATACTTAATATCTAAAGCTACAAAATAAGCTTATTCTTATACATCACAATATGAAGTGTTCTGTAAACATTTATCAATGAAACCAAACAAAATGCAAAACCTAGGCTAAAATTTCAAAACAAAAATACTAAATTAGCCTTAATTTTGTGCAGCCAAAAAGTAGTATACCATGTAGTACACATCCGGTCACACTTATTGGCAAAGAGTCCAATGAGTCATCTGCATAAATACTCTTTGTGATGGATAAAAGAGTATTTAAGCTTACTTACTAATGTATGCATGTGTGATGTATACCTTACAGCCTGTTCAATGAACTTGGGCCTTTATGTTAGTTAAGTGATAGTTTTAATAGATGTCAACTCTTAATAACAATAGGGGCTATATTTATTTAAATTTATATATCTAACATTACATACTTACTACATAACATAAATTAATGAAACTCCTCTTCTCTGTTTTATTATTTTGTTTTGGTTTTGACATTCTTGTATTAAGTATAATTTGAGTTTTTTGTTAACTGATCAAAATCTGGCTGTACTAGTTTATTTTGTTTATAATTATATATTTTTTGGTTTGACCTTTAAGTATAGGATGTATTGATTTATTTTAGGAATTTATAACAAACTATCATCACCCTGTGACTTTACCCATGTTAATCTTTAAAAATTACTTAGCCTATGTACCTACTAATTTAGGGATTAATCTACTTCTATACCAAATTTCACCCAAATGGAATCAGCTTTTTAAGTGTAAATAACTAGCAAATATACATACATCATACACCCACAAACTATCTATCAAGTATCTATCTAATTATCAAGTACATATTATAAGTGGTATCATAGACTGCAATGATGTTGAATGACTTTTGTTTTGTTTTAGCTAGTTCATTTAGCTATATACTATGTACAGGGTACATATATTTACTGTTATGTACTTTAAGTTGTGTGTCTTTAAGTGTTTTTGATAATGCATACCAGCTTATTTATCTCATAACAATATATAATATATACTTTTTTATAGGTGTTTTAAGTTTATTAAAAGTTTTAGTTTATAAGTTAGGTATTAATTAGTTAAGTTTTTATTTTTAATTAGTAAAATTTGTTTTGGAGGTTTTTATTAAATAAATACACTTTATATATGCAGGCACAGAATATATAATGTACAGGTCAACACACAAACTTTCTCCTAAATAGTAATATTAGTAAACTGCAATGATGCTTAACATTGGACAACTTGGAGTGAAACCCAAACATTTCCAAAATATAGTAGAGAGGTGTGGCAGTCACACAATTAACAGTTTATATAACTCACAACAATGCTCTGTACAGGTCACTGGTCAATTAAATAATGTGTTTTATGATTCAATCAGCTCACCAGCTTTATTGAGTTTGCTGATAAAGCTATATTGTTGTTCTGTTTATCTATTGTTGTGGAGGTTTCTGATGAATTGTTTCCTTTGTTATGTATGTCTTTTTAACAAAGTTGAAAAAAAAGTGGAACTAAATTTCATGGAAATGATATAAATTAAGTATGACTATTGCATCATTGTCTTTTTAATAATATTATGTTAAATTTACTTATTCATTTATTTCTGTTGAGTCAGTAGGTACTATATTTACTATGTTTATACCTTGTATTTCATATTTGCATATCATAGAAATGTGACCCAACCCCTTATTTGCTATTGTTTTATACTAATTTGCAATTATACAAACAATTACATGATAATTATAATAAGTAAATCCATTTGCATTATTTTATATAACAGTATTATGCCTAGCAGATTCACCTAAAAACAAATTGCACTTTTATGTGAATATAAGAAATTCTTGCTATAATTAGCTCATCAATAAAGAAGCTATTAAAATACCAAATAAGTTAAAATTATTAACTGTTACATTTCATTCTTAAATAACTGGTTACTTCTAAATGCCTACATATCATATTGATTGATATAAATATTGTCTCTTTACAATATTTTTGAGAGTTTTATCAATTTTCTTACTATTTATCATATCAAAAGTTATCAGTTATAATAGTATGAAGAATTATTATCTAGTTGGCAAGCTGTGGTTGTCTTATCAAGAAAGTTGATTGCCTTGACTACTATATAATACAAGCACCAAATATATTAGGTATGTGATAAACTGGATCCCTAAGATTTAAATTAATTAATCTTTTATAGATACTTACCTATTCATTGCTAGCTTACATATTTCCAATTTATATTTCATAGTAAGGTATATAAGTAAAATTGCATAAGTACTATTTTTTTTTTAACTTGAACGGGTTTGCACTTGGCCATAGTTTACCTCAAGCAAAGGCTATGGCCTAAGATGGAGCGTGCTTACCCGATAAGAACCGCAATTTAAAATAACCTTCTCATCCTTGAATAGTATTCCTCGTTGCTGAGAGTTGTGAGTCCCTGCTAAGTTAAATAAATAGAGAAGTTCCTTTGGGAAAATGCACTGTAGTGGGTGCTAAGGCTCCTCCACAGATCACACATGAATTTTATTTTTTTGTGGTCTAGTCGGTTTCATCACGATGTTTTCCTCCGCCGCTAAGCGAGAAAATGTAATACCAACTATATTTCGCTATTATAAGCTGAAAGAAACAAGACAAAAGTCTGTAATTCACACGATTAGAATAATAAACTAAGTCACAAAGCTGATAATCACCACTATTTATAGGAAATTGGGTCAGGGCTCGCTCAACAATCTGTTATTACGTTGATTAACTTTTGTCTTTACGCAATTATACTGAAATTTTGTCCACAATAGAACTACCTGCGGATTATAGTCATTTACTTGATCAATAAAACAAGTGCTGGTATCGCTTAGCATTCTTTCGCGATCACCAAAGTTAAAGAGTCACTTTCAGCCCTAATATCATGAAAAATTATTATATGCACATTTATCTGGGTGCTTCCGTGGGTTAGATACAGTTCGGTTTGCGTATTAGTTCCTACCTATACTCGTACGCCTGATGGTAAGCATTGCTGCAGCTCCGGGACTCACACGCTTACCTATACTAAAGTCGTATAGAAGATAACATTGTTGCAAAAATGCATCAGCCCTCTTAAACCACAATTTATAAATCATGTACTTATGCGTGTAAAAGCGTTGAAATTATCTGAATGCCCATGACCGCATTATCCATTTTTCGGTCCGTATATTTCGGGACATAATTTCTTATAGGTCGTTAATCGGGCCAATCGAGCGACTCTGTCGTAAAATGTCACGGGAATAGCTTGTGTTTATTCTTTTAGACAAGCTTGCTAGATCTTACATTGTATGTATGCTACCCATTGATCTCCATCAGTACAAGTTGATGGAGATCAATGATGCTACCTACATGAATTTTAAGTATATAGGTAATAAAAAGCGTTTTTTTCCATTTTCACGCTTCCGTAGTTAGAATCACACGATAAGTTGTACCTAGGTATCGGTTGTTTTAAGCCATGTCAGCGATAAATAGATAAATAAATATGCGATTTATTAAAATCACCAGCACAATACAGAAATTTACATAAAATATAAAAAACTTAAGCCTACTGTCTAAGTCGCTAAGAGCGATCTCTTCCAGATAACCAATCTGGCAGAGATATGATATGAGAGATGAATACTACTTACGTGACTGCGTTAGTTTTTATTTATATGCATAGTGCATACATATGCATAGAAGAAATACTGCTAGTTCCTATATCTATACATTATGTATTCTGTGTCTATACAAAGAACAATGATCGTCCATCTCTGTTACTGTCAACAGCTGATAGAGTACCTAACTGCAACCTTATACTAACCCTGACTCATATCATAAAGAGAAAAAACATAATACATACGCTCATCACGCTAAACGGCTGAACGTATCTTCATTATTTTTGGTATGTAGGTAGTATGAGGTCTCGGAAGTGTCATAGGCTATCCGGCAATAATGCGGGCGAAGCTGCGGGCGTCCACTAGTCTATAAAAAGATTTGTGACTCTTGCTGTCTATGTGTTGCTTCCAGATTTGGCAATGTTCAGGTAGATATTTAGGATACTAACAGGCTAATTTGTGTAAACATGAAATGCCCTGCGATGCGACAAATATTCTTATTCAAAACTTTACCAGACTAAAACCATATAACAGCGTAACTGGTAGCAGCAATATTGTTTCTTATTGAACTACAATAAAATCTTCATAAGCAAACGTGTAACAAACTAGGCTGCAGCAATGCTTAACATCAGGCAGGATGTTGTCAAACGTAAACCTATCCCACGTAAAAAAAAACTTCGGTCAGCTTTTTAGTTCCAATATAATTCATATCAGATCGGTCTCCACCCTTCAGATTGAATTCGTCATCCATTATTCATGGACCCGCATTGAGTGGAGTGTCGTCGACCTGTCAATACAAGATACAGTTGAACCAAGTGTTGACCTGATCACTACTTTATGTGTCTGATGACACGTTGTATGTCATATTATTTATGTTGCAGTTATGTGCCTGGGACAATATTTATATATACTCAATAGATAAATGTTGTGAAGCACCGGTATTCTGCGAAATCAATAGATCAGGGGTTTAGGACATAATCCATTAATCTCAGACATTGTGATCATTTATAGGACTTGAGCTTGACCACATTTTGCCTCATGGCAAGCTATATAAATATAACTACATACGTTTATGTTTCGATAATGATGTGTAAATAACATTAAACGTGTACTTATCTTCATTGCATACATCAATTAATTAATAACTTTATGAAGTCGCTTCCCCTATTTGACACAAGACTTTAACTACTCTAATACGATAGAAATACCACTCATACGTGTCTATACCTTTATCACATTCTGCACTCAGCCACATTCACTATCACATTCCACGTTGCAAGCAGTCTGCTAACGCATGTTGATTCGATGCATGCTCAGATGACACCCACTCATATCCTATATCTACAAAGAAATTATATATATCTACTAGGTACCTTGTTTACACGTTTGACAAATAAAATCAACCAAACAGACAGTCGACGGGGGAGTTTTTGACAGCGAATTCCCCGTTCTGACTGTTTTTGTCGTTTAATGTAATTTAAAATTAATTAAAAATAATCATGCACAAAAATATAATGTCAAAACGTAGTAACATTTTGCTTACAAAATTCTTGTTATGATAAAAGTAATCATCTATCTTGGTTCCTACACCAATCCATTGTTCCTCTGTTTGCCAAGCACGTGGACAAGATATAAATAGTACCTACTATGGTATCACACAAACTCATGTTGAGTTATTTCCGTTTATCATTACACCGCAGACCACAAAACAAAGGCCAGTAAAGGATGAATGAATCATACTTAGACCTTTTAAATTAAGGCATTGTCTTAATTTAGGCACAAAAATTTTTTTGTTGTACTTCTTTGAATTTTGTAAATAAAGAAGTTGTCTTTAAACTCACATAGCGACAGACTTTGGTGTCTCTTACGATACTTGTACACTTGACTACAATAACTACGAATGTTGGCTTGATATATAAAAAAAAAACAATCCTTTGAACAAATTCTTTATCAAGCAATCCTTTTGAATTTTTCCGCATGTTACAGTTTAATTTGGATTCGCGAGTCACATACAGCTTCACAATGGAAAACAGCCAAGAATAATATTATCAGCGGAAGACTAATAAACAAATACGAATTGATAAAGTCAAAAACGACTAAAGCCTGCGTGATGTTAAGCACCACTATAGTCGTAAGATGTAGCACGCTTGCCTAGAAGAAACCTATTTACTCTAGATTTGAAGACCCCTGGGTTATAATTTATGTCCATGGTTCGCCTGGGCGTAATGTGCCTGTTTGTAATAGTACGGCACTCATTAAACTACGTCATAAGACCTCAGGGTGGTTTGTAAACTCAGTAACCAGAGGTGGTCACTCTCATTCGATAAGAAGAAGTCTTTAAACTACGTCAAAAAACCTGTTTAAAAATTCTGACACCAGAGTTGGTCAGTCTCATACGACCTTACTTACCCTGTATTAACCATATATATATTTCTCTCTCCGCAGCCCCGGAGCCCCTTACATGCAGCAGCCCCTGGCGGCATGGAGATGACGCAGCAGGGCGGCGCGGAGGCCGAGAGCCTCCTGCGCCCTGACCAGAGGGGGGCCAAGCTCGTGCCACACAAACGTGAGTACCTTTCTTTTTTTGTCCCAGGAAAAACCGTTTAGAGGTACCACCCATTCCCGGGGAGGTTTTACGGTGGTTATGTGGGAGTTTCATTATAAACGTGAGTGAGTAGCTATATTGACCACTTTTCTCTTTTCTATCGACTCCTCACCATTCTACGGTTGCCTGGAAGAAATCGCTGGTGGGATATAAGGATAAGTTGTGGCACTATTTTTAAGTCTTTTCTTTGTTTCGGTTTGTCTTTTTTTCTGTGTGTGTTACAATAAAGGTTAATTTGTACAAAGGCTCTCAAAGCGCTTCGAAAACCTTACACCAAAATACTTTTTTAACTAAGATTGAAAACTATCCACCACTTTTTTTTTTAACTAAGACGGGATTTCTCTTGACCATAGTTTGACTGATGGTAAGCAATGGCCTAAGAGTGAGAGTGTTTACCCGATAAGTTGGCCCTTGGAAAGTATACAATTTTGACAAGAGAGTAGCTATACTCAATACGAACGTACGTCTACACGGTTACCTAAAAACACTAAAAGATTCGCAGGACTAGATAGCTATTATAATGTATAACAAACGTTAGCCATAAAAACGACACCTCCCAAGTAGCACACAAGTTCTGTATATCAGCCGTTAACGAGGCCACATGGAAACTGTTAGCAGTTCTGATGTGCTGCATATCAGAGTTATATCCTACTATGGTGCTGTTATAATGCTGATTTGGGCACAAATTAAACAGCAACTAGCTGTATATTGTCTGCTTAATAGCAATGTTATAGCAGTATATTAGCATTATATACGGTAACCACCGATCTTTTTGCTGCATAATGGCTGAATAAGTAGACACATGTCACCTATTAAGCAGCCAACAAGCTGTATATTGGTACTTGTTGGACCCAATATGCAGCAACAAGTGTACAATGAGTGATGTTGTGACTATTTATACCGTTTATACTCTCAGCTCATTTCACGTGTGTCATATAATAAATATAATTCAAAATATTGTGAAGTTAAATAACTTTGTGTGGAAGTTTAATGGCGCCATGAACTATTTGGATCCTGTTTAATTTAGGTGACTACAAATATGTCACATTCTTCATACTATGTGGAAATCGTAGGACGCCTGCATATTTATTGTGTAATGGTATATGTTTAGCAACGTAAATTTTCATGCGCCCTTCGAATAACATTAATTTACAATATTTTCTTATTAGATTGATATATGATTAATATAATTAAATGATATGAATATGTTCAAAAATAAAGTTTTGTCGTCAAAATAACAAGATTTTGATACACATTATAGGCCGCTTGAAAACTAATCTGTACAACTATTGTTTAATTAATATATTGTACTTAACGTATTGGGTAATTATTGATATGAAAATATTTTGAAATAATAAAATGGCGGCTTTTATTGTGAACCATGTAAATCACAAAATGATGCAGTTTGCATTACAAGTGGCTATTGGAACAATTAACAAGCAATTTGCTGCTATATGTTTGCATAAATGATCACAGAATGTTTTCATGTGAACCAAATTAATGCCATTAGAGGAATATGGAACATTAGCTGACTAACACTTCACATGTGATGCATTATGCAGCGTGTGTAGTTAAAACTTCGTTAAATAAGTTTACAAAAATGTTGCTTGTTTCATTGTAGTTCGCGTGTTCCTTGTTTTAATGCAATCTTATAATGGCTCACAATTGGCCTTTCATGCAGCCATATGCAAGATATAAGGCCACATAAATTCTGTCTTAGTGCCAATAGTATCCAATTGATTACAGTAATGCTAATGGCACTATAAAGGCATTTGTGTGAAATGTGATACAGCTAAGTTACAGCAAAGAGCATTATATGAGTTCCGACGTTCTATAAAGCAGGTGTTAGCGTTTTACATAACCTTTATAAGTAACTTATAATGCTGGAATAACCGATGTGAACCGATATAATTCAGTTTTGTGCTACTTGGGCTGCCAGTGTTTTCTTTACAAATCTAGCAAAATAAATATGTAAATCCTAAATATCAGAGAGCCATGCCATTACCAATATGATATCTATATAGTCTTCGAACTTGCAGTAGAATCCTTATTTAGATCCTTTTCAAACCAGCATCCCATAAAAATCCGTTCTCTATCTACAATCATGATAATTATATGCAAATAGTCGGCTCAAGCATGATGTCTTCAGATTTAAAATTACTGCTTGCACACTTGCAAGGTCAAACCCATCGTCAGATCCACTCGTAGCATATTGATTCTGGAAAATAATAATAATAAACAGTTATATATAGGTAATACAGGTATTTTACTCATGAAGGTCAACTAGTGGATTCTTCTGCCTATCTTTTTGTTTTGTTTATTTTGGAAACGTATCGGCGACACAACCTACGGTATTTTATTGCTATGTTCAAAATGTTCAGATACATCATAAATGTTATGCCTATAGATTCCATACGATAATTATATTATGTACTTGTACGTACATACATTTATTGTTATTGAAACCTCGTTAGCTTTTCTATGTTTTAAATATTTATCACAAATTTTGTCTATGCATTAGTTATGTATTTTTTTTTTTATTTTGATAAGTAGCTAATCATTTTATGCTAGTCAATGTTTCCCTCACAGATATTATCTACATCTGTGTGATCTTTATTCATCCAAGTTCTCCCTTACCTTACATCTTAATTTCGTAGCACATTCCAGCACACACTCGCTATATCAAAACTTGTTCCCCAAACAACAAAATGTTAATCGTCTTATCCTCTACCACCTACTACCCTCGCAACCATTACAGGATGTCCCAGAAACCCGGTTGCAACCCGGTTGCAACCCGGTTGTTTAGCCAGGTGTGACACCCCTCAGGACACCGTGATTTATATGACACCTTGTATTGTGTGCAGTAACTTATGTAAATAGATAGGCAGGTTTTGATGACAATCTTTACTAATGTTTTGGACATTTAAAAGTTCTACCTGTTAGTGTATTTTACACAAATGACGAAATTCTGGAATCGTTCCTAGTAATGACAAGATTGTGAAGAGTAAGCAATTAAATAAATAATATATATAGCGTCATTTTACAAAGCGTCATTTTGCCCATACGTGCCCATACTAAGCAAACGCTTGTGTCATGAGTACCAGATAACAAATACTCACATAGAATAGAAACCACTACGTAGACATTTTAGTAGAGCAGTCGTTATATCGGAGGTCCCTTGGGTAGTTTCAAAATACTCGTCACAGAATACAAAAGATAGAATCACAGTATTCAACACAGCCATAAAGTCTTTCATACTGTTACGGGATAGGGGGCGGTTTTTTAAGGAAAAACACAATGCCTTAATTTATTGCCTTTAATTCGACGATAATGTCACACACACGTACGTAGAGACTACGTAAAACACTAAACACACACGTTACTTCACAGTACTTCACTATGAACTTTCACACACGTACTATCGCTTTAGTATCGCTTGACTGTTCGCCTCGATCGCTTGATTGAAACTGTCCTCTGGCCCGAGCTGCGCCTGTTTATATATCGGTAAGAAACTTCTCGAATGCTTTTGTATTACTTGTATCAAAACAGAACCATAAATCTTTTGTCATGCAAATTAGGTAGGTGAGCGCTTGATGTAAACAAGGTTATAAAATCATTGTTATGCAAATTAGGTTCTTTTGTGTTACGCTTAAAATGAAGGGTCGAAATCTCTGGAATGCAATTAAAATGTGGTAAACAACTTGTTTATGTGTACGCGTAGGTAGGCCGGTGGTAACGTGAACCTTCGAGAATCGTCGCGGCGCAACACTACCCCCTCCTTAGACGTGCTCGTCCCGAGCACCATTGTCTCCATGGTATCTCGCCAGCCGGTCCACGTGAACGATCTTAAGTCCGCCTCGCTGGCCCTTCTGTATCCGGAATGTGATGTCGTTGATCTTTGTCACCACACGATACGGTCCATCCCATTTAGCTTGCAATTTCGGTGACTTGCCCTTGCTGCGGACGGGATTGTGTAGCCACACTAAGGACCCTTCAGAAAATCCAGGGTTGTTTGGCGTACGGTCGTAACGACTTTTCATTTTCTCAGACGATTGTCGGCCAGAGTCTCGAATGTGTTCATTGATGTCATTCATCTCGCTCCGAATATGCGAGCCTTTCACTGACGCACAACTGGTACATTTTTTAACCCATTCTTCCACGTTGTCTCTGCAGTTGATCCAGTAAAATTGTTCTCGTATTTTCAACAGGGTCCTTTTCATCCCAAGATGTTCTCCTGAGTATCCTTCATGGTAAAGTCGCAATACATCAGGCACCTTCACTTTAGGAACAATCATTTGTAGATGGCAGTGATTTCCATGAGCGTTTTCCCATTTTCGGCACAATACATCTTCGTGAATGACGAGACTGTTCCATTGTGTCCATAAGCCTTTTGTCACTACGCTCATTCCAGCAACGTCACTCCATGTCGGTTTAGTGGCTCCGGATTCCATCCAGTTTAGAATTGGTTTGATGTCGGCGTCCTTTTGCTGCGCTGCCTGGATCGTCTACTTCCATTCGTCGCTAAGGTCTGTCTTCAGCATTTTAACTGGTATGGTCTCTTTGGTCTCCTCCTCATAGGGTCGATCTTCCTCAGACGGTCTCCTCGCAACGGCGTCCGCATTTCCGACTTTCGCTTGCGAGCTCGATGTAACCCAGATCTTCGTGGCTTTATCAGAACCAGCCAGCCTTTGCTCCACAGTCCTGGTGCTCACTCGTTCCTCTGTTACTGGTTTACGCCACGATCCATCACGCTCCATCCGTACATCTGGAGTTCGATTCGACTTGGGGCAATTGCGGCTCAAATGTCCCCTAACGTGGCAATGGTAACATTTGGGAGCTCCTCTATTGTAGTACGTCGGCGAACACCTGGGAGTTCCTCGATTGTAGTACGTCGGCGTTGTCACATTCAATTCCCGGATGTGCTCAATGCGATGGTTCTTTCGTACGGCCTCCACCTCCAGCGCATGTACTAGGGCATTCTTCAAGGTCTGGTGGTGCCCAAGTGTCACGATAGATTTCACTTCTGGATCTCGAATACCACTGATAAACTCCTGTACCAGAAGTGTATCCACCAGCTCCGGCGCGGACTGGTATGCCTTGCGCACCATCCTCTCGACTTCCAGAGCCCACTCCTGCAGGGTCTCTTCGCGCCGTTGTACGCGATCTTTCAGCTGAGCACGGTATACGTGTTCCAGGTGCGCATCACCATAACGACGTTCCAGCGCCTCCAGAAGAGTGTTATAAGTTACGTCTTTGCCCAGTGCTTCCAGAACTGACAGGGCCTGGTCACGAAGGCCTACTATAAGTGCAGTCATTGCTTGTTCTTTGTTCCAGCCGTTGGCTCTCACTATGGCGTCGAATTGTATCTTGTAAGCGGCCCAAGACGACATCCCGTCGAATGGTGTGATCTTGAAGCCGCTGGACGCTGAGACTGGAGCAGCAGCAATGATTGATCCCTTTTCAGTCTTAATTACCTGAAGGGACCGTTGAACGTTAGCAATCTGCAGCTCTGTCTCGTTCAACCTCTCTTCGTGTTGGTCCAACTTCAGGTTTATCTTTTTCAGGTCCTTTCCCAGCAGCTCCTGTATTTCTTCTAAGCGTCTCGCTTGTTCTTCTTGACGTCTCGCTTGTTCTTCTTGACGTCTTGTTTGTTCTTCTTGACGTCTTGTTTGTTCTTCTTGCTGCTGAGCTTGTTCCGCCCGAATCGACTGCAGCATACTCTCTTGGCGTTTCGCTTGTTCTTCTTGTCGTCTTGTTTGTTCTTCTTGGCGTCTTGCCTGTTCTTCTTGCTGCTGAGCTTGTTCTGCCCGAATCGATTGCAGCATGTTCATCAGTATCGACAAGTCCATGGGGGCAGATGCAGCAGGGCGGGCGGCCGGAGTATCAGTCACGCTCTCTGACGGAGGCTCTCCCATCTCTTCGGCAGGCAGTTCACGCCTGCTGTCCATACTTTCGCGGCGGCGCGCCTGCTCTTCCGTCCGACGTGCTTCTTCCCGACGTTGGTTCCTAGTGCGCACCGAGTCGTCATCCAAAGGCAAGAGAGGCATTTTGCTTCCTAATATCACTTCTGACACCAAATGTTACGGGATAGGGGGCTGTTTTTAAGGAAAAACACAATGCCTTAATTTATTGCCTTTAATTCGACGATAATGTCACACACACGTACGTAGAGACTACGTAAAACACTAAACACACACGTTACTTCACAGTACTTCACTATGAACTTTCACACACGTACTATCGCTTTAGTATCGCTTGACTGTTCGCCTCGATCGCTTGATTGAAACTGTCCTCTGGCCCGAGCTGCGCCTGTTTATATATCGGTAAGAAACTTCTCGAATGCTTTTGTATTACTTGTATCAAAACAGAACCATAAATCTTTTGTCATGCAAATTAGGTAGGTGAGCGCTTGGTGTAAACAAGGTTATAAAATCATTGTTATGCAAATTAGGTTCTTTTGTGTTACGCTTAAAATGAAGGGTCGAAATCTCTGGAATGCAATTAAAATGTGGTAAACAACTTGTTTATGTGTACGCGTAGGTAGGCCGGTGGTAACGTGAACCTTCGAGAATCGTCGCGGCGCAACAATACGAAGGCATGTGCCATTGAGCCGTCTATGTGGGAGTCACAAGCTGCCAGTCGTCCTGGATGGAGGAGAACGATACACGATAATGTGTATTCGTTTGAAAACAAACGAAGGCGAGGTAGACGAGGAAAGGAATCTGCTCAAAACTAAACCGCCTTCGAACATTACAAATAATTATGTAAATGGCATCCTCACATGTAGCAACTATCCTAGTACATTCACCGCTAAAATAGGGTATCTATATAAGTTATGTGAGGACGCATCAGTAACCTTCCCTTAGGAAATACGTTCGTAGCCGAAATCGGCTTGGAAAGCATCAAAGTCTTGCATATATCGAGATTTCAAAAGAAAAAAAGCTTCGATATTTCTGTATCAGTTTCTTTCTCACAGTTACGTCGCTATGTTATAATTTAAAGTCACCTCTTGAAATAAACTTATGCCTAAGATAACTATGCAAATAAGTCTAGCGTCTTTCACTAAAGAAGTACCACAGACATACCTTTGCTCCAATAATAACTATAGAAACCTTAGTTTTCTTGGCAGACTGTTACTCTTCTTTTATAAAACACTTTAGTTACTAGATGTTTTCGAAATAGCTAGACATAGGAAGTCACAAATTTCAAATCGACTTGTAAGATGCGTGGGTAGATCCCACACAATGAATTTTAAATTGCCTAAAGTGGAATATAGATGATGGATGATGATGCATGGCCGCGTTTTGAGAGCAAATTAGATATGTTTGTATGAGTCAATTAATATTTAAAGGGTCCAAAAATAAGCTGGATAATGTCAAGCTAAGATTGGTTTAGTAAATTAGATTTGAACCGGTTTAATAATACTTTGGGAAAATGACAATATTTCTTCAGGTATGGGTAACTTCGATTCAATTTTATTCTGCTAAAGCTTTGACGCGAAGCAAATGGAATTTCAATCGAAACGTAAATTTATTTGTAAGTTTCCATAGGTCTGACGATAAGTAGGTATGTGATGATGGGAAACTGTCTACCATTATACAGAAGTCACAGAGATCCTTAAGGCGTTTTAATTAACCAGACTTGACCGGACTCATACATACCCAGAAATAACTTACAGGTGCGACTACGTCGTAAATTATCAAAAAACTTAGTCTTACTTTCCAACAATTTGTTAGAAAATTCGTTGTAGATTGTACACCATGTCTGTAATAAATCATTATAACCTCATAATAATTCCTCGACCATTGTTCCTGCACCCATATTACACGGTATGACAAAATACCTCCATACAAAGGGATGCCGCATGTTAACGCTTATGCCTCTAGTTTGCGGTAAGGTGCCCCCGCCCCTGCGGGATTTACATACAAACTGTTTGTATGATACTAAAAGAGTTAGTGATTAATTTATTGTCAAATTGGGAAATGTCTTAACTATAAAACATCTATAAAACCATATAAACACAACCCAAACTATAAAAACATAGGCTTTTATAGAACTGAAAAAAATAATCAAACACGTTGAATTGTAGGTCCTGTCTGTTAGTCCTAGGTTAAGCCGTTAAGCCGTGTCAGAGGCCCTTAGGACAGTTTGATGATATGATATATGATAAAACTCTCGACACCAGAGTTGGCCACTCTTATCCGAAGAAGAAGAAACGAATAATGTGGTTGGTGTTCTAAAACCTATATCTGTCTGAATACCTCGCTTAATCTTTTTTTTTAGTCTTAACAACAGTTTGTATGAAAAAGTGTATGTGATAGTGCACCTTAACCGGCACGTAATTGTGTTATCATGTTGATATTATACGTAATATGTTGAGCTAATATTTTAGGTGCATCGTGTGTTGTAAATAATCTACAGGAAATTAGGTCTGCGTCAGCCGCTTTGTCTGTGTAGTTTTAGTATACTTTGAACTAGAACATTCAAACTGACTCTCAAAAGCTTTTTTACGGGCATGCGTTTTATTATGATTTGTAAATAATACTTCAAAAATTTTGCCAACTAATTTCGTTACTATTTTATACAATTGTCTCTTTACCAAGTTTTGTGAAATTAGTTGTATTGTGTTTTGTTAATGTGCAATTAGTTATAGTAATTTATTACTTGCCTTTTCTATGGAGTAAAGGAGTCAGTCTCAGCCTTCAACTTTATTAATTAATAATGTCTTAAATTATTTACTAAACGCTGAGTTAGATAACAAAAATAAAAAATGTACGGGGTTAAGGTTTTACGGCATTTAAACTATTTTCAATTTCACTGTTATTTTATCATTATTAGGTAACTGTGGACAGAACAGGTTTAGACTTAGTTTGAATATCGTGATGTGTAGCAAGTATTAAATAGATACCCTAGATAACTTGACGTGATGCTGCGTAGCGTAAACATTACACCTGCAACATACATACACGCATACACACATAGGTAGATAGATATCGTGGGTGAATCTGTTGCGACACTAAAGTTGTTTGACCTAGTGACGGTATGTCTTGGGTTCGAGATGTTGGCTGGAGAAATTAATTGTCAACTTACAGAAAAAAAGTTTTTTTTTTAATTTGGTTAAAAAGTAAATTTCAATTGTATGTATTGTATTGTATTCTGTGGTATAGGCTGTTATGTTTAGATTTTCCCATCGCCACAATTAGCGGTTACCATCAGAAAATAATAAGAATTAATGAGCTAATATCAAAACGCTCAATTTAATTTATTATAAGTATACGGTCTTATTTATAAAAAATGCCTATAGTATGCTTTAAGCATACTATAGTTAAAGTGTTCAATAAGCATTTAAAGTGTTCTATAAAGTTTACTATTTATAAACGTTCTATAAGCCTTCTATAACTATAGTTCCCACGTGGTACCGACAATAAGCCAAATCATTGCCAGTATAAAGAAAAAGTAAAATAAAAAGTAAAATAAAATAAAAATATAAAGTAAAATCATAGTACATGCTCCAAAGCATAATTTTTCATGTTATGTTCATAAAGATTATCACTTCTAGGTATATGTAAATCTGTCACCAAGCACCTAACAGTATGTTCTGTCAATTAGTAAATTTGTTACCAAACACCTAGCGGTATGTTCTTGCAGCCTCCTTTGAGAGCCAGTACCATTACAGTACAGTTAGGTATATGCCAACTTCAACCACAGTATCACAAATTTTACTACTCACTAAAATGTGACCTAATAAATGATTGCAAGATAACATTTGAGCGTTCACTTGCAACTTGTCCTGGCTCCTCTTGGACTACTCGATTTGCCTGGTGAGCATCTGAGTTACTTGCACACACAGCATCCCCCTGGTCAATGGCAATATTATGTAATACTGCAAGTGCTACTATTGTAGGCTTTACATTCTCCAATTTGCAAGTGATTCCAAACAAAAGGCAAGGATTCCTGACCAAGGCGATGACAAAATGTGCCGTAGATTTATAAGGCGATACCGTTTTCTAAAATCTTCATCGTCCAGAGAAAACGGATCAAATCTTTCTCTATAATGTTTTTGCCGACACTGCTGTGTATTCATTTCGCCAGTTCTTCAATTGCTTCGATAGCAGCCAAACTTTGTAAAGCTTGCATAGATGCCGAAAACTCACAAGTTCACAAGAAATTTTACAATTGAAATATATTACCCTAGGGCCTAGTCACAATCAAAGACAGCCGCTACAAAATTCGATTGATTGTTTTTATTTTACTCCAAAGACAGCAAATCAGCTGATGACAGGATAGTCGGCCATCTTGGATCTTATAGCACCGCTATAGTACGGTTAAAGTGGGGTCCTCGCTACTATAACTTTACAATAGACTTATAGAACTGTTTAGCGCTATAGTGCGTTTATAAATACCGATTTTGGTCATTTTTCTTATAGTGATGTTATAGAACACTTTAACTCTTCTATAACTTTTTATAAATAAGACCGTTAAAATTTAATAAATAATAAGAATGAAAAAAACTGAACAAACTACATAATTCTAGATACAAGATCATAAAAACACTCAGAGAAGTACCCACCGCCTGAGCTAAGAGCAGCGTGCTTAGCATGCTGGCCGCATTACCACGTTGGATGGCAATGCTGATGCTTAATGTTTTCGCTAAAATTGATCAAAACTACTCGTATCGCTGATATTAAATCTCCTTGATTAGAATCTTCTTTGCTAGACAGAAAAAATAATAAAAGTCAATTTTCGCGGTCTGTCAACGGCCATTTACTTACTTGAGAGTGGTCTTAAAACTTCGAGCATCAATCTTGATCGTCAAAGTCTTAAAATTATATACAAAACTGTACGGAAAATATATCTAAAACCCCAGGTTTTTATTGAGGAAATTCTTAGAGACGTACGTAGGTACTTAATAATTTTTTAAGTGAAGTGTTACAATAGCTATTGTGTTTTATCAAGAGGATAATGTACGTACCTACGTAAAGCTTTTTATTTATTTTACTGCAGTTATGCTTAGCACGCAGTAACTGCTTGGTTGCTCATTGCTCGTATTTAGTTGTTTTTTGCTAAAGAGCACCTTAAACATTTGTATGTTGTAAAGCCAAGAGTGCAGTTACAAAAATCATACGCATGATACATAAGTAATCCCACGTAGATATAATAAGGTCAATGCTGAGTGTTTCATTAAAAAAACTTCTGATACTACTTCATTTAGAAGGCTTTACAGAAGGCTTTCTTGTCTTGTCGATTAGATATAGGTATTTATAACTCTTTATTGCAACACGCCAACAAAAAAATATCAGAAACACAACAGACTTAAAATTAGGACCACAAAATTTATTTAAAAACTTACAGGTTCAAAGAAATTCGCCAGACAGGTGAGTAAGCCCTGTTCTCACATGTATACTATCTCATATAGGTTAAGGTAACGGCTCTCCAGCATTTCTGTTCATTCCCTTATTAGGTGATGACACCTTTCCTTTGATACTTGAAGCTTGTCGTTCGCTACTGATGGGTATTGCATTTGTCGATCACATATACTAGGTAACATACACCATTGATTTTTCTAGGCTTAGGATTTTGCGCAGCGTTGCCTGACTAAATTTTTTCAGGCTAGTCAAACGTAAGTTTATAAAACACGAGTTTAGCTACTAGCTTTTTAGGTTATTCTTTATATTCCTCATTAATAAGGCACCGAACATATAATTAGAATCTATGACCAAGTAAAACCGTTTTAGTTAAAAAAGGGCTTAATTTTTTATTTATTCACCCTGGTGGGTGCCCTTGTCCTTCCACGGACGATTCGTGTACCTACTCGAATTTTGTGGTCTTCGGTATTTCTTATAAAAATTTAGTCCCAACCCTCCACTCAAAGCGACAGTTTTAACTAAAGCCATTTCCGCCAATCAAGATCGCGATATAGTTTTATTTTAACGGTCGTAATTTTTATTTCGTGCTGTAACATAGTTATGGGCAGTAGGTACTATTAAGTACACTCGCACGCAATATTACTATACTTAGTATTAGGAAGTGTCGTAAAGTGTTACAGAATTATTGAGGCATTAATGGATTAGTTTGCCTAATGCTTTCTTATCAGGACAAGCTCGCTAGCTGAATTTTTTACGTTTAAAAAAATATTGTAATTTAAGAATAAATATTTGGTTTTATGTATTCGGTGACTGAGTGTCCGGTGATTTCCAAAGTAAGTTACTTATAAATACATGTATATAATTTACAAAAAATGAAAAAGTAAAGTTGTCATTTTACTGTAGGATAAATCATTTGTTAAAAGACAATTCAAAAAGATAACTGAAGACTCCGAGACGATCCATAGTTAAAAAAAACTATCTTATCAATTTGGTGACCGTTTGATAACACGTTATCACAGAGTTTATAAAAATATGAACTTCTTGACGATAACGTACGTAAACTAGATGTAATAAACCGTATTTAAATATTTTTATTCGTTACGGTTTCTTATTGGTGTAATTACTTGGATATCATTGTTGTTATTTATTTAGATAGGCGTATTTCAGATGGCCTACAATATTTGTTCAATTCACCCATTCACTTTTAACAAAATAATTTTACTGAAGCGGTAGTTTTTAAGATCTAGAAGTTATTACCTACTTGTATAGTTAAAAGATCATTCGATCTCCTATAATAAAACGTATGATTGATTAGTCTTTTTTTCATTTGAATAATAGAAAAGCTATTCTAACCTTGCACTTTGTGTAAGGTTCATACTTTTACATAAATCAGTTATTGTATTGTTTAGTCCTATTCACCACAGTTTAGAAATAACACAGTTTCATATCAGATACGCACTGGTACAGTACTGGTACGAAGGTTAATATTCAATCCGAGACTTTCATTGTTCTTTCACAAAATTGCTTTCTGTCTGGAACAAGAGCAGTATAAAAGTTCTTTTTGTGACTATAATTTGCGACTCTGCGATTGTAATATACATTTACTTATAATTTGATCTAATTTTCATATATGTGTCATCATATTTAACTATTAAATAATTACGTAAGAGCTTTAAATCCTACATTCACATACAGTTTTGGGCGTTTTGTGTTAGAATACATATACCTACATAATTTCCTATGCATTCCTAAAATACCAAATGAGAAAGAAAGCATTCATTTTAACACACAGGACACAACAATATAAACATAAAAAGTTCAAAACAGCCAGAATACATAGGTGATATAAGTTATATTGATGTGCCCCGTGCGTCAAAAAAGGTCATACCCCAGCATGAGTATGCAATGACTGAAATTCGCCTAAATGTAAAGCGTTCATATAGTTATCTCTAATGATGAAGATTTGAACCCTTCTCTGGCAATAATGGATCTGAGAAAACATACAGTTTATCAGAGTAGTTGTGGCAACAATATCATTGTTTGATGTACATAATGATATGGGCGTTACACATAATCATAAATGGATAAAAATAGTGAACATAATCGTATGTGATTTACAAACATTAGCTCATATTGTGCTATATCTAATAGTAGTTTATGCAACTGTCATATAATGAAGGGTATTAAAACACGAGTGTGAGTTATGAAACGAGCGCAGCGAGTTTCATAATAGTAACGAGTGTTTTAATACCCGTGTTATATGCAGTTGCATACACTACTTTATCTTCACTAATGTTGTAACATTTTAACTTTTATTTATTAAATTAAATTCACGCGTACGTGTATTGTCACAGTGATTTTGCCGCCATTAAAATCTAACCAATGAGAGCGCAGCTGCGCGCCAATCAGGTTGGTCGCGTTTTATTGATTAAAACGCGACCAACCTGATTTTGGCCCTGCAATCAGGTTGGTCGCGTTTTATCGATGTTATAATGAGCTATTACGATATCGATGTGGATATTATACCATCATGTGAAATTGCTTAAATTGAGTGTTTTGTTGTCTGCGCTATAACAGTAGTAATTATAAGTCAAGTATTGGAAACATAAGTAGAATGTTACAACATTAGTGTAGTGTAGATAAACAAAATTACAATATTATGCCTCAAACAGTCTTATCATCATACTTAGTATGCAATTAGCAGTATTTACTAAGGAATGTTTGTTTAGTTACGGTAGCTATTTAATATTTATTCGAAGCTTAGTTCCATGGTTGATGAATGAAAATGTATGAAATTGTAGGTATCTACTCTGGCATTCTTTTTGAGAAAGAATTGTAAAGGTCCTGGTTGTTTGTCATACATCCGCCAGCATTCAGAGGCCTTTGGGGCTTACAAACTCTACCCAGGTGTTTGGTTATCAATTTACTGCCGTTCAATAAGAAGATGATATTCAGTCAGGTATATGTTCCTAAGCGTCCGCTTAAGACAAATCTCAACAATTCCTATTACGAGCCCGTATATGGCTCTTAAAACCAAATTTATTTTTAAACTAAGATAAAGTAGACGCAGTTTGTTAAATAAATATTGTCTGTCTATTTAATTTGTTGTAGATAGTGCAACCTTTGTGTTCTTATGACCAAACTCTTTGGTGGGTTACACATAATATATACTTTTTTTATATGCAGCCTTTGAATAGCGATTAACTTTTGTTAATTTCCGGAAAAAAAATTGTAACGACAACATGTACCTACTTCTGATTTTTACATATTTATCCATAATTATTCAACATAATTACTGTCCAGCTTTCTAACCCAGGGTTCCTTTAGGTCAGTTCAGATCTCGCATCGATTGAGCCCAGTCCTACACCACTCGACCTGAATTGGAAGCCGCAAATATGTCGCCGGCATGTTTGTGTTTATGACATGTTTCCAGTATTGTACTTGGACAATCTTTTGAAGATGGTACTGTGTGCTTCCATTAAAATTAAAAGTGCAAGAAATACAAATGAGTCATTGCATGTCATAAGTTTATGGCATTGTAGCTATGTTTCTAAATATTTTGTGAAGGAAACACTTTTTACTATTTAAACTGCAGTTACATTTTTTGTATACTTATATCATACTGTCGGTTTTTTTACAAGTATGTCCCGTGAAGTAACACTTGCACAAGCGATACCGTGTTCGAAAGTGAATGAATATAGTAGTTGAATGGAACTAGCGTTCAAACGAGACTGCTGAAACACACTATTAGGCTCAAATTCCAGCTTATCACTAAATTATATTTTCTCTTTGTCTGTGTATTAAAACTAATTGTAAGCTTACAATTTCACTGACATTATCGACTTCGCTGGCCTTTGCATGTTTCATGTTTTCCTTTGAATAATTGAATGAAGCAAATTTCGCATATTATGGCGTTCTAGTTTTACCACAAGCCTGTGTATAAAAGTAAACAATTATTTTACAATATGATAGTCAGGGATTGGTCGAGCCTCCAGTGTTTTTTTTTAACTAGGACGGGTTTGCACTTGGTCATAGTTTGCCTGATAGTAAGCAAAGGCTATGGCTTAAGATGGAGCGTGCTAACCCGATAAGAAACACAAAGAAGAGTGTTTCACAAATTCGGAAACAGAGCACTTGAAAAGGAAACGCCTTTCAATTAATCTCTTGCAATTTTTAACCGACTTCAAAAAAGGAGGTTATCAAGTCTTCTGAAAGTCTTCTTCTTTTATTTTTTTTGTAGATATGTTACGCGATTACTCCGTTATTTATGAACCGATTTCAAAAATTTAACACTTGAAGTCGGTTTTTGATTTTTTTAAATAAATTTTATTATGATTAAAATGTGTGTGATTTAAGTTTCGTTTCCGACTGTGAAGTTTCACACTCCGAGTCCGACCCCGTGGTGGTGACTCCGGCACCCGTACATGAGTACATACATACATGCGATACGAAAGTTTGCCTTTGCTGAACTATAACGACGATTTTGTCAGTCTTGGGAAAACTATGGTCAGTAATGAATATCACAATACCCTAACATAGACATACACCTCTAAACATAACCCGGCTTACATAATTATGTAATTTTGTATTATTGGCATGAAGTGATTCAACCACACACGGTGTTAGAGACATCCATACACAATGCATACTTACGCGTTATAAAGTATAGGATTTAGTATTCCAGTGTCTATAGAAATACTGGGTTACTGGGCATCGGAAAAAACCTAAATTTTTTAAATATATATTTTTCTACCTGTAAGACAGAAAAAAACCAAGTCAAACCTAGTTTTTCTAGCGCTTTCTAAAAATTTACGTTGTTTGAGTTTCGATTTACAATAATTTTTGTGTTGGTCTAATGAAGATAGTACATCCAAACGTTAAATGAAATCATTTAGTATTTAAAGGCACTTATCAAAATAAGCAGAGTGGTGAACTACACAACTATGTTCCTGGTTAATATAATCACTTAACAGACAGATAGATTATTACTGATCAAAACTAACTACAGGCACCTCTGTACAGATACTATATATAGCGCATATATAGTATTGATAACTATATACCTATGTATCAACTTGCATATGAGTGTCGTGTATCGCGGGATGAGCCCGTCGTCATTACTCATTGTTCCTTATCCGACTCGCTTCACACTTTGGGCGAATGGCACATGAGTGTTATGAAGGAGAGTGTATGTGTGTGTATGTTCCTCTTTTAAGCTTATTGTACGGTAGAATCAGATTTGATTTAGTAGTATTATGGAAAGAGGTTAAGTTTGTCTATTAGAACAAAATATCTTCGTAAATTTGTGCATTTTTGACCGTTTCAAAAAAAGGAGGTTCTCAATTAAATTAATAAATAAATATAGTTATTTAATTAAATATATTTATTAAATGTCTAGTCTGACTAAAATGTAGATATCACGTCAATTCTGGATAATCTACTTTCGGCCAGAGTGTCTGCCTGTTGGGTGTCGTTTCAAATGAAAAATGGTCAAATGCCTATTTGTATTAAAAAAAATGAGACAAAATTTTACCACTGCCTCTGGAGCTGTATCGCTTGTAGTCTTGTGGTCTTGGTGCTATATTCTGACTAGCATACTAAGCTAAGTGTTCCAAAGTGATGTAGCCAAAGTATTGTATGCATTTATAAGTAAAAGCCTATTGCCTACGTCCGATGTATTAGTCAATAAGTGTAGCTTTCATGTCGTCTACGTAAAAGTACATTAGCTTTTAACGACCACTCTCTCTCACTCATTAAATACGCTAATACAATATGTTTAGGGTTATTTGCAATGCAGCTTAGAGATTTTCATCGAGTGGAACAAGCCACTAAATAGAGAATTCTAAAATTGATTATTAAATTCTAATATTGATTGACGAATACCAAAGATTTTCTTCGATGTTTGATTAGTTAGTTTTATGAGTTACCTACTAGTGGGTGCTCGCAACTTCGCTCGCATAAAGAGGTAAAACTTGCATCCCCTATTTCACCCCTTTGAAAGTGGCATTTCGATACGTCCAGTGGTTTTGGCTGTGCGTAATAGATCACTATTTCTGTCAGTCTGTCACCCTTGAGTTTTATTTATTTAGATTGGTTTTCTGTCGAACCATATATTTCAAAATTATTAACCTTCTATCAATTAATTTGACCTCGATCGAAAAAACTACGCAGATCACATAGACCGCTCCATACGTTTGGGTCTTTGATATCACTAACGGAAACATTCACACGGTTTAATTATAGCACCCTCTTTTGAGGCTTCTCTGCAGTCTGTAACAGGCGTTACTTTGCGGAAATACATTGCAAATTATCATTTGAAAAGTATATATAGTATTGTTCCGAGGCGGCTTCAAACAATAAACAAATATTGTTTGTTGTTAGGTGTGTTTCTGCACCATCGCCACAACTCTTTTTACTAAAATGTCTTTCGAAGTTTTTGATTCACGCCAGTTAGGGATCTGCGCTCTGTGCGTTTGAGCTTTGCATTCTATGTGTTCGAGTTTTGGTCGTCTTCTCTCAAGATGAAAAGAATTATTTCCAAAGTTGTCATCTGTTTCACAACACGTTAAATTACGAGTAATATAGATAACCCAGTACAAACAAAGCAAGTAAAGTAACACAATATCGTCCAATTGCTTTCCAAAGAAGCCCAATACTACCAGATTAAAATTGCGTAATAGCAACACTTGTACGACCTCCCGTCGATCTGACGAGGTTATCTGTGTTATCAGCCTCCTTGGGCTCGGTTCATCGGGTAACACTGTTATCTTGCCATTGTTTACGAATGCGATTCACTAGTTAACTGTTTTAGAAGTTTTATTGAGTTTAGTGGCCGCTTTGTGAATGTACGGATGCTTTGATATTTTAGCTGCGATATTTAAGGGTAAGAATCTGCATATCAAAAAAATAGTTTGAAAGTCTTAGGTTTATTGATTCTTTCTTAACTCAAGTAATATCCTTACTTCAGTGGTAGGTCGAAGAAGAAGAATAGACCATCGAATGTAAATGGTTCTATAAATGAAACATTGAACTCATGACTGTTTTACTGTATTTCCAGTTTTAACGGAATATTGAGAATGCTGAAATATAGTATACCACTGCTTTTAATCTGGTCTCTCAACTGTTACTCAAGTAAAGCTTTATTCGTAGAGCTACCTTCTGATACCCACTACAAAGATCCTCACAACACAAGCAATGTAGCACCTAAATAGTTCTAATGCCCCATTTTGCTCACCCATCTAACCGCTGAACTAACTAAGAACTGTCCCCTTGGACCGTCTCAAAACAAATAAATTAACAAACCCAATGTTTATAAATAATTATGTGGCACAGTTCCAAATTTATCTAGTTTCTAATAGAGATGACTTAATGTATATTTACTTAGAGAACTTAGATATGTAGTTGACATATTGTGCTGCAATAGATACGCTAACCAAACATCATTTGTAAATGATTACAAAATAATTATTGGCGGTTTACGATAAACAGTGTAAAGTGTAATTGTTCATTACTTTTGATGCGTCTTTGCGCAAATGACAACACAACCTAATTGATATTAGGTGTTGTATAATGTGTATTAGAACACTTATTATATTTAAATCAACGTGTGATTTATTTGATATCAGTGTTTGTTTCTTTCTTTCATTGATAGTTTCAAAAAGAAGTGAAAAAGATAAAACATAAATAACTCGGTAATTCATGAAAATAACCCCAAGTGTTACATTATTTATAAATTCTCTATGGTATTATAAAAGTTAAAAGATATATGTACATAAATAGAATGCATACAGGTTGACCATATAATGTTGAAATTAAAGAGGCGCGCCACAAGTTTAGTTAAATGTGTCGTCTAAAAATACTCTACAAACTAACTAATTTAGTGGCTGAATATACACTGCGATGATTACCAAAATATAAAAAAGTGATAAAATGATTGTTTGTCAAGAAATTGTAACAATTCAAGCTGTAAATTTTTTACTGACCTGACAGTCACCAGAATAAAAATAATATAATTTGCGTTCAAATGGTTGTTTTCAATAAATTGTAACAATTGAAGTTATTACTTTTAAATCTTCAAAAAATTTAAGAGGTCAGTCCGATATCGAGATTTATACAATTTGGCCAACCTATACACAATATTCATATTCCGTTCATAGTCAAAAAAACGTATACCTGTCTAACCAGTTACTGCTCAAGCAACAGTTTCAACGGCTTCCATGTTAGATCACAGTATCTTATACCATCTGTCCAATTATAGACAACTTTAACTACGTTCCAGTGTAAAAAGTAATTTCCACCTAAAATTGAGTGAAAAAAGTGTTTATTTCACATCTGAAAGTGTAAAAAGTGTTAAAATGTATTATGTGCTAAGTCGTGTAACGGGCCGAGTGCCTAACCTTGGTATGTATTAAATTTAAAAAGTATATTAAACAAATGCACTAGAATATGTAAATAACACAAGCTCACTATTTAACTATTAATATGTTACTTACCATTGATTTGTATTATAGCTTTTGGTTGCTCTAATGATATCCTTTCGTATCGTGTAAAATGATTTGTTAAGTATTTGGTATATTAGTTTACAGAGCGTAACATGCAATCGTACGAATACTTAATTATATAAAAATACATATTTAAGTTAATTATGTATTATGTAGGTATTTTTTTTTACTGATAAACACCCAAGAAATTAGCAGGTTCTCATAGATAGCCACGTGTGATTTTGTCGCTCTGATCATAGCATATTACTATGGCAAAATATTGTGGGCGCCTTTAGATTGATTCAGATTTGCCGGGAAGACTTTTATGCCAATGCGACATTAAAGATAATGTCGATGTTAGTTTCCACTATGACGAGGCCATGTATAGAATACGTTGTACTTGGCACTGTATTCAATGTAATGCATAGAAACAGTACCTCTACTTATCTTGGTTCCCACTTTAGTTTGATCCTAATGTCTTTGCAAAGTATTATTTTTATGAACATTGGGAATCTGTATTATAATTTTGTTTATTTTGATAGAGGTACCTAAATCCTTTTATCCTATTTTAATTGTTTTGTGGGCTTAATCGGTATTGTATTCAAATTACTATGTCATACTGAAATCGCTGTAATTTATTTATAGCGTGGCAATTTTATTCGCGCCAGTACCGGTTACAAACTCATATCGTTAGTGAAATGATTGGTTTCCTAGTTTTCTTTATGTGATATTAAACTCAGTATTGTTCGCGATAAAGTGGAACGTGAAAAGGTCTTGTGTCGATTTCTTGCAACGATTGATTGATATTTCTTTCTTTCGTTTTTTGTTGACAAACTTTTGGTAAGTGATGCTTACATCACTATAGAATAGAAAGTATTTACAAATCCAGACATATATTAAAGCTAGTTTACATCATGTTAAAAATAGGATGAAATTTATAATATTAACATTTAATTTTTTTTATAATTACTTATTTTATAAAAATTGTAAGTAAGTATTTTAATTCAAACAAGATCTATAATTTTTGCGGTGCATTTTACAGTACCACGGGTTTTCCTTTTATGAGAGTGGCCAAGTCTAGTGTCAATAATTTACAAACCTTAACTGCGGCGGCCGTAACATGACTTAAAGTCTGGATAAACAGTGAACGTGTCTTCCGACTCACAGAACCGCCCATCGAGATTTAAATAACACTGTTTGGTCACCTAAGCTATCTTAACATTAATCGCGTTGACAGTTACCTAACTTTGGTAATCGCGTAAGAGTACCTCTCACCGTTGAGATATAAGCTATTGGTTGCCATAGTACCTGTTGATGTCAATAAACTGTTTGTGAAAAGACATTGTTGCGTAGATTTATTTGATCGATTGCTTGAGATTTCTTTACAGTTCTTTCTAACACGTTTTGTTGACAAACTGGTGGTAAGTGAAACGATGCGTGAATTCTTATCTTGCGTAGCGAAGTTGTTATAAATAAGTTCTTATGACAGAGGCTTTTCATTTAGTTTTTGACTTTTATGACATGGATAGTCGGACTTGCATTAGTAACCCGTATGTGCCCGTACGGCTAATAAATATGCTAAAATATTTATCCAATGCTTCGCCAAGTAAAATATCGCCGGTAACTTTCATTGAACGACTTGCTTCGCCAAGTAAAATATTGCCGGTAACTTTCATTGAACGACTTGCTTCGCCAAGTAAAATATTGCCGGTAACTTTCATTGAACGACTTTGTTTTTGAGTATATCCAAAAGCCATAAAGGAAAATTTGTAATTTCATATACTGAAACTGCCATTGAAAAGATTTATATACCTATTTTGCTAGAGTCACTACAAACGCGGATTTAAATGATCAAGCACGAATACTTATATTTTGTTACACAAACTTGTGCATATTCTACTAAATACTAGTGATATTTCTTCCCGGTTACCGCCTCTATTACAGCACGTGGCAGATTTTAATTCAGTAAAAGCTCGAAGCTCGTAGCTGAGAGCTTTTAATTTTCTTTTCACAAATGTCGGTCAAGTGCTAGTTTCGCTCGCGCCGGCCTTTGCGGCTGGAGCCAGAATATGTACCTACTAGTTCTGCGACAGAGGTAGTGTAGGCGAGAGTATAGTAGGGTGGATTTGAAGCCAGATTTACAAGTATACATAGTTCATTGTAATTAATAAAATATAAGCTATGAATTGAGAGCGTCTTCTAGTTTTCGTTAGTTAAAAACTACATATTAAGTCATTTTCTTTGCATGAAATTACCAGTAGTATGTTGACCTAATAATACGATAACATATTGTATTAAAAAGTAAGCTCGTATGAGAGTGGCCAACTCTAGTGTCACATTTTTTAAACCGCCCTAGGGGTCTCAGTCTTGGTTTAACGACTGGTTCTATCGCAAACAGCCGGAACCTTAAATTTATTGTGTTATCTAACCCACGGAAGTGCCCTAAACGGACCGCCACTTCTTGTTCACCCGATTAACATCGGTAATTTCATGCTATTGCCTCCGCTAGCTGAGCTACTGGCGCTTCTATATTGCATTAGCACAGAATAAATATTTCAGGACATATCACACAGCGCCACCTAGCCCTTGCTTACGCTTATATCATGGGTACTAGATGTATGTATGTACTTTTCTTTTTAAAGAAGCACTATTATTTTAATCTCTCGACACTACATCTGCGAAGCCACAAACTCGCTCTGTATTTTCTCCTCCCAGCCAGTATTATCCGCATGCATTTTATCCAACGTGCTGGATGCACCTGCAACTCTGCAACACTGTTTTTATGACTACTACACTTTACTGTAATGTTGCAATGGTTAAATTTTCTTGTTCTTAGTTTTATTGCAATGTGTTATAGAAATGTATTGTAAAATATGTAGATTGTTACTTTCAGATATGGATTTTATATATGAATATAAAAATAAACAGTTTGCAACGAACTATAATATAACTATACATTATATCTGTATAATAATCTTCACAATTAAATATGAATGTAGTGCTACCCTATTTATATACAAATATTAATCTCATCGATTTCGGCGCCCCGTTTTCTGTACAATTTTATATCCATACCCATATCACCGAATATACATATACTTATAAATTAAGCAATGCACTGCTAGTGTTTTTAAACGTACGAAAGCTTCGATTCATTTGATTTCATTTATTCATCAGTATAAGTACATAAAAGTACACTTATGATAGTCAATTCAGTACATAATTATACAAATCATGTGTAATATCATTTAAACAATATAAATAGATCATAACTTAAAGCATAGACAAATACATATAAACTCAAGCTTAAAGTAATCATACAAACTAGTAGATAAATCAGAGAGCTTATACCACACGTAAAGATTACATCCACATAAGTATTATGTATTTCAAATTTAATAATGTATAACTTGTCTAAACCGTATCGTATGTGGTTGCAGGCTGGGAGGGCGATGGCGAGAAGGCGCCGTTCCTGCGCAACGAGCCGGTGAAGTTGACGCCGGCCTGGGAGGGCGCCAACCTGCCCAATGACACCCTCAACTTGAAAGGTAAGCTGTATTATTAACTAGTAAAAGCATGCGACTTCGACCACGATGTTGTAATAGAATATACTAGGAATATATTCACCCGACATCTTCGTACATTGGGGAAGCCAATTTATATTCATCTTACTAAACTTATCTAACAGTTTGGCTGTATACAAATCTATAATCATGCCAAAATCGCAATGATTTATCCATTACGTTGCGATACAATAAGACTAACTAACCAAGAAGCCCTTGTTTTTATACAGTGGTAGAACTTGTTTTATCTGCTGCCTTGACTGAGTTTTATTTTGTATAATTTATTTCTATCTCTTCTACTATATCTTCTTCAAAAATCATTATAATCAGTCACATTGCTAAATACACAAACCAAACAATACCAATAAACCTTCGCGTTTATAAAAGTTCCGTACATACTATAGTGAAATCTGTACCATTATCAACAATAACAACCGATCGCGTTTTTCGCCTTACGTCATACCAGTACTCCGGTCCAACGGCCACGGCGTTCGCGTCACGCGCGAGGCACCGAGTTCGAATCTCACATCGACTATGTTCGTTTTGTATGAATCGCCCACTCAACGCAGTGTCAATGACTTTCATAGCATTTGTCACTTATAATATCCGTGGGTAAAGAAGCGCTTACGAAAAACACATGCAGGCTCTATTCGATAGACTTGTGTGCACCTGAAGTTCGCTACAGATTTTATTGTTTTATTCGATAGACTTGTGTGCACCTGAAGTTCGCTACAGATTTTATTGTTTTCGTATTTTTTTTACTGGTTCGCTACAAATTATTGCTTTTGTCATTTTTTTCATGGTTTAAAAAAACGCCTGATGTTTTGTGATAATGGACTAAGATGGATCATGCTTTGCTTATCCGATAATATCATGTAGGTTCAAATCGATTAAAAATACGATGCATATATTGTTGTTAAAAAGCCGTTAATGTATCTTTTTATGTATCTATTTACCCCGAAATATTTTCAAGATAATGCTAACTATTGTAAATGTGTCTCAGTAATTGAACGAGTGATTCAGTACACAACACACTCACGACTCACCTATTTGAAAGTATACTGCCGTTTCCTGTGTTTAAACTTCACGTTTGTAACATTTTGTTGGTGATTTTCGGTGCGGTTATAGTTTTGAATAAAAAAAAAATGTTTACATTCATATTAAAGTATTGTAAAAAGCGTATTATAGTTTCAGTGCTTTTTGATTTAGGAGAGCTTTGTTTTCCAAAGGAATCGTAACTTTATGTGAGTTTATTTTAACAGATGAACAAGATGAGCTTTGTACTTATTTGCAATTTCACAAATAGACCCTTTTCTTTTTCTTTCTTTTTTATTTACGTTTAACCTTTTGATTTTGACGGATTTGATCCCACGTGACTTCACTCACTCATTTTCTTTTAACTTTGGTTGGTGACGAATCCAATAACTAACCACAACAAAAATTCTTTCCCTTAACTATGTATTGCGTGCGGTCCAGGTGTGGGCATGGAGCTGGCGCCCCCCCGCGACCGCTGGAACCTGGTGTACCTGACACTCATGCTGCACGGCCTGGGCACGCTCACCGCCTGGAACATGTTCATCACCGCTACTGTAAGTACTCCTCCTTGCATTCCTCATTACTGGGGGTCGTGGGGTCGCGACTTCTCCGCAGAATTGATTCTGAACTTCTGTTTGGTACATTGTTGAAGGCAACCAGATCCTTTCACGCAAGATATATTATGTCTCCAGATTGTGTGGGCTTTTTTGTGGATTTTAAAACGTTATTTAGTTGATGATTTTTTGGACATCGTTTAAATTTGTTTCTGACTACAGATCAATTGTCCGTTTTACATATTTATGTAAATATTTATTAAAACTAAAATGTGTTAAATTCAATTCGACAAGGTATTGTAATTTGTGTTGCATATTCTATACAAATATTATTATTATGTACTTATACGGTATCAATTTAGATTGTGTTATTGTTTTGTTTGTTTTACGTAGTTCGAGTCGTCACCCGTCGGTCTCAACGGAAGACCAGCGCTGACTGTTCAAAGTCAGCACATGCTGAGTTGAGGCCGGCTTGTGACAGGAAATTGTGTATGTGCAAAATGTGTTTGTCTTACTTTCCTGAATGTGTTCGTACTTAATTTCTTGTCGCAAAATATATAATTTTCAATGTTTCCAGGAGTACTTCAAGGACTACAAGTTAGGCAACGCCCCGGAGTACAGCGAGAACTACCTCACCTCCATCGGCTGGGCCAGCCAGATACCCAACCTGCTGTTCAGCTGGTTCAACGTCTTTGTCAAGATCAAGTAAGGGACTCTACCTACTTGGAGTTTAATCACTAATTATGTGACGTGGTCACCCACACTGGGTCTAGCCCTGTGTTGCAGGTGACAGCTCCGCCTCCGAGAGTCATAGCCAGTGTGGACATTATTTGTATATGAATTGATAATGGACTGCAGCAGTAACAATCCTAGTAATCGTTACTAATGCACCCCCATTATCACCGCCCTTGTTAGTCATTGTAACGTGGAGTAGCTAGTGGACATATTGTTTTTTTGATATTTTTTATAATAACACTTTTAATAATTCCACGAGATTAAATATCATTCATCGAGACAACCGCCGTCACCGCCATTGAGCTGGTGGGCGGAGCTCAATCATTAACCGTCCTTACATAACTGCGACGATTACATTCGGCAGGATTTCGCTAACTAACAAAGAGCAGGCTTTGTATGCGAGAGAGATAACATATGGAAGCATTTTCAACGCGACATATACAAGTAGTTACAATTCTATATTTTGCTCAATTGTGTATTATTTTGTGTTAAGTGTTTTGCATGCCGAAAGGCTTACTTATGGAGCGCATTTTGCACCTTGCGTTGTTGACGAACATCTGTATGTATACCTACCCATAAGTGCAGACAAATAAATGAAGTATATCGTCAATTTATTAGTAGCTAACTCCATAACTTTCCAGGGGCAACCTGACCACGCGCATAGTATGGTCCCTGATCATCGAGGTGGCCTTGTTCGTGGTGACCGTGATCCTGGCCATGGTGGACACCTCCAACCAGCCTGGCCTCTTTTTCTGGCTCACCATGGTCACCGCCTTCTTGCTTAACGGTGAGCAATTATTTGCACGTGATACAAAACATATATATTTAGTAAATTACTTTAAACTAACTAACCCGGCGAACTCTGTTCCGCCTTACGAGGCAATAAATAAGTAGATTTTGGATTTTATTCAATTCAATTTAAAAAAAAAAAACAGGATAAATAGTCTTAAGATCTTATGTCCGTCTCCTGGTTCTAAGCTACCTCCCCACCAATTTTCAGCCAAATCCGTTCGGCTGTTCTTGAGTTATAAATGGTGTAACTAACATCACTTTCTTTTATATAAGTACATATATGTATGATGTGTTGCAAGTAATAAATAAACATGCTGCGACTTTTGTCCTTATCTTGAATTAAGTGTTGTGTGCTTTATTCAACAATAGAAAGAAATAGAATAGATACATTGTTAAGTATATAACGTTTATATGGGAGACAATATGTAGGCCCAAGAAAGAACTCTCAAAATTAATGTTTCTTAGGTCACTAAGTACCTAAGTTATCAAATACATGATTACCGACACAATATTATTTATAAAGCAAATTAAACTTTATATGCCTCGAGACACTGTTTCTAATTCTGTAATTCTAGAAAACCAAGAGAATATTGTGTTGTCTTCATATTAAAGTCAGATTTGCTTACTACTTTATAGCGTGAACAATCAGTAAACCGACCAACAAACGTTTGCTTTCCATTTGTGTGTTTTTTTTTCGCTTGACTTGAGACTTGTTTTTCAGGACTATACAAACTTGTTTGTCGTCACTTTGCTTGTTTATCGACTGAAGACTGAGCTCCTTCCTTGCAGGTTTCAACGCGATCTTCCAGAACAGCGTGTTCGGCGTGGCGGCGCGGCTGCCGGCGCGCTACACGGGCGCCGTGGTGCTGGGCTCCAACGTGTGCGGCACGCTGGTGGTGGGCCTCGCGCTGCTGGCGCGGCTGGCGTCCAGCCCGCGCACCGCCGCCATCTACTACTTCATCGGCGGCATGCTGGTGCTGCTCGTCTGCTTCGACACCTACTTCGCGCTGCCGCTCAATGTGAGTGCGCCTGTGTTGCGGGAGACTGTGTTGTTACAGCAAAGCCGGTCATAAAATGTGACTTTTTTTTACTTATATAATATTTCCGTGTTCCTTGGACGGCATCCAAGGACTTAACCTAAGACTTAATCCATTACAACGTGTCGCTTAATGCTTTTGGCATTCTTCTTTATAAGAGGAGTCTTATTATATTATGTTTATCAAGGGACATCATGATTGCTTCTTTCTTCCAATAACTTTCTTCTGGTCTGGTTTTAGTTGATATACATATATGTCCTATAATATGTGACTCTTCGAAATACACGAGCCTAATTTTTCAAGCAAGTGCTAGCAAGCTAGTGTTTCTGGTTTAGAGTAGAAAAACTGGCTTCATTTCTAAAAAACAGATCTGTTCTAAACAATAAAGCAGGACAGTTTAAACCTAGCTTGCCATCTTAGCTAAAAAAAATTGACCTCGTATATTCCGGGCATTAATTGAAGAGATCAAAATTCGTCAGTTCAGTGTCTAAACATGTTGTTTTACTAGACTTTATCTGTACTTGTAATAATTTTCCTTTTGTTTACCTTATATAGACCACCACTTGTCACTTGTCTAGTCTATTCTATGATTTCCTATCCATCCGATGGTTGCTTGGAAGAGATTGCTTTTAGCGATAAGGCCGCCGTTTGTGGCGTTATATCTAGAATGTTATCTTGTTTGTATTGTGTTTGTTATTTATTTGTGTGTCCAATAAGGCATGAATCAATTAATAAATCACTTTATATTGAAACTTTCGTGAGACATTTTATCAAAATGTTAACAAAACGGTTTTCACTCACATGTAATTCGCGTATGTTGTTTACGCGTTTCGGATGTTATGACATCCATCTTCGGAACGTATGTTCTGGGACCGCGGCAGCACGCAGACTGCATACATACGCGAATGACACGTGAGTGAAAACCGTTTAGTTAACATAATGAATCAATCGCTTTGACTGGCATGTTAGCTTAGTTGGTAGTGGCTCCGCCTTCTCATCTAGGGGTTGCGGGTTCGATTCCCGCATGACACAAGTATTTATGAACTTTAAAATTTATAATTACTTGTGTTGAGTCTGGTCGTTTGTATGTATAATAAGTATGTATTTACAAAATAAAAGTATAGGTATTATATCCGTTATCTAGTACCCACGACGCAAGCGTTTGCTTAGTGTGGGGCTAGATGGCGCTGTGTGCAATGGAATAATTATTTTATTTGTATTTTTTTACTATGTCCTTGCAGAGGTTCTACCGCTACCACGAGACACTCGCCACCCGCACGCTGCGCAACAACCCCGCGCTGGCGGCCAGCGAGCCGGCGGCGGAGAAGGCGGCCCCGTACGGCACCATCGTGCTGCAAGCCGCGCAGCAGCTCTACAACATCTTCATAGTCTTCTTCGTGTCGCTCGCCGTCTTCCCCGCCGTGCAAGAATGTAACTATAATCTTAAATATATAAAACTCAAAGGTGACGTGACTGACTTATATAGTGATCTATCAACGCACAGCCCAAACCACTGGACGGATCGCGCTGAAACTTGGCATGCAGGTAGATGTTATGATGTAGGCATCCGCTAAGAAATGATTTTTTTTTGATTCAACGACATTGCACATAGTGCCATCTAGCCCCACACTAAGCAAACTCTTGATCGATAACGGATGTAATACATAAATACTTTTCTATATCGAAGACTAAATATCTGTCCTTTAGTAAAACTAAGGCATCCAGACCGCCGCATACTCTTACCCTTAAAGCCCATTCTTACCCTTGTAATGTCACATCTCTTCCACGCACCTGTACCTGTAGCACACTAGCCAGTGTAGACACAATAAGATACCTAGGAGTTATGATAGATCATCATTTAAAATGGGGTGCACATATACATACAGTTTCTCAACGCACTAGGAAGTTAATTCATGTCTTCAAAACTCTTAGACATGTAGCCGACAGGAAACTACTAATACAAACATACAAAGCACTGGCTGAGTGTGCAATTAGTTATTGTATATGTTCGTGGGGAGGTGCTGGTAAAACTAATATGAAAACTATAGAAAGAGCACAAAGGGCACTTCTTAAAGTAACATTTACGTTGCCTTTCCGGTACCCTACTCATGAATTATATAAACTGTGTAATGTACTTACTGTACGTAAACTTTTTATCTTTCAATGTTTGCGTAAATACCACAGAGAAGTAGTACCCCACCTTTCTACGACTGATAAACGAATAGTTAAATGTCCAGTTCCAAAGTACTACTGTAATGTATCCTGGAATCACTATTTGCATCTTGCACCTATGTTCTACAATGAATTAAACACTATTCAAGCTACTAGACAATTGACACAACATAGACTAAAAATTTTAATTTACAAATGGCTAGACACACTAAAGTATGACGATATAGAACAACTGCTGGAAAAACCTCCAGATTAGTATAATTCACTTTTTTATTTGTACACTCACATCCCCATATTTTGATATTTTAATTTTCATTGATTATATTCGCTCTAATACATTTCTCAATACAAACAATCACTCACATACACACATTGTCATACCCACATACACAAACACACACACACACACACACCCACACACACACACACACACACACATACACACACACACACATACACACACACACACACAAACACACACACACATACATACACAACGGCGTGATTTGATTTGTTTTATTAACTTAGTAGTAATATTTATATTTAGGCTAGTATTAGTAATTTTATGTTATTTATTTAAATTGTAAACAAATTGATCCCCTGGAAGATCCTGCCTTCTACAACACAGTTAACACTACAGTAGAAGGCAGAGCAACACTATATTTTACCCCATTAATTGTTTACAAATAAAAATCTTTTATCTTTTATCTTTTTATCTATATAACCTTCTCGTTTACATTCATTAGTCCCTTGACCGTCTCTCAACAAATTTTAGTTTTTGTTTTTAGTACAATCATGATTAGAACTATGTTTCGTTCCAGCGATATCCCCGGCGAGCGCGGGCGGCTCGTTCCTGGGCATGGACGCCAACACGTTCACGACGGTGTGCTGCTTCTTCACCTTCAACTTCACCGCCATGCTGGGGAACATCACCGCCAGCCTCGTGCAGTTCGTGAGTACTTTCACTTATCTATATATATAATAAAACTGTAACAGGTCGGTGTCTGTACATTGAACATAATTGAAAAAAAAATAGTTGAGGGATCTTCATTGATGAGAAATTCAGTTTGTCTGTAGGTATGTTTGTTCGTTATAGACTTGAAAACGGCTGAACCGATTTGTCTACGGTTTTAACTGACATATTGGTGCATTCTTAACTTAACATATAGTGTTTATTTCATTTCAATCGGTTCGTAAATAAAAAAGTTATGTTCATTTTATACCTTTTTATCTCAAAATAAAGTGAACGAAGCCGCGGGCGTGCACTAGTTCTGTAATAAATTGTTTTTATACAATATATAGTTATTAATGTTCAACGTATGTAGTGTCTGCAGTAGCATGCGGCTTTATTTGTAATTTAATTATAACTAAAGGACGCCCGCAGCTTCGCTAGCATTATTTCGGGATAAAAAGTAGCCTACGACGCTTCCGGGATCTCATACTACCTGCGTACCAAAAATCATGAAGATCCGTTCAGCCGTTTTTGCGTGATGAGCGTTTTTTACACGATATAGGCCAACGTTTGACTACAGCCTGCCTGATGTTAAGCACCACTGTAGTCTAAGATGTTGCACGTTTGCCCAGGAGAAACCTATTTACACTGGATTAAATTATATAATTATTTAACTCTTTTAAATTCGAGAGATCAAAATTTATTAAAGACCCCTGGGTTCAATTTTTTTGGAAAAAGAGTTTTCTGAATAAACACACAAATAGACAAAAAATCTCATTGGAACATAAATTGTAACACTATGCTCCGTATTGCAGCCCAAGCCCCGCTGGTTGATTCTATTCACGACGCTCCGGCTGCTGTTCATCCCGTTCTTCCTGTTCTGCAACTACAAGAGCGCGACGCGCACCGCGCCCGTGCTGGTCACCAGCGACTGGGCCTACTGGGCGGGCGCCGCCCTGCTGGGCTGGTCCTCGGGGCACGGCAGCTCTCTCGGCATGATGTATGTTGGGGGGTGAGTACTGTTTCTATTACTACAAGGTCTAAAGTAAGTACTTGGTAATGTTGTGAGGTCGAAAACGCCACATATATTATTAGTCTTAAATGTATGAAGTCAATAACATCTCATATTTTTCCTACCAACGGCATGTCCTACAAATTCGGAAATGTTTCCGCTCGGAAACGAAACTTGTTACTGTTGGTAGGAATAAATGAGGTGTTATTGACATCATGCATTTGATTCTCTCTACTTGAATGTGGCTGAATTTAATAAACAAGCAAATTTTGTACCATTTCAAAATTTATTTCACCCATAGTGTGTACTCCAAAACACACAATGGATTTATTTTTACTAAAAAGTACACGTACAAACCTATTCATAAAAGTTAATCAATGGAAATTTATATTACGTACTAGTTTATAAAATGTTCTTGCATAGGTAATGTACTTACCAATGGTGAATACTATGCAACTTCATACTATGTTTGATTTATTTCAGCACGGTAGCTCCCGAGCACGCGCCCACCGCTGGCATGATAGGTGGCGCCACTCTCGTCACTGGCATCGTGGCTGGCATCACATTCAGCCGCCTCTGCCCCACGCTCGTCACCACACAGGTATACAACATCAATAAAACGAAGCCTCTATTTACTCTTTCAGTCGAATTTCCTCACGACTTGACACGAGGGTTGTGATGTGACTTCGCCGAATTAATTTGTTAGGGTGTTCTTTTGAAGGGGATACACTGTGGTGTGCACCCAGGGCCTTTCAAGGGCGACACATATCCTCGGAATTTGTGGTCCTCAAATATGTCATGATTGTTTTCCTTTCCACAGTGCAATTCTACACATAACCTGAAAAACCAGTCAAGAGACTAAAAATTGTAACACGTAATACACGTAATTTTTCAGTCCCGGCTGTTATAATATGTGTTTCCAATAAAAACTAATTGTAATCCATTCTATTTACAGCTCTGGAACACCATGTAGCGCTCGCTTACATACGCCGACACGCTCTGGCGGTTCTTCAGGCAATAGTGACGGGTCAACTAATCGTGAGGTCGGAGAGACCTCGTATGGGATTACAAAAACTTCATATGGAGTTGAAAAGTCCATATAATATAAAAAAAACCTCATGTAAAGACTGTGTCAAAATAACCCTCATAGGGTTGGTGTGGCTAAACCATATTGTGTCAGTGTTTTAAACAAATGTGACGTGAAATAATATGATGTGTGGATTCGAAGACCTGTTGCAGTGTTGAAGCTCGAAACGGCCTCGTGTTGGAAATACAAATATATTAGGTAAGAAAAAATAGGAATAGCATTTGACTTCCTAATGGAGATCAAATATTTATGAGGTCAATTTGACCTCATAAAGTCAAAGAGTAATAAGACCTAATGAAGTGACAAAAATTAACGCGAAATTTAGTGAAGTGGGCATCCACCCACCCACTTGTTGTGTTGTGAGATATATGTACGATAGCTATAGATAGCTATATTATGTATTATCACATTATCGGACTGTGGTTTGACATAATATTATACATGATATATTTGTTTATTCAATAACAGTCTAGTAATGCATGAATCTTATCTAAAGACAAAATGATCATAAGAATTAAACTTAAAGTAATAAATGGTTATCCAATCACAGCATACACAAATTCGTTAAGTTGCTGTGATTGGCTCACATGATCTTTTTGCTTTATTTATTAAATCGCTTTCTTTTCCAACGAATTTTTTTTGAGACAGATATTTTACTGGTGGTATACTATAAATTGACTTGCCTGAAGCATTTGATAAATAAATATCTTACTTTAACCTGGTGCTTAGTCTTTTTGTTAAAATTTCACTCTTTGAATGTAACTAAAATCTTATAAAATTAAGTATTTGTATCGATTTTCAGATTTTTGTGAGCTTGTCTAAATTTAATTATGTTTTATCTTGCAAAATTATGTAGAGGCTAAAAAAATAATATTATGGATCTCATATCCATCATAATTATATTATTTAACAAAATTACCGCGTCATTGACTTTGCAAGTAGCTTGAATTATTGCATTTCAAATATATAGGTAAATGACCCAAGTATTGTCATATAACAATATTTATATTATATTATGCTTGTGCAAAATATATACATAATATGCTTATTATATCTAATCTAAGTATTCAGAAGGATAAATATAAAAAATCTGATTTCTCTTGGGTTTATGTTGGTTTGATGATAGTAACTATATGTATAAAATGCTACCATATCAGGTACATTAGGATTCAACCCCAAAACCTTAGAAAAAAACGTTTTTAAAGAACAACAACATTATTGTTTTACAGAGAGTAACACAGGTTTTTTCTAGACAAGATTTACATCTTAGACTACACGGTGCTTAACATCAAGCAGGCTGTAGTTAAATGTAAGCCTATTCAGTGTTAAAAAAAATGAGTTTTCTATTATGTATCAATCCTTATAATACATAATTCCTTGCTTTTAGTATTTTTTTTTAATACAGGATTTTGCATTTGATTTTGGTTAAGTAATTATGCATGTTTAAAATACATTGATATTGTTGTACATAATGCAGATATACTGTTTGTTTAGTTTTAAATACAGTCCAATATTCATAAAACCTTTGTAAACGCACAATATGTATAGTAGTCATTAAAAATATAATTGAGTTTCAACTGACACTAAATCTGCATACTGAACCAAACCTAGATATTAATTAATTAATCATTACTATTGACTACTTTGTAATAACCCAAATGTAAATTGCAGTTAAGTGAGTGGTTAAAAGTTGTTCATAATTGTAATTACTTATTTAAAATAACATTATTACTATACGACGAATAATTTAATAGTTCACATTTGACACCAATATACATATTTGTATGTTTAGCTACAAATACTTATCTCCCATAGATGAGAGATGACATCTGTCAAAATGAAATATGATGGGTGGACAGATTATAGCACTCACAAAAAATACATTTCTATCATATCAACTAAAGCTAAAGTTGACTGCAAACTAAGTGAAAAGTTTCAAATGTGGTGTATTAAATTGTTGCTATAATAATATATTACTAATATCATTGTGTTTGACAGACTGAGAGAAACTAACATTGACTAGTGAATAAGAGGCGTGATTGTAAGTTGACATTATTATAATATATGAATGTTCGGTGATGTTATTAAGACTAGCTTTTATCACTTTGGAGTAAAAAGAAATACTATTCTGCTGGCTGGATTAAAAAAACAATCATCATAAGCAACTAGCTGTTTTAATTCTATGTGTCTTAAATCTGACCATTTCTAAATTTAAATAGTATATTATTTATACAAAAGAAAATTATAAATAAAATTATAATATCCCGAACACAAATTTTTACTTACTATGGGGCAGATGGCGTCTTGTGAAAACTTCCCAAAATAGATTGTTATTATTATACTCTGTGGTGATAAAACCTGGTCTATAATAATTGTGGTATCAAATAAAATAGTCGATATTGACGGGTTCCAGAGTCCTTATGTCCTCGCTTATTTATAATATTCTACTTTATCGCTAACTTTGTGTTCATGACCTAAACCAAATATCATTTACAGATTGTGCAACTTTTATATGGTGCGAAGGAAATGTATGGTTAAAATAGGTACTTTTATAATATTGACTAGTAATAAATTGACAGTGACAGTGACAAATGACATTTAGTAGCCTGATTCCTATCGCCCCTATATTTGTTCATAGAGTTGTAGATAAATTAACTTACTTGGGGCAGCTTGTACCGAGAACAATATTTATATTAAGTTTTATTAGAAATTCTGTGGAATCTGGTTCTATCACTACTAATTTAATAAAGTGATTCATACATTTCCGAATGTAACCTATTTGTCTGTAAACTTAAGTTCATCCTAAGTTGTTACTCGATAATTTATTTGATAGTAAAATGTTTTTCTTTACTTTTGGTTTTTTTCATTTCTTTTTTTCCTAGTTAGTTATACATAGTTTAAGATTTGCTGTAAATAATTAGATAGGATGGTAATAATTAATATTATTGAGAGATTTAAGTCGAAATATACATCCATATGGTAGTTTGATTTGTTGAATCTACGAATAGTAAGTATATATTTACGAAAGATAAGTTCACACGTATTATATCAGCTATCTAGTACCCATAACACAAGCGTTTGCTTAGTATGGAGCTAGATGGCGTTGTGTGATTAGTCCTGGAATATTTAATTAATTCGTTTTTTTATTTTGATTAGTAAAAATAATGTTAAATAAGTAGTTAGCTTCCATCCATGGCTTACATGAAGTGTCCTGGTGCCTTATCCATCTTCCACTTGTGTTATCATTAGTATAAGCAGAACAGATGTATTTATTTTGCTTTGTCGTGTATGTAGTAATAGCATGGTCACCATAACAATGTTGAATGTGTTTCACCACGGTTCTCTGGTTAATAACAAAATGAAAAAACTGAATAAAAGTTATTGCAATAATTTTATATGAAATGTCATTGTAATCAAAAGCGACCGCCGGCAGATAAAATAGGAGCTAAAAATTCAATTAAAAAGTGACACAAGTAACGTTAATTAAAAAAAAGAAACAAGTATCTGCTTGTGATTGGTTGCCAGGATTGTGGTGAATCGATATGTGATCATGCTATGCTCTGTCCATTCTAGCATGATCATTTTGACAGCTGTCAGTTCCAAATATTTTACGTAATTTTCGCAAAAAAAGGATATGACAAATATTAAAGTTATAATGCATTGACAAAGAATAGAATATTTGTAAACAACTGTCGTCGTTTATATAGGTTTAACCGGATTAAACAATACAAAAGTTGTATGCAACATCTTAATGAAAGTTTATGTGCGGACAATAAAATAAAAATCATTTTCTAAGTACATATTGGATAGAATAACATAGAAAATCTTTTAACTCTTGTCTTCTGCTTCTGAACAATCTTAATTCGTAGACGAAATACTTTAAAAGATATATTTATTATTATTTTCATGATGGTTCCTTTTCAGTGTTTAGTCTACGAAAATACTTCCGCATGCTTTCATTCCTAACACCTTCACTATCTAGGTTGTAAGTAACTGTCCTGAGTTTAAGAATAATTAAGTATAACAGAAGGGTAACTCTTTATACTAAGCTCATTAATTATAGCTGTTATGTATAACTTTATGGGGATTATATAATGTTAGTGGTAAATAACGTATGACTTTTCAAGTATGGAGCAAAGCAATAACTGAATGGTACCCGCGGCTTGGTAAGCGAAGTGTAGGGAGACCTGTGCAACGGTGGCTGGATGATATTAGAAAGTTAGAAGGAAACATCTGGACAGGACCCTGCAGTGGGTCGTGAAATTGTAGGGCCTGGTTGTTTGTCTAGTACGGCAGTTGTTAAGCCATGTCAGAGGCCCTTAGGGCGGCTTGATAAACTCGACACCAGAGTTGGCCACTCTCGAAGAAGTATAAGGTCGTGCGTTAGTGAATAGTAACCACACACAGTGGCTAACATCTTTTTTATTTTTGACCCCATTTTAGAATGAAATCCATAACATTTCGCATCAGTTAATTATACATTTTCCTTATTAATGATCACATAGTACCTTAAGCACTCCTTATTAGTCGAAGGCTGTGAATTTATAGCTTTAACCTCTCCATTGTAGATAGCATTCATTCATGTTGCATGTATCAACTGTAGTCTAGTGGAAAACACTGTAATAATGGTCTTGGAGACGATATCATACCAATTTTTACCGGTTTGTCATGAGTGTTTGCTTAGTATGGGACTAGATGGCGCTGTGCAAACAATTCTCTTTTTATTTTATTGATATGTTTTCCTTCTTCGCACCTCAACGGAGCAACGGATGAATGTAATACTTGTTATGATGATAGTACTTTTTAGTCCTGAAAGTGACAGTTTACTTTTTATCCTGATACTACGCAAGTGAAGTCGCAGGCATTCACTAGTAAAGGATAAAATACTTTCCACCTTCATTTGGTTCCATTAATTAAAATGATGCTCTATAGGTAATTACAAAACACATATCTTTTTAGTGGCGATAAAAGGTATCTTGAAGTGAATAAGTTGTAGAAATTCTTCTAATATGAATATGCAGTGTTTTCCACTACTAATACAAAGTTATCGAAATCATGATTTTCAAGTACAAATTAGGGCCTTTTTACATTTTCCTAATCGAATTCGAAAACATGTACCTTATGACATATTTATTAATATACCTAAGGTTTATGTATTATCTAAGTACCATATATTATGTACTAGTTAGGTATCCATGTAAGGTAGGTAATCCTTGTAAATATCGCATTTTTACTGTATTTGTATAGTGTTGCACGATATATATGAAAAATAACTATTTAATATTTACTCATATTTCTGGTCTTCGTCTTCTAAATATCAATACTATACAATTTTGATAAAGATACGAACAAACATAATTAAGAATTTAAAGAGTCGTTGTTCACTTTATCCGCCAGTACCTACCTATATGTAATAAACGGTGCACAAAAATACTGCACCTACCAAATAAACTTATGAAAATTAAATACAAAAACATTACTTATAAGTACTTTCTTGTTTATTTATATTGATCTTTATTAAACTTAGGTATATTCCTATAATAGAATAAAGTAATCGGTTAGGTTTATAAATCTATTTATTTTTTACTTTTTCAACAATTTTTGTACCTACTAAACTTTTTAAATAGGTAGATTGATATTAAACTATGCATTTTTAGCTGGAGTCGTTTACACGAAAAAGTTAAAAATGAGGCGTTATGTCTACTATAATTTCAACAGAGTGCTACACATTTGTTCACTTGTATCGTAAAAAGGATTCCTTATTGCATACATACATTCATATAGTTTTGTTTAATATGGATAAGTGAACGAACGACAAAGTGAGTTGTATAATCTCGCCAAAACAAGTCGAACGAATATACAATCTATTTACCTACAATTCGTAATGTTCGTGCAAAACGTAGCTGAAAATGAAAAATTGCGTTTTATTAACGCAGAGCAATTTTTTAAACTTACTTCATTGAAAATGAAATCTTTCGTTTTGTTCTGGCATGAATATGCAACCTCTATCACAGACTTTCCCTTACTACTTAACGATTCCCAATAGATATTAGAAATCCCGAAATACACGTGACAATAATAGGACCTTATGAACCTTAAACCTTTTCCAGGTATTTTTCCACTTTTCCACATAAATTGTGTAACAAATTATCCATAAAATAATTATATTATACATGATTATAACACTTTCACTGTTCACCTGACATTGTATTAACCGAGTTATAAATAAATAAATGATATGAAACATTTCGTGTGTCGTTTCAATTCTGTTATACTCGTATGTTTATTAAGCAAATTGTTAAGCGAATGTATATATTGATTATATTGTTTGTTGGTTTGTTAAACCCTCTTTCAAGATGCAACAGGCTTGGACCTGTTAACATAGATAACAGGTCGAGAAGAATATTTTCGTTCTCTAACCAAGATGGCACTAAATTTATAGCAAATTCAAGTTACATTTATTTGGCTGTTATAAAATACATCTATGTATAATAGAGTCATTTCTACGTAAGGGATCATCCGATCTACGGAAGTGTCCAGATGTAATTATCATTTGTAGTAGTACCTATATCCTAGCATCCAGCAGTTAGTACATCTAGCTTACCCTCTGATATACTAAATGTAATCTTACTTTAATAATGAAAAGGTGCCCTTGACCATAAAATATGTGTTAGGTACGTAACTTAGGCTGTTTATACAGAACTAGCCTTTTCCCTCGGCTCGACACACGTTTATATTATACCTATACCTACATAAAGCTTCCTCTTGAATCACTCTATCTATAAAAAAAACAGCATGTAAATCCGTTGAGTAGTTTTAAAGATCTAAGCATACATACAGACACGCGGAAAGCGATTTTACTTTATACTACAGTGACTGGTCGTAGTGATTAGACGGGCTTGTTTGCTAAGTTGGTTTGTTAGTATTCCTCCCTGCCTTCGGTGCCAGGGGCCGCGGGTTCTTTTTCCGCACTACACAAATTATTGTAATTTTTTTTATATACCGTTATTTGTGTTCAGATTATACTACTCTATGGTATTCAGTCTGGTCGTTTCTATGTATAACTTGTATGTATTTACAAAAAAATATATAGGACAAGTAATTTATCCATTATCTTGTACCCACGACGAAGCGGTTAGTATACAGATATGGGGCTAGAGAGATCTGTGTGCAAGTCCCGAAATATTTATTTAATTCTGTATATTATTTCAATACAAGACATTTTTAAATCAGAATTAATTACTGTAGGACCCGGTTCATTAAACGTGACTTTATAAAGAGCGGTGAAGATCATTCCATCCTTTTTGCACAATATAGCTCCTCCATTAGTGGGAAAAGGTTGGTATGATTTTCGCCACCTTTTGTAAAAGTAAAAAAAAACGTTAATAAATATCACATATATCAAAGTAAACACTTCAACAGTAGTAATGCTGAGCTAAAATGCATGAAATTCCGACTCCTTCCTACGCGACCGCCCACAGCGCAGGCCTCGACCGAGTGCTCGACAAATAACTTGTGTTTACTTATACATTATGTCATTATGATATCTGCACCTACTTAGTATAGTATTTATGATATACTAATGCCGACCCGCGGTGTTACTCGTGTTAATCCGAGATAAATAAGTAGTAATTAATCCAGGATCTAATCCACCTCCACAACGATTTTATCCAAATCGAATTAGCCGTTTGAGTGGGAAGTAACTATCAATACACATATGTAGGTACGAGTACATATAAACACAAACTCTCGCCTCTATAAAATTATGAGATAGTAAGTAGTAGTAATTGGTCACATTATCAAGTGATGTGCTATTTATTATATTTGAAATTTATTTCGATTGCCAAGGTAATTAACTCATTCTAATTAAATGTTAAATCTAATTAAAACCGTTTTACAAAACCAAATCAACAAGCGATTATACCATTAATTCATGTTTAATTTAATAGTTTTGAGGGAGAGAAACCAAAAGCTGATCGACCAATGTTTCGGTTAATACTCTAGATAGTGATTAATATAATTATTTGGTCACTTTACCATCCGTCTAATAATAATAATAATATCATCTAAACAAATTATGTAGAGATGCAGCTAGTAAGGTATTAGTAGGTAGTTAAATAAAGTTTGATGATACTTAAATTCACTTTACCAAATGTTCCATCAATGCAAACATTCTCACCATACATACACGTAAGTAAGCGTAAAATTTGTATCTTCTACCTGTCTTGACGTAATTGAACGAGGTGGAAATGAAACATCTTACCAATAAGAAAACACATTTAATTCTCAAAAACTACATTAGTTAGTCATTGTTATTTTATTAGTCATTGTGTGGAATTTCGCCAATGTCACCTGTGTGCTTATCTTCTATGACATCATCCAAGGACTTAGCATCCATACTTATTGGATCTGTACTTTCCACGTCAGAGGTATTAAAATCTATAGAACTGTCTCTTTGGTTCGTAGAATCATCTTCTTGTTGCACATTGATGGAGACATTTCTGATAATATCGAGCTCGCTTGTTAATCTCTGTATGGATTGAACGACCTCGCTTTGGAAACTCATGTTCAGTTTGTACAGCTGCTCTGAATGTTCCTTTTCTCTTCGCATTTCGTTCTTCAAGTGCGTGTCCTTGAACTTTTCAAACTCAGTCATTATCCTCACTTTAGATTCATACGTGTGTTGAACCATCGACACTAGTCCGAACAACTTTTCAATAACTTTTTCTTTGACTTCTTTGGAAATGTTCGGGTCCGATTCGAGATCGGATTTGGCGTCGAGAGCCAAGTCGTTAGCTGAGGAGGGGAATCCTAGAAGTCCTTTAGATCCGTTGGAGCCATTATTCTTTGTGGCTGTTTGATTTTCAACTCTCGCTGCGTTATCTTTAGGCGCAGTTTTGGATGTGAAAGCTCCATGAGTGACCACCTCGGTGAACACCCCTGCACTCGGTTTGCTGGCCTGGTACTCTGCAGTTTTCTTATTGACCTTCTGTATCAGCTCGCTCTGTTTTTCTTTCTGCTTATCGAAGCTGGATTTCTGTAGTACTTCTTCGTGTACGATTTTCGTTTCTCCTTCTTTGTTCAGTTTGTTTTGGAAAGGGCTGCCGACGCGCTTGTTGAAGTTGGTCACGGATAGTTTGGACATTTTCAGGTCACTGTCTTCATATGGCGATGAAAACTGTGTGTCACTGAACTGGATTTTTCAAACTTTTCCGCGGGTTAATTCTGTGCGCGCTGCGAGGCGACGATTATAAAACTAAGTGGTAAATATTGAATGGTTGCCTCGCCGCCTAGTGTGGGCTTCGCTCCATAGTTTTGGTCCGTCGCTGCTTCCTATCGGCGACCGCGCATTCATTATGAGCGACGTACTCGGAGGTACCGTAAGAATATGCGGTGGTATTAATTAAGTAAATAAATTTTGTTCCAGGGCCTAATATAATATAAAATAATATATATAGACGATATATTATATTTTTACAACTATAAAGACAAGTTGCGTGGCATGTTATTAATGTGAGCGTGATTGAAGCGAAGCGATGTATGTATGTATGTAAGAGTGTACACATTAGGCTGTTCTAAATGGAATGGCATCGTGTATTTAATCAATTATCTGTCTCTCTCTCTCTTGAGTCGTATTTCCTCGTGACAGAGAGTCGTGACTCCCCCGCAAAACCAATTCGTTATAGGATTTTTCTTGGGCAGATATGTACATCGTGCTGGGCGCCCAAGTCCTTCCAAGGAACGAATCAATTACCTACAATAATTATAGTACAGAAACATTAATTAATACATACAATTAATTTATTTTATATCTATTTGATTTGACATTGAACATGAAAGTATTAGTAGTTTTTCGACAGAACCATTTAACTGCAAAGCGATGTATTAATTGTTCTATGTAGATTTCACTATTATATACCTACCTATGTACATGGCTAGAAAACAATTTACTCACCATAAATGCTTCTAAAACCATGTACATGTCATTTAGCAAAACAAATACGTCCAGACCACCACGTTCTGCAACCATAAAGGCACATGCCTATCCATGTAGTAAAATATTACCAAATAGTAATTGTAACTGTAACACTCTAGCCATGGTAAACAGTATAAAATACCTAGGCGTTATTGTAGATGACAAGTTAAAATGGGGCTCACATATAGATACTATGACAAAAGAACAAGAAAGCTTATCCACATATTTAAAACGCTAAGATATATAGCTGACGAAAAGCTTTTAATACAAACATACAAAGCACTAGCTGAATGCGCGTTAAACTATTGTATCAGTTCATGGGGCGTTGCTGGAAAAACTTACTTTATCACCATAGAGAGAGCCCAACGTGCATTACTTAAGGTAACTTTTAAACTACCATTCTTATACAGCACCAAAGACTTATATGATAGATGTAAAGTGATGACTGTTCGAAAACTCTTTATACAGCAATGTATTAAGAGATACCATAAAAGCACTGTTCCAATTCTTAATGAAGAGAACCTACCCAAACCGATACAAAGACGTCCCCCAAAATGTCCAGTGCCTAGATATAATAGCGATGTTGCTTGGAGACATTACTCGCATCTTGCTCCAATATTTTATAATGCATTTAATACTTATTTTAACACAACTAAGCTGAATCAACATAAATTAAAAACAAATCTTAATGAATGGTTATCAAAAATGAGCTATGAAGAAATTGAATTATTACTTGTCAAACCTGACAAATAGCAGGTACACAAAACACAAGAACTTCATTATTTTTAAATAACACAAACACCCAAGTAGCAGAAATACCCAGAATACACACACACTCACAAACACTCTCTCTCTCCCTCTCTCACTTACACACACACCGCACACACACACCACACACACACACACACACACACCACACACACACACACCACACACACACACACACACACACACAAATCCAAATGCAAATACACACAGCAGGACCAACATGTACATATATATACAGATAAAAATTATATATTCTTCTATTATTATTATCTTATGATGTCCATAGTTTTAGCTTTATTTACTTTTAATTGTATTTGTTAACCATCCAAACCACTTGGAAGAACCTGTCTTTTGCAACACAGTTCCAACTAAAGCAAAACACAGAATCATGTAAATTATACAATAAGGTTGCTTAAATAAAAATTTACTTTACTTTACTTTACCTATGTACATACTTAAGTAAATTTAGAATATGAATAAACATTGGACGACATTGTTTGCTTGAGAATTGATAAATGGATTTAGAGGCTTTATTTTAATCCAAAAGGTAAATGACATTTATTTTCTAGATCTACAAATATAAGAATAATAAGTATTAAGTTTTTTTTTTACTTGAACGGGTTTGCACTTGGTCATAGTTTGCCTGATAGCAAGCGAATGCTATGGCCTAAGATGGAGCGTGCTTACCCGATAAGAACCGAAATTAAATTGATGTACCATACAAATTATTGCAGATATCAAGAAATGTTTCTTCGCTTAAACTTATTTTGCTGCGATATTTTTAAGAAGATTAAAATGATAACTATGTATATGGGGCAAATCAAATCAGATACAATAAAAGCTGACCCCAGAATTGAGAGCATATTTCGAGAACGACGTATTGAAGGTAAAGTTAGGAATATTATCGAGCTTCATCGCTAAGCAAATCTATATAAAGAATAAACATAACTGTATTACTCGAATTGATTAAATTATCTAACATTGACATCACATTCAACTACATTTTATTTGAAAATTTAGTTGAATGTTATTAAAGGACATTGTACTAAATAAAAAAAATACAAAAATAAGTCACTTCACATCATAATTTAAAATCGCATCACGCATCACAACATGTCTGGAATCGAACCGGGGTGCGTCAAAAGGCGAGGCGGCCGCATTTACCACTGAGCCGCACTCGCTTACACGGAAAGCGATTTCCCAACTCATTAATATAATAAAATAATTGTATTCAATTGCAATCACTTTCACCGGAGCCCCTAAACCGGCTGCACATCAGTATTCCGAGGGAGTCGAGAGCCGGATCAATAATAATAGATATCACTCCGTTACCCAGCACTGGGCTTACGGAGGAATTTGTCACACTTTGATACTTCTTGCCAACTACGTGGAATTACAATGTCTCTGTTTCATATAATATCGTATATAATATAATAAAGCTAAAGAGGGTCAAAAATCTGTACATAGAAGATATTAAAAACTTTTAATCGATAGCAGAATACGTTTCAGCAGTTTTAAGAATTTTTGTATGTTAATACGAGTATTTGTCGTTTTTTCTGTAATATGTACAGAATTTTGACCCTCTTCAACTTTATTACATGCATAGAAGATAGATAGATATAGATAGATTGAGGATGTTCTCTTGGGCAAATACATCATGATAGGCGCCCAGATCCATCCACGGAGTACACATGTTCCAGGATTTTGTCGAAACAGACAGTCGATCAACAACAACAAAAATTAACTGTCTTTTTGAACTATATATGAACTTTAGACCCGACTAATGTGCAGTGTCAGTAAGTTTATCCGACGTGGGTTGGATGACACGGTTAATTAGGTCCTGGCTGTTTGTCTAGTTCGGCAGTCGTAAAGCCATTTCAAAGGCCCTTAGGGAGGCTTGATATGCTCTCGACACCAGAGTTGGCCACTCTCATTCGATAAGAAGAAGAAATAAGTTTTATGTCTTACTAAACAATAATAATTGATCAATACCTCAAATTGTAGATATCCAAACACAGCGTTTGCATTACATGTACAAGAGTAGTATATTATTGGTCATCACGTCATCACTATAGAGTTCAGATTAGTTCAGTTATGTACAACTAACTTATCTATTCACTTATCATCCATTCGAGTTGATGAAAACAGCATCGATTGAGAAGAGCAAACTATGTAGATACAGACGAAACTATAAAAACAGGACAAATTACTGCTGACTAAAAAATTCCTCAATTTATGGGGCTGGCCCCAATCTCTCAAGTCCATATTGAAACTTAGCGCAAGGTTTCCGCGTTCCCCCTACGTACAAAATACTACTGAGACATATAATGGTATAGAATATAATGTACGTAACCATAAGTTTTGCTCAATAAACAAATTAGAATACAGGTTTTTACAAAGAGTGACTGTTCTTATACCTCCAAAACTCCGAAAGGGGGAATATTTTGGCGACTATTTCCCTATAACGACTGTCAAAAATCCTGGACATCGAGTCGTGAAACTAAATCACAACTATGTTTCAACAACATATTATTTGTGTGCTAAGCGAGTGGTCAATTCTAATGTTGAGAACTTTGAAACCGCCCTAGGGGGCTCTGACATGACCATAGATAGGTGAGAGTGTAACTCCATATACACATACACACATACATTGTGGATTAACATACCTTTTTAACTATATTGATAACTATGACATCGAACCGATGACAAAAGTTAAGGAATGTTTTAGAATGTTTGTTTTGTTTCTTCTTAACACCTAAATAATAAAAAAGTTTTCATATGAAGAAACATTACTATTGTAGATCATAACCAGATCATCAGACATTCATTTTCCCAGAAAAAGTTAACAGGTAACTTTTTGAAGCGCCACTTGTTCTGTCCGGAAAAAAGTATTGTAATGTCTCATTAATGTCTAGACGAGGTTGACAATACTGATAGTACCAATAAGGGGAGACTACGTGGAAGGGAGAGTTAGAAATCAGGGATCAATGTGTCATCAGATGATCTCGAACAGACAAGTTCAATGCTATCTCTCAGATGCAATCACGTATGCAAGCGGCGCGTGCCGGCGGCTCATCCTCCATACAAACCAACCAGTTGTTTCGTCAGCTCTCGCTCACACACGTTTATTTTACGACCGAGGGAGCAGGACAAAAAACTGGATCACGTCTCAAAATCAGGGAACGGTGTCAAAAACAACAGAAAAGGCGCTACAAAATCTACGTGCCAAAGCGTCTGACAGTCACACACACAGTTAAAGACATAGGTCCTTTCAATCCGAGCCGGTCAAGAGGATTCGTATCAACGCTTTCCCTTACGCTTCCACCTGTCGTGCCGAAAGGTCTCAAGTGCGCGCTTAGGCCGTACTATGAAAGACAATGCGTACCGGAACTGCAGACCACGTGCTGAATTTGAAATAGCTGTATAAAAAGTGCGGGGTCCTTGTCGAAACTATCACACGCCGTCCATCCTCCGAGCAGTCAGGAGCTGGCTTCCTAGAACAACCAAATAGTCAGGAATTAAACTAGCTCGATAATAAACATGGTGTCGAAAGTGGTGTGTTTATTAGCCCTGGCCCTGTTCGGGAGCGCGGTGGCCACGCCAGCCAAGCCCGGGTTCTGGAAGGGCACCCCCATGGACGGCATGGTGGAAGAGATGAGGTCCGGCTGCGCGGAGGGCTCCGACCCGGCCGCCTGCATCAAGTACAAGGTCATGTCACTCCTCGACTCCATCTTTAAGAAGGACTCGTTCCAGGTAAATATACTAAATTATCTGCTTAAAGATTAACATTTATTTACGGAAACTTAAAACACAAACTTTTAACTTTTTTCGCTTTGCATTTGACCATTGTTTGCATGATGGTAAGCAATAGCTATGGCCTAAGATGGAGCGTGCTCACCCAATAAGAATCGGTTCACATTCACTTTAAAGATCACCATCGGTTCATATATTCCTTTGCTTTATTAAATAATAAGATAAATAAAAAAGCCATTGCTTTGTTTAAATTTTTTTAATATGAAAGAATTAAATATAATTTCCAGACAGTAGATTATATTAATCCAGAGTGAGCGATTTCCTTCAATACAAGTTTCGCTAGCTAATTCGTAACTCAGCTAGCGGAGGCAATCGCATGCGATTAACAAAGCTAAAACTGTCGATGCGGTCAGTCATTGGATGGGTAACCAACCAATATCAGCTCCTAGGGTGGTTTGATAACTTTTGACACTAAAGATGCCACTCTCATTCGAAGAAGAATGTATCATGTCCATAGAGTTACTTTCATATTTCTATTGATATTAATCTTACATGTAATAAATTAAGTTAATATCTGGAAGTTGTCTCTGGCCTTGTAACACAGTCCCACGACTAGCACAAGGCTAGAGAATTTTCATAATGTAATGGTGTAAAATTATCGCGTCAGTAAATATGTTTTGTATTTGTATGTGCAACTTATTTGTTTAGCTCACGGACGCCGTAGAAGTGACAAAGAATGGCGCCGGCAACGACGTGTCGGGTCGCTCCAGCGGAGACTTCCTGGACAGCGTGGAGAGCTACATCCAGGCGCATGACGTCACCTTCCAGCTGCCGCTGGCTGACACTCAGGTCACCGTCAGCCCCAGGAACCTGGACTCCGACGAACTTAGCCTTAACATCAAGTTCAACAAAGAAGGTAAACAGAGAAGATTATCTTCATCATCAGCCTAATGAGACGCACTGCAGGGTATAGGCCTCCTCCTTCTTACGCTGTTCTAAAAAGAGAAGATAAAGAAACTTTTCAATTAACGGCTTTGCACTTTCGTTTGGGCCAAAGTTTCGTTCTATTAAAATCAAATTTAATCATTTATTGTACAAATAATTAATACAACACTTGTTGTACAAACCCGCGTTTATGTTCGCATTATTGAGGGATAAAAAGTAGCCTATGACCTAGGCTATCATTATACCGAAAAAAACGATGATTCGCCTCTATTGCGGCGTAGTTATACAATAGTATGAATTATGATACCACCCAATACTACATAATTTCCTTCACAATAGTAACTGCAAGAAAACAAGAAGAAAAAGAAACAAAAAAACTGTACATAATAATAAGATAAGCCTTTTAACATCCTCCTTGTTTCCCAGGCGCCCGCTCGGTGGGCGAGGCTCGCAAGGCTAAGCTTAAGAAGATCATCGTGCCCATCCTGGTGTTCGTGCTGCTCAAGGCCATGACCCTCATCCCGCTCGCCATCGGCGTGCTCGGACTGAAGGCCTGGAACGCACTGCAGCTCTCATTCTTCTCCTTCGTGGTCTCTGTGGCACTCGCCATCTTCCAGCTCTGCAAGAAGGTTAGTAGCTTTTGAACCTCAAACTCTATTCATAACAAAAAAAACTAAATAAAGACACATACCATTCACTTACAAGTATTTCCCCTTTGTTATTATTTCAAGACTTTGGTGTAGAAATAGATTTTATAGATGATATAATGCATGATAAACGTTTTACACTTTTAACAACATCGTCTGCACTTTACATTATGATTACACTGCACTCAAACTGATCTCAAAATATCAAACTACCTACTTTATCACAGCACATATATATCTACAAAAATTCCATGCACACCATACTCAACTGTAGCACATAAACTATGCTATGTACTTTTTTATTACACCCTTAAAAAAGTACATGCCAGCATATTATTTTTAATCATTATGATAAATAAATTATACCTATGCGCACATAACATTTCTCCTTCCTGTGGACTAACAATGTATGTTGACTGTCTGTATGTCTAACGTTGTAGTTTACCCAGATCGCCGCGGACAACTCCCACCCGCAGATCTCAGCGCACGGCCCCTGGGACGCCGCCTACGCCGCCACGCGCAGGCGCCGGGACGCTGACCCGCAGGAAGACGCGCAACCCCTCGCCTACAACGCTTACCAATAAGAAAAACAACGCTTACCACAAGAACGGAACAAAAAACGACCGATCAACGACTTAACTTAAAATGACCCCCGTTTCAAACATGGAACGGAATGAAACCAAAAACTAACGGTAACCAACCGTCAAAATGTAAATACTATGTAATGCAACTTATTTATTTAAATCAATTGTGAGTGCGGGACGTGTGATTGTGATGTGTGACTGTTATTTATTTTTTTATTTTGTAATAAATCATCGAAAAAATTACGTTGGAATTTTATTTGTCATCCCCATAAACCTACCCATTAAAACTTCCTTGAAAGTATATAGGTGCGATAAACTGAATTTTAGAAAAGTAGGCCAGAGGAAAATATACCTATAGTGAGTATAAAATTGATTACTAAATTGAAACTAATGAAACTCATTGTATATGCTACTCCATATATTAGTCTGTATTTTAATCGTTCAAAAATGTATTTGGATTAAAGATAATCAATTGTTTCCTGTTGTAGATTTACTTTCTAACCCAATAAGGTTAGTGAAATTAAACCAAGCATTAGAAAATGCAACTAAATATAAATGAAACAAATAATCTGTAAATTTAGGACCGTACATTATCTAATTTTTCTTTTCATATAGAAACTGACTAACACATAGAATGTTTAACAGTTTTATATATTTTTGTCAATTTACTCACAGGTAATAATAAAAATATCCTAGGAATAGCTTACTAACAGTTATGATAAGAAGGTAAGAACTTATTATTAGGAAAATTTGCTAAATAAAGCAGTAGGTACTGAAAAAAAAACAGATTTCTTTTCTTTTCAACTATTGAATCAAAGACACTCCAACTAAATTTATATTTAAGCAGTGTAAGGTAGAAGTGTTTTAAAAATAAAGCACTTTCTTCACATTAAATTCCGATCGAGTAGCTACTTTCTATAGTTAGTAGTGATCGGAATTTACGATGTAAGCTTGTAACGTGCCAAGTTCCGATAGAAACTAAACGTTTACACCTTGTGTGTTACATGACATGTGAACAATACAGAACAGAAACATTACTAATTCTGGAATGTTCTTTGGATTTAGTTTTATTTAAAGGTCGACGCGGTCAGTCTGGATGGGTGACCGAAAAGTGGCATTCCATTTTGGGCGCTTTTTAAATTGTAGGTCCCGGCTGTTGTCGTAGTACGGCTATCGTTAAGCCAAGTTAGAGGCCCATAGGGTGGTTTGAAGACGTTGACACCAGAGTTGGCAACTCTCATTAGATAAGAATAAGAAGTTTTATTTTTTATGTTCATAGGATACTAGTGGATGCCCGCGGCTTTACATGTGTTTTTCGGGGTGAAGAGAAGCTAATATTTATAGCTGTTATAATTTGTTCCTAACTATAAGTGCAAGAATAAATAAACTAAATTTGTTACTTTCATGCTTCTATACTACGAAGAACCACTATGTTTGGTAGCTGGCTTTGTATGATTTTAAGAAATAATATTTTTTACTCTTTTATTTAACATCAGAATTATGGATCTTTTCGTAGGTAATCATTTGCACGGAGATAGCATAGTGTATATAAACAAACATAGGCTTTATTTAACTTATTCATAACTTATAAAACATAAAGTAACTAACTATTAGTATATATTATTTTATTTAACTTGAAATGTAGCAACCATAGTCGCTTTTAGCGATATGCCCTCCAGTTGGTCACTAGTTTTTTTAAATCTTTTTTTATGTTTGTATGCAATTGCAATACGCAGTAAATCTATCTATCCGAAGTAATCTCCACTGTTATAGAAACGAAAACCCAAAATCATTCATTCAAATCCTTTTATTCTTACCACAACGACTGAAAACATTTACTTATCATATCAATCACGTTCAATCAAATCAGAATACTCAGTTAGGTAAACTTTGTACCAACGTATCGAGATCAATTAGCAATTCGACAAGTAATTAGAAACTTGAGAATGCCATTAGTAAGATTGCATTAGTGATTGTAGACACTTTGGCTTTGATGTGGGATCGTTTCGATTCTATTTTTTTCTATCTTCATTATTTCACTAAGTATTAAATGACAATCAAACACACAACTACTCACTAATCTCTAATAATCCTCATTTCTTACATCAACCCCTCCCCCCGTTTTCCATTCCCGAGACAGTTAAGTATATTACTTGCTCTGCTAAGTAATTTTTTTAATCTATTTGTTTTGTTTAAATATTCATAGTCCGATGGTTGTTTTTAATCCAGTAGGATGAGCGTGTTCCTCACGACACAGGGGAACCTAGTGTGGGGAACATAGATCACATCATTTGTAATTAAAACTAATAGAGTAATACAAATATAGTACTAAAAACAAATGTAGTCATGAAAAAACAATTTAAAAAGAAAGTCACTTATAAAGATATGTACATATATAATATGTATTTTTATAATAACAATAATAATGAGAGCCATACAAAAAAAATATAAGTCTATATATGTTATATCCGTGACAATTAGTTTCCACATTAAAAAGCTTCATCACCCAACAAGCAAACATTAATAGCGCCATAAATCACGTATAATGGTCACCCATCCATCCGCGGCCTCATTGTCATGCATCATGCAGGATGTGTCAGTTATATCACCCTGCTGACCCACTGACTGCTGCATGCTAGCATGGATGGCCATCACTAATACCTTATGATATTAGTTATGGCCAGCATTTGGATATACTTCCTTTCGATTTAAAGTAGATTAGTTTGTAAATATTGTGTTGATACAAAGTGTTTATAAATTGTTATAACTTTCTAATTTTTAAAAAGTTACTTATTGGTTAAGTTGTATGGAACCCTTTTTTGTTGTAGAATAACTGAATGTATCGAAAAGCATTTGTCTAAATTAGGTGCTGAAATCCAGTCAAATTGTTAAGGTATTTCCTAGGGTATTTCAGTCAAACTTGACAATAATATGTTTTGTTTAATTAATAAAGTAGAAGGATTATAACCCGTGCGTCTCAATGGGTCATACCTGAAAATCAGCGCTGTAAGATAATCTGCAGCTAATTATGATGTTTTTTGACGCACGAGATACTTCTATGTGACTTATATCACCTTTTTTTTTTGCCTTTTTCAACTTTATCATGCTTATATTGTTGTGTCCTGTATGTCCAAAATAAATGTTTTCTTACTTCTTTTATCAGTATTGTTTTGGCTAACTATCGAATCTTGTGTCTAATCCACTGGCAGAAAGCTGTCTAATCTTAAAAAAATACTTAAGACTACATTCATACACATTGTTTGTTTAAAATTATATTTATGTAAATGTATGATTAAGAAGCCTTTAAAATATACATACGTATATTTTAAAGGCTAAGTATGTCATAAGACATATAATTACGATACTTACTTGATATAATAAACTACTACTACCAAAAAATACACTAATGTATAAAACTCTCACTAACCATTTTGAACCTTATTTCTAATAGAATATCGTTTAATATATGTTGTTTATTCTGTGTAAAGGTTAATTTGTCTATTTATATTGGTATAGAGATGTCCAAAAGTAGTATTTAGGTGACATGTTGGTAAAACTGTCACGTACAGGCTTTGTCAGTGTGTTATGTGTGGCTTGTTACTTAATAGGAAGGCTTTTTGTAAGCTTTTAGCTTATTATTTATTATATTGCTAGATGGCGCTGTGTGAAATGCCCAGTTTTTTTTCATATGCTGATCTTTTACTTATCGTTTTTTTTTCTATGTAAAAATCTCCCGACACACTTGAGTTTATCTTTTAAACTTTGGACTACTGATATACATATACATATACATCAGTAGTCCAAAGTTTAAAGGATAAACTCAAGTGTGTATCACGCGTCACGATTGTCCTACCTACTAAGACAAATAAGTCATTTTTCACAAATACAAAAAATACTTACTAAACGTTTAAACTACTTGCTGATCAAATTTTACCAAATGACATTGTCGAATTCAATTTAAATTACATATTTTTTTTGTTAAAATCATAAATAACACAAAAATTATTTAATTTATTCCTTTAAATTTTCATGTGTAGCTGATCTACGAACGAGCGTAGATTTCGTAGACGGAGCGTAGCACTTTGCTAGCTTTATGCAAAAGACTTCAACGCGAAATAGTTGCAAATATACCTAATGAAGCAAAACTTTTTAAAATGTTTTTAGATTGTTCTTCCTGACAGCTGGCTCATCTATAATAATTTTTTTTTACACATTATGTTTGTAAGGTAATACATATATTTATCGTATAAAACACAATGTTGGATACAAATACCTTATAAAATATTAAATATTACTTTAATAATTAAGGTACACATTATTTACATTAAACTATAGGTACATACGTATAATAAAGTTGAAGAGGTTCGAAAGACTGAACATTGAAGATATTAAAAAAAATGGTTCGAGATACTTAATTGATAACAGAACACAATTTAAAGAAGTTTTGTCTTATCGTCTATGTTTATTCAAACGCTCATCACGCAAAGACAGCTGAACGGAATCTTCATGACAGTAAATTTATAAAATTATTTAATAATTTTATAAATATATAAAATTATTTAATTTACTGTCATGAAGATTCCGTAATACTTGAAATACTAATCAAAATAGCGCAACAAAGTAACTGAGACAAAACGGAAGTGAAAAACATTTCCTAAGAAGACAGTAAATGCAAATCAAGATGGCGGCACGGCGCGCATGCGCGATGTGCTCCAACCCTTATTGCATAATGTACGCAGGCAATGTAATCTAGAGATTACTAATTCTATCAAATCAAATCATCATTTTATCGTTATGTGCCCTTTTAATGACTTTTTTAACCGACTTCCAAAAAGAAGGTTATTAAGTCTTCTGAAAGTTATTTTTTTGTGGGGATGTTACGCGATTAATCCGCAGTTTATCAAACGATTTAAAAAAAAAAATCGTTCATGATAGTTTCCGAGATGGTCCCATAAAAATGGTTTTTCATTCGGTTCAGTACTTTTTGAGAATTAACCAATAAACCAACATATTGATAAAGTTTTTCAAACCAACTTTACCCATATTTCCAAAACTACTAGTCGGATTTTGATACAGTTTTCTGTAATGTGTTGAAGTTTAATGGGTGCATCTTTTTAGCTATGTATAACGATGACAACTCACCAGGGGGTGCTGCTGTATACACTATATCTTCTGAATTATCAGCCCGATTTTGATGCGGTTTTCTCTGATAGGCTTTGATTTGTTTAGCAAATGAATTTATGTTGTAGTTTTTTTTGACAGGCTTAGATTTGTTCAGTAACGTGACAGTAGAGTTGAAGTCGGTTTTTGCTTTTGTTTAAAATAATTATTTATGTAATGAGTCGATTTAGGAAGCCGACATGTTTGAAGACTATAAAAGTCGAGAACATGTGTTTTCTATGGAAGGCTCTAAGCGCCTACCGCGATGTACTTGCTCAAGAAAACTTCCCTAATTAAATAATTCTGCGGGGGAGCCAAAACCCACAGAAATGAGAAATACTACTCGAAAAGAAAGACATTCAGAAGTATTTTTATTGTTTGCCTCTGACAACACTTATTTAGATTATTGGCATTTAAGTGTATAAAACTAAGTTTATTTTCATCTAAGTGATTAAATCGATTGAGTTTAATTGAATATAGACATTTAGGCGTCTATAAGGTCCGTTGTTGATCACATTCTGCTCGCGAAAACCATGCCTCACTTTCTAGGCGAATTTTACGTAACTGAAGTCAGAGGTTTTGGTAAACAATGGAGTAGGTATACTAAGTATGTACGTACGTACGTATGTATACAAACATGCACATGGAATACATAACCTGACATACATACATATGTACATACATAGATGTTCACATTATGGCATATTTTCATGCCTGGAGCTTTTAAAAGTTAAGCAAATTATGTATCCTATACTTAGTAATTGCTTAATTTGTGCTAAGTGCTAAATCCACACTAAGTATACGTATTATACATATTACTTAATATAGTATTTTGTCTATTTAACTCGTATACAAAACTAACTAGCTACATCTGTCTACTGTCACTTAATCCCTACTTATTCAGTTCTTAAGAAAACCTAATATTTCCTTGACTTTTTAAAATTTTGTAAAATAGGTACAAATGAGATCAAATATCATTTTCTCATTCAAGCATTTGAATGCGAGAATAAAGTTAAATTATGCTCAATTTTATACATTTTGTATTCACAACAATAGTCCAAACTTCGTCAATATTCACGTAAATCAACAAAACATTCAAAGAATTAATAAATACATAGTATTACGTCAAATAAAATTGAAATTGGTTTTCTGTTTAAAGGAAACGAAGAAAACGTATAATTGACATGCAACTGCAGCAGTGATAGAAACAGCACTACTGCATAGCAATGCTGGGAAATGATAGGAATCCAGTGATTTATTGTCCAAAGTTTTGCATTTTACATTACCTGAATTACGATTTTGTGCGACATTTCTATTATATCACACAACAATCACAGCAGCTAACAGATAACATAAGTTTTGCTGAGTTTAAAGTGTAATTCTAATATACATAGGTAGTCTTAGATGTTTTAATTCTTTATCGCCTAAATAACACCTAAAACGATTCAATTACCTCAAACTAAAGCCTTAACTAAATGTTTTAGTACTGAAGAAGCCTGGCTAAAGTTGATCGGCAAATTATTCGTAATAGTAGTAGTACTAATAGAGTACCTCGCAATAATGTCAACCGAAATTATTAAATATGATATTAGAGCCCCAAGTCACTCTCACCAGCGGGACTTTCTTCCATTGAAAATAAATAGTTAGCCAAGTGTCATCAGGATGCGGAGCACGCGCTCCGCCCGCGCCGAGCCGTGCAAAGGACCACGTATAAATACCAAGCCCATTGAAAAATTAAATCATTGTTGCTCCATTAACCGGCCGGGCCGACCGTCTAATTAATCCAGTCTAATGAAAATATAGATTAAAATGAAGTGTCTGTGTCTTCTCGTGGCTTCCGTGGCGCTCGTGGGGGGTTACGCCATCCAGGACAATGAGGTTCAGACGGGAAGGTTGCGGACCAGTGACGACCTGCTGGACAGTGTGATCAGTGATTGTTTCGAGGCTGAGGCTCCCATGTCGTGTCTCAAAGTGAAAGTTCTCTCATTCCTGGACACCAAGCTTGGCGTCACCTCGGAGTCGGCGCGCGCGCTGGACGACCAGCACATCGACAAAGTGATCTTCGACCGCACGGCCAGGATCCTGAATACGAATGAGTTCAGATTCCAGCTGCCTGAGTTCCTGTTCCAGAGCGCTGAGGTGTCTTACAGAGCTGACAGGGGGCTGGATGTCGAGTTCCCGGAGGAGAAGAATCAAAACGGTGAAGGTACGAACGTTAATAAAACTACATATTGTAAAACTTTACCCTAGATGCTAGAATGCTTTCCTGGGTCGCTTGTCATTGTAAAACTCAACATAATTCAAAACCAATTATTTTACACTTTTGCACAGAACTTACTCCAGACTTTTATACAGAACTTATCCCAAAAAGCATCAAACTCCACTTATTTCTCTTCAAACCTCCCAAATTTTTGAATCTTATAGATCTTTTTCGAAAATAAACCACACCTGTAACTACCTCCCTATGTTTCAGCACGAGGCATCTTGAAGAAGAAGCTGCTGCTGCCAGTCCTGCTCCTCCTGAAGCTGAAGATGAAGGCACTGATGCCCATCCTGGTCTCCATCGTCGGTATCAAGGCCATCAAGGCTCTGATCCTCAGCAAGCTGGCCATCACCCTGGTGCTGGGCTTCCTCATCTACAATCTCGTGTTGAAGAAGTCAGGTCAGTAGAAGGTTATTCATAAAAACTGGGGTTTTGCTGATCTGATGAGCAAAATAGTTCATAGAAAGATAGAGGATGAAATAGTTCATAGAAAGATAGAGGATGACTGCGCAATAAATATAACGATCTTTTAAAAGTACCCTCACAACGCAAGTAAATATAACGAGACTTTCTTCTCAACTTATATGATTATAAAGATCCAACATCAAAGTTTTGGCTACAATATGAAAATGCATGAATACATCAGCTGAATACTTTGTTAATCACTTAATATTACACGTCATCTAAACATCTTCACGGCCTAAACAATGGATGCAAACAATCCTTACTAGCAGCACTTCGCTGTGTAAGCCGCGGTAATCCAGGATAAAAAGTAGCCTATATGTTAATTCAAGATTTAATCTACTTCCATACCAAATTCCATCCCAATCAGTTCAGCTGTTTAAGCGTAAAGAAGTAACAAACATACACACACACAATAACGCACAAACTATCCTCATATACCGCCTTTATATTATAACTACCACTTACTTGACTTTATATTATAACTACCACTTACTTGACTTTATATTATAACTACCACTTACTTGACTTTATATTATTTCGTGTGATGACTAATACTACTACTGTGATTTGTGCCCAGGCATGCCCATGATGATGATGTCTCCGACGGATGCCCCCCCTGCGCCGCAGTACGGCCCCCCCGCCAGCCAGTACGGGCCCCCCTCCACGCAGGCCCCTCCCATGGACTCGTACGGGGCCCCGCAATGGGAGCCCTCCAGCTCCGGCCCCTACGCCCGCGTCTGGGACCCGAGCCAACTAGCTTATAGTTCATACTTCCCTGGTGATTCGAGCTCCTCAGCCTCCTCTGACCAGTCCCCCAGCTACTCCAGCGTGGCTTCCATATCATCATCATCATCCTCAACCTCCTCCTGAACCCTCCCCACCGAAGTGACCTCATAATGTAAATATAGAAGCACGAACGAGCTAGAGTTTAGACCTAGTTATTTATTGACGAGTATTTATTATTATTTATTGTACACGAATAAAGAAATGTTGGTTTACGATTGACTTTTTGATTACTTGGCCAGTAAAGAAATAAATTGTAAAGGAAACAAAAAGAACCCGTTCCTAGGTTGAAAAATTGCTATTTTCTAGGTTGAATTACTTTGTTTTGAATACATTTATTTTTGATAGTCTAATATTATAAAACCCTCTATATGAAACAAATACTTGCAACTAAGTAATACACAAATATTCCAACCTACAAAGAAAACTATAGGTAGGTATGTCATACATACGCTATGACGTCATTGAGTAAGAGAAACCTATTTTAAATATCAACTAGTGTATTACCCATTCTTCGTTCGTAGGGACATTAAAACTACCACACACGTGTGATACAGGTGGCACATTCCTGACTAAATACAACACCTTTACAATATAAATACTAACGAGTACACAATAAGTTGACAAGGAAATAGGAAGTCATTTTGTAGGTACAGAAAAGTTTCACAAATCAAAAATGGTGAAGTTGCTATCACGTAATGTGACAGAGCATATAGCACATAATAATGAGGCTTATGTGTCGCAAAACTTAAATAAAATGACAAAAATATCACTGTGACTACCATTAGCTACATATTAAAACTTAAATAGACATTATTTACTTGATAGTAAGTTACTGAAGCATTCATATACTAGCATACATATATACCGTTAATTAATTTCCCGATAAATCAAACTAGACTAACAACCTAACTCATCACTTTAGTAACTCCGTTAATAATTTTAATGTGTCATAACTTCCATTTCCCATTTTCTCCCCATATAAGTATAAAGAAAAGTGGACTTTCTCTAATATAAAAGGAATGACCTAGAGGTCGATGATTTCATATACATTTGCATTGTATGTGACTCTATTTCTGTTTTATGAAAGTGGGTAAGGACTGGAAAATAGCTTTAAACCATTTTTTAATAATTGGCAAGGAAACAAATAATAACTTCCGTTATGCCAATGTTTTGTTGACAAACATTTCAATGCGGGTTATTTTTGGCGTTTCATTTAAAACGAGTTTTTTGACACCTACAAATCATCATGTAATCCACTGTAGGTACAGAAGCGTCCAATGGGGCCATGGCACTGTTAGGTCACCCATCCAGAAATTTATCGAGTGGTCGGTTGATCGGCTTACATTTTTACGGTTTTATTTATAAACGTATTTTAGCAACTGTTTAGTTAAAAAGTGTTTTGCCTCTCTCTTACATATATATTTTTTTAAACAAGTAAGAGCGATATAACACTTCACAAATAAACAGTTGTTAATATACGCTTATACATATAACCGTTAATATCTTGATCATCAGATCACATCGTCGGGAAATAATCCCATACAGAACCTGAATTTTTTTAAGCATTATGATTAATGCTCAAAACATACATAAGTAGACCAAATTAAAGGGAAAGCAGATGTCATGTCGTATAAGGAAGTCAAGGAAATTGCAAAAAATCCAGAAGAATAGCGCAAACTCCACCAACAATTAGCCGAGCTCTTGAATTTTGAATGAATTAATAATGTTCTTCATGGAAAAAGAGACAGCTTTACTAAAACGATTTTATAACGTGAATCAATTTTTCAATCTAAACGATCGTAGTACAAGTTTATACAGCGACATCTAGTTCTGTATCAGTGCAATAATAACATTTCTAACAAATATTTCTAATATGTGTAACCGGAAATAAATGAATTTTATTTTTATATTATTTATATTGCAATTTGCTAAGCTCCTACTTATTTTCTGCTTTTAACGATGGAAGAATTTTGCTGCTTATCTTATCGCAGGCGTCAAATATTTGTACCAAATAAAAGAACTTTATTTAAAACTAGCGGACCCGACAGACTTCGTCCTGCCTGTTGACTCTTTTGCTCTTTAGTTAGTTAGAAAACGTTTGTATGGGAAAAATAAAAGGGCGGTTTTTAGAGATTTCCGGTATTTTTTCGAATTTTTCTCGCCGTAAAAACCATCCTTGAACTTCAACGAATATTTAAAAAAAAGAATTGGCCAAATCGGTTGAGGCATTGTTGAGTTATGCGCTTACCAACACATTTTGCGATTCATTTTTATATATAAGATTATATAGACGCAAAAACACACATGTATTTATGTACCATTCAATTCAATTTAATAATTGAATAAGGAATAACATATCTATTTTATTACAATCCAGGGGTCTTCAAAATCTAAAGTTAATAGGTAACTTCTAGGTAAGCGTGGTACACCCTAGGCTGCAGCAATGCTTAACATCAGGCAGGCTGTAGTCAAACGTAAACCTATCCCACGTTAAAAAAACTACTAACTATTTGATTTGATTTGATACAATAAATTATATGAAAATATGTATGTATGTATGTATGTAGGTCCTACTGGACATTCAAAGCGCCTGACATAACTAAGCTGCAAACTTTGCCAAATATAGATAATGATTATTTAGAATCCATGTTTTACATAATATAAGTACCTAGTCAGGTCATAAATTCTGTCACATGTTTAATATAAAATAATTGAAACAACTTTATTCTTTATGTAACCATTTATATACCAAAATGAACTTAACAAAACATAGATTCTTATGACAATAAAGTTTATTCAAAATGACCTCCGTGATTTTGAATACATGCCTTCAATCTGCGCGGCCAGTCGTCTATCGCTGCACGAACGAGGTCCATGTCAATATCGGCGGCTGCCTTAATCAAGGATGTCTTGAGTGACTCCAAATTGGGATGAGGCTTTGAGCACGCCTTTTCCTCCAAGTGTTGCCATATCTTGTAATCTAACGGATTAAAATCTGGACTGGAGGAGGGCCAGTCTTCGTGCCGGATGAAGTCGATTTCAAGCGCCGCCAGCCAGTCTTGTGTGCTCTTCGCTCTATGAGCTGGCGCCGAATCTTGTTGGAATACCCAGTGCTTGTTATTGAACATGATATGAGAAACAGGTTCCACAAGGTTCGTCAGGACTGTATTTTGATACACAACTGCATTCGTTTTTACACCTTTCTCACAAAAATGTACCTCTGTTAAGCCCCAATAAGAAACTTCCAACCATACCATGAGCGAGGATGGAAAATGACCTCGTTGGACACGCGGAATACGTTTGCTCGCTTCTTCACTACTGTGTGCGTACACCTTATCATTTTGTTTGTTGTAGCTCTCTTCTACGGTAAAAATTTTTTCATCCGAAAAAAGAATTTCCCGATATTTTTTTCCCGCGTACCGCTTCAACAAAGCGCGGCATCTCTTCAGTCTCAGGTCCATTAGACGAGCATTCAAACGATGTCCTGTTTTTCTTCGATATGCCCGAAGCCCTAAGTCTTCATTTAACACCCTTTTCACCGTGGTTCTGCTTAACCCCATCTGAAGGGCCAACAGTTTCTGCTTACGTTTGGGATTTCTTTGAATTCGCGCCTTCACAGCTTTTATCACTGCTGGAGTCCTAACAGACCGAGGGCGACCACTTCTTGACCTGTCATCTACACTAGAGTCTTCATTGTATCGTTTGATGGTACGATAAACGAATCTTTTGGTTATATTCAAATTTTTCAGTATGTCAAAAATTTGAATTGGCGCGTAACCGCAACGATGCAATGCAATAACTGCAACACGGTCTTCTTTAAGCGTCCACTCCATATTTAAAAATGAGTAAAATTCTAAAAAGTATACATTTTTATTTTCATGAACAATTCGAAAATCGAATTCAATAAACTTTTTTGTGGCCAGCATTCTAAAAGAAAAGTTTTTACTGTGTGACAATACTTATGACCTGACTAGGTACATTAACAGTTACTCCGAGCGTGTGATAACAAGTAATATGTATTGTGAAATTACACTTTAAAGTTTATTAAACATTCTATTGTATTACAGAAGAAGCCCAGTGTAAATCTAGACCTCCGTAATATACAAGTAAGCATTTATAAAAGCTTATATTAAATTAAATAAAAACCCATACTAAATGTATTTCAAACCCCACAAACAGTGGGTTCTAACTCTATTTTTGCGTCGTATTTCCTCATGACTGAGGGTCATGACTCCCCCGCAAGAATTAATACCATATATTATATTACTCTATGATAAATACGTTAGGGGAGTTGTCTAGGGCAGATTCATCCTGGTGGGCGGCTGGGTTCTTCATAGTCATAGTCATAGTCATAGTACTCATAGTAGTTTATTAATATCAGATTTTTGATACACGTCACAGAAATACAAGTAAAAAATAATCAATTAAAATAATAGTACAATAAAATACAGCAATTATTGCAAAACAAAAAAAATAATATTAAATTAAATTATTGTACAATTCAATTCTAAAAAATTCGTACTTCCACGGGAGACATATTATATCCTAGGATATTGTGGTCCTCAAACATGTAGGTTTCATCAAGATGTATTCCTTTACCGTGAAACCAACCGTTACCAATACATTGGTAACTTGAAAATACAAGTCATTGGTGTAAGACTGGATTCAAACCAGGGTGCGTCAGGTGATGAAAAGCACGTTTGAACCGCTGAGCCACACTCGCTTATTCGCAATCAGTGGGTATTATTCCCAAAATTACGTCTGCATATCAGTAGGCAAGATAAGGAATATTTGACTTGGTTGACATAATTATTAAGATATTGTTCAAGAACGGTCAATTTGTGAGTTTATTTTATTTTAGATCATTTATATGGAGTGGAGTAACCATATACATTGGAACGTTACCTTTTTATCCAAGGTTAATGCGGGTGACACCGCGGGACAGTAACATTATTGATTACTTAATAAACATTTTCGTTTTAAGTTCTTACATTTTGGATTTTCAGATTATAGTCCCTTATATTTAATATTTTTGTGTTGTATTGTTTCAGAATGCAGCTAGTGCGTCCGCTCGTGGCTACATTACTTGTTGTTGCCGTGCTCTCTCTGCAGACGCCAGCCACTGGACAGCTCGTATGCACGAGGCATTCTACCTACAATATAGAATGCAGCTAGTGCGTCCGCTCGTGGCTACATTGCTTGTTGTTGCCGTGCTCTCTCTGCAGACGCCAGCCACTGGACAGCTCGTATGCACGAGGCATTCTACCTACAATATAGAATGCAGCTAGTGCGTCCGCTCGTGGCTACATTGCTTGTTGTTGCCGTGCTCTCTCTGCAGACGCCAGCCACTGGGCAGCTCGTATGCACGAGGCATTCTACCTACAATATAGAATGCAGCTAGTGCGTCCGCTCGTGGCTACATTGCTTGTTGTTGCCGTGCTCTCTCTGCAGACGCCAGCCACTGGACAGCTCGTATGCACGAGGCATTCTACCTACAATATAGAATGCAGCTAGTGCGTCCGCTCGTGGCTACATTGCTTGTTGTTGCCGTGCTCTCTCTGCAGACGCCAGCCACTGGACAGCTCGTATGCACGAGGCATTCTACCTACAATATAGAATGCAGCTAGTGCGTCCGCTCGTGGCTACATTGCTTGTTGTTGCCGTGCTCTCTCTGCAGACGCCAGCCACTGGACAGCTCGTATGCACGAGGCATTCTACCTACAATATAGAATGCAGCTAGTGCGTCCGCTCGTGGCTACATTGCTTGTTGTTGCCGTGCTCTCTCTGCAGACGCCAGCCACTGGACAGCTCGTATGCACGAGGCATTCTACCTACAATATAGAATGCAGCTAGTGCGTCCGCTCGTGGCCACATTGCTTGTTGTTGCCGTGCTCTCTCTGCAGACGCCAGCCACTGGACAGCTCGTATGCACGAGGCATTCTACCTACAATATAGAATGCAGCTAGTGCGTCCGCTCGTGGCTACATTGCTTGTTGTTGCCGTGCTCTCTCTGCAGACGCCAGCCACTGGACAGCTCGCATGCACGAGGCATTCTACCTACAATATAGAATGTAAAGCACACAATGTTGACATAACCACTAAAATCGGAGACACTTATTACAACCAACGCCAACTTAATGATAATTTGACCGTATGTGTCTATCGAAGTAATTCATTACGTTTAACAGTCATGAAAAAAGCATTAGTTCTGGCAATAGAATCTTCAGACATGTCTCGTAGCGAAACTAATATGGTGTAGGGCCCGGGGCGCGGAGCTCGCCGCACCTCGCGGTGCAGGCGGAGCTGGGTGCTCTTGGGTCGCCGAGAGGCGAGAGGAGTTCGTTGTACCGGCCTAGTAGCGGCGACACGGGAACCGAACTCCGTGCGCAGAGGGCGCATTGGAGGAGGGCGGCCGCCTGACTCCTGGGGGCTCTGGTCGGCAGGTCGGGGAACCTGTTGCCCTAGAAGGAGTCCCCACAGGATGCATGACGTGTCCCGTGTTCTGACACGTCGTCCATTGAGGGTTGAGCTGAAGCTCCCCGAGGCGGGGCCCGGTGCCGGACCAGCATCATCAGGGCTGCGGATGTATGCATCGCGCTCTCGTGGCCCTGGACCAACGATGCGGAGGTGGAACACCCCAGGTTTTTAGTGGGTATGCCGCCCTTATGGAGTGGGGCAGAGACTCCCACATAACCATCCGCCCTCCCCGGGGTTTGGGTAGTACCTGTAAAAGGTTTTCCTAAGCCAAAAAAAAAAAAAAAAAGGGTTCACATTAGAATGTAGACATTTTAAGGTTGCAAATAAAATAATATTTTACGAGTTAATTGCAGGAACCTAGTGCGACCAAACTATTGAAAATCTCAACCACTTTTGTTACTCTAAAATATTTTTAGATATTATTTGTAATTATTTGATATTAGGATTTTCATGCCTATACAACTTTAATAGCAAGGAAAAATAACACACAAAGCATAGGTATCCATAGGACTTCCATTATATCTCTGTCTTACTAAAATGTGCATCATGCCTAGATGCCTATATGAAGAGGCTGTACACCTTGTATTTTTTCATGGCCTATGCAGTGTGGCCTCCATTTTGCTAGTCATGCTATGCCCACATTTTAATGAAGCGCCTGACAAATTAGCTACTGCAAACAGGAAAATCCTGCTTTAGTCTCAGATATACGAGTATGCTAGTGGAGTTGTTGTTATTACTCATTCAGTGACTGCGAAAGGTTTTTTGTGTCAATTGTATACTTTTATGTTTATTTTGAAACAAAAATTGAATTATAACTGGTATTAGTGAAAAGATTAAGTGAATAGGAAATTGCCAACAAAATGTAAGCAATATTTTCATTCTAACAATTACAGTACATACTTAAACTTTAATTCATGTTGAAGTTTTATATAATAACAAACCATTAATTAAGATTTCCTAGGTATTTATTCAGCTAACGAACATTACATTTACAATTAACATTATATTTTTCGTTATTAAACTATTAAACTAGTATATAAATATGTATCTTCGTACAGCTACATAATATTAGTCGTAAGAATTCCCAAGGTCTTATAAGTTAATTTATATAACACCTGCTCGTCAATGGCATATTATGTGTCATGCAAACTCAACTTAAAGCAAGTCATTTGTGTCCTATGGTCTAGCCGGGTCATTATAAATGTACTGAATTTCATAATTCCCTAGGGAATAATGACATTTGAATTTGGAATGCAATCAACATTGAATATACGAGCTCCTTGCAATCCATGACCAAACGTCAAAATTAGAATATAAACTTTTCATAGAAACCTGCATGAAGAAGAATTTGCCAACAAAAAAAAACAAATAGAATGAAAAGGCGCTAAACTGCAAATCTTTGTGTTATTTTGTAACAAAATAGCGTTTTTTTTTTAATTAAGTACTTTCTTTGTAATTGTATTATGTTTTATTGCCTCGCAGTGTTTATATAAAGTAGAGTATGCATTTTGGGGATAAAGCAGTGTATTTGTCTCGGGCGTTTTTGAACCCCTCGGCCTCGGGATTCTATCTGTATCTCCCTCGCTTCGCTCGTGAGTTAACCCTAGGATCCCTCGTCCTTGGGGTTCAAAATATCGCCCGAGACATAATACACTGCTTTATCCCCTTAATGCATAATCTACTATTAAGATAACGCTGTTGTTTGTGCCAATTAGATACATATTTGAACTTACGAGTTCAATCCTATTATTTTATATAATATTACATTACAGCTTTATAATAGCAAAAGGCGGACTAGGAAAAATATTGGCAATGATACCTAAGTTCACAATATGTACATGTGTCACATGCGAAAGTAGTTTTATCTGTGTAGGGTCGGGATTCGAACCAGGGTCGTCACATTATAAGCCTATAAGGTAATTCGTTCAAATAGTTCTTGTACAAGGCACGTGGGCCTAATCCCGTAGAAAAAGTTACATTTTGCAAAATAATATAAAAACATTTACTAACGGATACTTAAAAATAAAAGTAAAAAAACCTTAAAAGAATCTAGTAGAAACCTCACGTATCGTAAATCTCAATACATGCTTTTTATTTCAGAATGACACCCTTGAAGAACACCGTGGCTATCCTTGGATTACTATTATTTCTACAGTCAGCAAACAGTCAACTCTGCAAAAGAAGAAAAGCCCTCATTACTTGTACAGCGACAGATAAAGATGTAATCTTACAGAAGGGATTCACCACAATCTCCAATCAACACGAATATACTACCAACATTACTCTCACTAGATGTCGCATCAAGACATTAGCTACAGACGTTTTTAAAGACGACGTCAGTCTAAAATACATAGATCTGTCAGTGAATAAAATAAACACACTAGATGCGGTAGTGTTTAATGGCCTCACATACTTAACACATCTCAATTTGTCGCATAATTTAATAACAACTCTTCCCCAAGGACTACTCGACCAGAATCCGAATCTAGTAACCATTGATTTAAAATCTAATAAACTTAATTTCATCGCACCAAACACATTTGCCATGATGCCATATCTTTCTCACGTTGACTTGTCAAATAATGAACTCTCAATTGAAGACATTAATTCTACCAATTTTAATATAAACGCTAGATTGAAGTATTTAGACTTCTCTCAAAATAATCTCGAGCAAACCGATGATGAAACGCAAATAGAACTGCGTGTTAGTAATGTAGAATTATTGAATCTTGATAGTTGTTCTATAAAGTATTATGTTCCTCCTTTTGCTGTAAAGTCACCAAACACAAAGCGTTTGATATTGTCTCACAATAAAATTAGAGAAATTGAAGACCCTAAAACATTTTCCGCTTTAGTTAACCTTGAGACGTTGAATCTTGCTGATAATAATATCTACAAACTAGGAGAACACACATTTACCGACTTAAAAAAACTAAAAGTTGTAGTTTTGAGGAATAATATATTGAAAGCACTCCCTGCCTCTTTGTTTACAAATGTAAAATCACTGGCAAATGTCGACTTATCGTACAATGTGATAGAATACATTCCTGTTAACGCATTTCGAGGTACTTCTACAAAGAACTTGAATCTATCACATAACAGATTTACTTACCTCGAAGCAAACTTTTGCTTGGAACTAAGAAATTCCGGGGCTTGTTTAAACAAATTCTATTTTAATGATAATCCGTGGCAATGTGCCTGTTTGAATGAAGTCGTAAAGGAAGCTAAAACTTTTGATTTGAAGTATAATAGTGCTAAATTTAACGGTGAAAATGTGGTTTGTGTTACAACGAATACTTTTACATGTAAGAGGCAGATGAGTGATAACGATTTGTTTATCAGCATGTATGAAAGAAAAGGTCAATAAGTTAACTAATTGTTTTTTGTAATTTTGCCAAAAAAATATTTATTTTTAACACGACATAAGCTTACGTTTGACCACAGCCTGCCTGATGTTAAGCACCGCTGTAGTCTAAGATGTAGCACGCTTGCCTAGAAGAAACCTATTTACTCTAGATTTGGAGACCCCTGGATTTAATTAAGAAAATATGTAGTAACCTAAGCAAATATATGTACCTCTCAATACCTCTCATTCAATAAGTATATTATTTGTAGGTTGGTTGCTTTTATAGTGTAATATTGTTTACACAGTAAATATAGTTTAAAAAAAATACAATATGTAAAAGTATTGAATTCATCTCATATAAACTACTAACGAGATGACTTTTTTCAGATTCCTTAATATGTATTTCCTGGAAATAGTTTTGTTTATAATGTCTAAATTATATTCGTTTACAAATAATTGTTTTTAATTTATAATTGTAAGTCAACAAGTAGAATAAATTAGATGTTATTAGTAAGTATGCCATTGTGTTTGTAAGCCTACATTTCATTTGTGAAGTTTGTATTTTTTCTCTGTGTTTTGTGTATGTGGGTCAGATGAAATTTTTTTTTACATGACAGAGAAGTTTTTAAGAGTTTTTTCTTACCGCTACAAAGACGAGACATGGACAGGGTGTTTTAAGCCCTGTTTCGCACTTAACGTGTTAACGCGGGCTATGTGAAATCGACATTTCATAAAAATCAAATAAAATAGAAGCTTATAAGATAGTGTTAATTTTTTTTCAGTTTATATAATTTGAATTCAGTGTTAAGACAATAAAAGACGCCAAAACACGATTACGTATATTTTGCTCGATAGTTTTATTTTTTGAAAAATAGTTGTTTTGAAATATTTTTCACCTATTTTTCCAAAAGTAGTACAGAAATTTAAACCAATTTTATTCTATCTAAAAGGTAATGCTATTATTTAGAGGAGTATAGAACCATAATAAGAATATTCTGAATTGCTGATTTTATATGAATTTATTTCGTCAAAAACGTCTGCAAAACTGCTCAAATTGTGCAAAATGGTTTGCGTTTGGACAAGACTCGTCGGGTGGAGCTATGCGCGCGATGCTTGCCCTTGCTGTCATGTTAATACGGCGTGGAATTGCATGCGAAAAAGCAACTGTAGGCATTTTTCTAAGCGCAAAGCGTTTTCGGGTGAAATATCGTGGCCCAATACACCATATATGTAAAGTTTTAAAAACTAAACTTTATTTGTTATTTATCAAGACCCAAACATTACGAGTATCCTTCTGTTTCATAATAAAGTTAATATACATTTTAATAAAATTGTAGTACTTACCTAGTCTTATACGTCTAGTATTTACTTAATTGTATATTTTTAGCACATAATAAATACATGAAGATTATTCATTCGATCTAATTCTAAAGTAATTGGTCTAACCATAAAACAGTTTTCAATAAACAGTGATGATATTTACTATTAATAATAACACTTACATTGCATAACATGATCTTAGAGAAAATTGACATTTACATTAAAGAAGTTCTTATATCGTGTTTTAGTGGTATAAGGAAAAACCCGTTTGCAAAAATACTGACAAGTTACCAATGTGGTTGAGAGTTGGAACTGGACGCATGCGTGTGATATTTAACAACAATTAATAACAAAAACTTGATTTTAAAACAGTAAAAAAGTGTTTGCAAAAAGTGACTTGAGTTTGAGATGATAAGTGACATTTTTAGATGATATTTCGTGAAGTTATCATTGATATAAGTTTGCTTGAAGTGACGTGATCAGGATATGCACAAAATGCTACAAGCTACCAAAAGGTAATTATGTATTTTATCATATTTTCTATATAAATATTTCAAGATCTCATATTTCAAGATGATGGCACTAAGGATGATGATGATTAATGTGATGTGTGCATATCATTTTTATTGTTCTTACACTATAACCTCACTATCTTGAACTTTACACAAACGTAACCATTCTTAATTAGGTACTTACTCTCTATTATTAATTTTCATTAAACGTTTAAGTACCTATCTCTCTTACTTATTTATATTTCACTTATCTACCCACTTAAAAGTACATTGACATACATAATGTAATTATTCAAGAAAAGCATAGTGAAGAATCAGAATATTGTTTATTTACAAAGGTAACATTGAGTAGGATTTTTTTATGCTGGCAATACAACAACGATGAGCTATGGCGATGAGCTTATAAACCAAAGATATCTGGTTATCCCTTTCGGACTACTTTTTAACAGGAAACAGGCAATGATCTTCTATATAAACTGAGGTAGATGCGTTATACCCAATGAGGTTTTTATATAGAAGATCATTGGTTATCATACAACGCGTAGGAGTTTTGGGACAACTTAGTTGTAAGATCTTTTATATGTGATTGCCATTTTAAATTGCAGTCTATATATATACCTAAAAACTTTGTTGTCTCTATATTTGATATAATCCGTCCTGAATAATTAATGTTAAGGTCATGTAATTTTTTTATTCTATTTCTAAATGTCATTATGTTTGTCTTTTCAAGATCAGTTTTTAATTTGTTTAATGTCAGCCAATTAATAATATTATTCAATGTTTTATTTACGTCATTCTCAATATTTATTTTATCTTTATGTGCAAATAATATTTTACTGTCGTCAGCGAATTGTATAGTTTTGTTATTAGTAACTTTTAGTAGGCCGTAAATATAAATGTTAAAAAGAAGAGGACCCAACACGCTTCTCTGGGGTACACCCTATAAATATTTTATTAAGGACATATGTGTGTATTATGAAGTTCAAAAGAAATTTTATTTTTGATAGTATTTTATTTTGTAATTGGAAAAGTAATAATATGAAAGACTATTCTTGTCTAGCTCTATAGTCAGTAAATACAGTTAAAACACACAGCCTAATAGTGCCCAGAAAAAAATTACCTCATATAAAATTACCACTTTAAAAACTAAACATAAACAACAATTATTCTTCGTTACCAAATATCAGAATATGCGTTCACAAGAGGAAATTCTTTGTTGTATAGATAAACACATAGTTAGAGACCCGTTACCAAAATACTAGTTGTCTCAGTTTTGTTTTTCTTTGATATATACATATAATGTTAGACAAAATGATTATAACAATTTTAAACAAGTAAATTACAACCGGGACGCGCGTGCTGACTCGTCCTCCTGATGATGGGAACCTCAGTTTTCCGAAACTTGTCGAGCTAATTTTTTCGACGTAATTATTAACGTAAGTGCTAGCCGGTTATTACAACTAAATTAAGTAAATTACATACCAAGCATAACTGCATATTCTATATGCAAAACAAAAAGTAAGATGTATCAAAATCCAGCTATTGGAATATATAAGTAAGTATCACTTTATTTAGCAAATAAACTCATAAGTATTATTTTGATCATTATTTGTAAGCTACCTGTTTCTATATGGGTAAAAATGTGGTATTAAACTTTTCAATCAGATAAAAGAAATACATAGGTAACGAGAGACACCTTTTATATTCTTAATTTAAGTACATCGGGCGGCCTTATCGCATTAAACTCTCAAATGTCAAGCGCACACCCATATGTGCGCTAGTATTTGGTCGCCGGACGCATCCCGCGCACATACCGGTGTGCGCTTGGGTAATGTTCTGATTCACCGACATTTTGTTACGTTCCTTTTCCTTCAAACTCGTGACTGACGTATTTATTCTATCGAGCACATCAAACTCTGTTTAATTCGATTCACTTTTTGCGCAAGTTGGAACGAAAAATTGAATAAAAAAGTAAAAAATGCCTAAGTTAGTTCTGCGCAAACCGGCAAATATGGCGGATGGATTATTGCGTCATCCTTTTGTTTTTATATGATTTTTAATGTAAATATTGCATTTTGAGTGTGAAAAAGTTTATGATATGAATGTCTGGATATATTGTGAGTGATTATAGTGTGTTTTGTAACTGGATGTGTAATTGTTAACAAACATGATGTCGAAAAGTGAGTAGTGAAGTAGAGTGCAGAGTTCAGAGTAGTGAAGAAATCATAACCGCAATTTACAATCATCATAAAATCCAAATGTGAGTATATCTCATTATTTTGGCATTTGCGAGAATTCAGAAATTTCATAAGCAAAACTATGATGTACTAATTATATTTCGTTACCTGTAAAACATAGCTTTAAATTAGTATTTTCTATAATGACACCTACATGTTTGATTGTTTACAAAGTGGGCGGACATTTTGGAAACCTATCTTATTTGTACGCGGGGCGCGCCACGGGTTAAGCTTTCTCTGATTTTGCCTGATTGGCTTTAAAATATTTAAAAAGTTATAAAATCTGTGTAATTGCAATTAAAACAAAAAAAAAAAATGGGTAAAACCCCGGCGTTATCACTGTTCTTATCACGGAATATAAATGAGTCACACATGGTTGTGTAATAAGTTACATATATTTAAGTACAATAATAATAATAATACAATTATTTCCCTATGTGTTTTGTAAGTTGTTTTAAGAACATAGTCTGGTTCTATGCAAAATGTAGCCCAATTCAATTCAGTTGATTTAATTACAGTTCTCTCTTGAGTCGTATTTCCTCATGACTGAGGGTCTTGACTCCCCCGCAGAATTAATTCGTTAGGGGAATTCTCTTGGCCAGATACATCGTGGTGGGCGCCCAGGTCCTTCCACGGAAGACACATGTCCTCGGATATTGTGGTCCTCAAACATGTCGGTTTCCTCACGATGCTTTCCTTCACCGTTAAGTGAGTGCAAATCTACACTTAATTTGAAAATAAAGTCATTGGATTAGGGCCGGATTCGAACCAGGGTGCGTCAGGATGAAGAGCAAGCACTGGAACCGCTGAGCCACACTCGCTTAATTACAGTTAATACACGATAATTGTAGTTTTATTTTGTTGTTAATTCACTATAAATCAAAATATTTTAATTATATTAAACATTCATATATTGTTTTTCTTTTTCAGGATGAAACTGTCAAAACTAGCAACTTACATCCTTGCCTTGTTCCTGACAGCAGCGCGTGCACTTCCATCCTGCCAAACATACCACGACCGAGACGTGGTTTGCTCCGCCGGAAGTGACGACTTCATACTACGCAGAGGACTAGTCTCAGACAACTCTTTAACTACAGGAATCACTCTCAGAGCTTGTCGAATAACAGACCTCGACTACGAAGCGTTCCATCACGACTACAACCTCCATTACATCGACTTGGCAGAAAATAGAATAACAAGACTCAAACTCGGAGTGCTGGATGGAAGCAAGCGTGTGACGTACTTGAACCTATCCCATAACCTGATAACAACCTTCCCGCTGGGACTCTTCGACCAGAAACCTAACTTAGAAGTCCTAGATCTTAAAGGAAATAAACTCAACTTACTAGAAAAAGGCGTGTTCGACCCGTTCAGAAAGTTAAGGCATCTAGATCTGTCAAGCAATAGTCTTTTAGGCAAAAATCTGGACCCACAACTATTCATCAACTGCCACGCTATAAAATTTATGGATTTTTCTAGAAACGACATGACTGATACGCCAGAAGATTTATTAAGGCCAATGGGGAATATCGAATTCCTCAATTTGGATAGATGTTCGCTAAAAGAAGTTCCAAGCTTTGTTATGAGATTTCACACGAACACAATGAATCATCTCATGATTTCAACCAATCAAATAAGCAAGATTAGCGACCCAGATACATTCATCAATCTGGACAATTTAGAAATATTGAACGTATCCGAAAACTTTATTGAAGAAATCGCAGCCGATGTGTTTAAGACCTTGAAAAAATTTAAGATGGTGGTGCTACGAAACAATCGCTTAAAAGCTATACCAGACACTTTGTTTCTTAACGTGAAAACACTAGCTAATATTGATATATCCCACAATTTATTAGACTATATCCCAGTCAATGCATTTCGTGGAACTGCTTTGAAGAATCTCAATCTGTCTCACAACAGATTTTCTTATCTAGAAGCGAACTTCTGTTTAGAGTTGAGAAATTCCGGGGCAAAGTTGAATAAATTCTATTTTAATGATAATCCTTGGCAGTGTGCCTGTTTGAATGCACTATTGAAGGAGGCAAAGCATTATAATATTAAGTATAATAGCAACAAATATAATGGAGAGAATGCTGTGTGTGTTACTACGAATATATTCAATTGTAAAAGACAAATGAGTGACAATGCGATTTTTGTTGAAATGTATAACGAATAAAACTAAAGTAACATCACTAGTGATAAAAACATTTTACAAGATGTGTATCTTGTTTAAAATTACATTATAAAAATATTTGATATTCAAGGAATACAATTAAGGAAGGAAATACACCATCTATGTAAAGTTTTAAAAACTAAACTTTATTTGTTATTTATCAAGACCCAAACATTATCCTTCTGTTTCATAATAGGTACTTAATTAATATAAATTTTAATAAAATTGTAGTACTTACCTAGTCTGTTACGTCTAGTATTTACTTAATTGTATATTTTAAATACATTCGATCTAATTCTGAAATAATTGGTATTGGTCTAACCATAAAACAGTTTTCAATAAACAGTGATGATATGTACTATTAATAATAATACTTACATTGCACATTTACATCAAAGAAGTTCTTATATCGTGTTTTAGTGGTATAAGGAAAAACCCGTTTGCAAAAATACTGGCAAGTTACCATTGGTGGTTGAGAGTTGGAACTGGACGCATGCGTGTGATATTTAACAACAATTAATAACAAAAACTTGATTTTAAAACAGTAAAAAAGTGTTTGCAAAAAGTGACTTGAGTTTGAGATGATAAGTGACATTTTTAGATGATATTTCGTGAAGTTATCATTGATATAAGTTTGCTTGAAGTGACGTGATCAGGATATGCACAAAATGCTACAAGCTACCAAAAGGTAATTAAGTATGTGTCTTATGTATTTTATCATATTTTCTATATAAATATTTCAAGATCTCATATATCAAGATGATGGCACTAAGGATGATGATGATTAATGTGATGTGTGCATATCATTTTTATTGTTCTTACACTATAACCTCACTATCTTGAACTTTACACAAACGTAACCATTCTTAATTAGGTACTTACTCTCTATTATTAATTTTCATTAAACGTTTAAGTACCTATCTCTCTTACTTATCTATATTTCACTTATCTACCAACATACTTAAATTACCAACATACTTACATTTACATGTATAATTTTATTATTCAATAAAAGCATAGTGATGAATCAGAATATTGTTTATTTACAAAGGTAACATTGAGTAACATATTTTTATGCCGGCAATACAACAACGATGAGCTTATAAACCACAGACATCAGGTTATCCCTTTTGGATTACTTTTTAACAGGAAACAGGTTAGTTCCTCACCATTTTCCAAATAAAATGCAAATTTGAATGTATTTAATCACGTCATTTGCTTACAAATCAAGTTTTATGTATTTTATATTCATTGCATGTTTGCCTTTCTTTTCTTATCCAATGTTATGATTACTTACATTATACGCAATTGATGATATAGGTATGTGTAAAATGTTAACTAATTCTGGAGACAGCTTCCAATATACCTAGTCAGGTCATAAGTATTGTCACACAGTAAAAACTTTTCTTTTAGAATGCTGGCCACAAAAAAGTTTATTGAATTCGAATTTCGAATTGTTCATGAAAATAAAAATGTATACTTTTTAGAATTTTACTCATTTTTAAATATGGAGTGGACGCTTAAAGAAGACCGTGTTGCAGTTATTGCATTGCATCGTTGCGGTTACGCGCCAATTAAAATTTTTGACATACTGAAAAATTTTAATATTACCAAAAGATTCGTTTATCGTACCATCAAACGATACAATGAAGACTCTAGTGTAGATGACAGGTCAAGAAGTGGTCGCCCTCGGTCTGTTAGGACTCCAGCAGTGATAAAAGCTGTGAAGGCGCGAATTCAAAGAAATCCCAAACGTAAGCAGAAACTGTTGGCCCTTCAGATGGGGTTAAGCAGAACCACGGTGAAAAGGGTGTTAAATGAAGACTTAGGGCTTCGGGCATATCGAAGAAAAACAGGACATCGTTTGAATGCTCGTCTAATGGACCTGAGACTGAAGAGATGCCGCGCTTTGTTGAAGCGGTACGCGGGAAAAAAATATCGGGAAAATCTTTTTTCGGATGAAAAAATTTTTACCGTAGAAGAGAGCTACAACAAACAAAATGATAAGGTGTACGCACACAGTAGTGAAGAAGCGAGCAAACGTATTCCGCGTGTCCAACGAGGTCATTTTCCATCCTCGCTCATGGTATGGTTGGGAGTTTCTTATTGGGGCTTAACAGAGGTACATTTTTGTGAGAAAGGTGTAAAAACGAATGCAGTTGTGTATCAAAATACAGTCCTGACGAACCTTGTGGAACCTGTTTCTCATATCATGTTCAATAACAAGCACTGGGTATTCCAACAAGATTCGGCGCCAGCTCATAGAGCGAAGAGCACACAAGACTGGCTGGCGGCGCGTGAAATCGACTTCATCCGGCACGAAGACTGGCCCTCCTCCAGTCCAGATTTGAATCCGTTAGATTACAAGATATGGCAACACTTGGAGGAAAAGGCGTGCTCAAAGCCTCATCCCAATTTGGAGTCACTCAAGACATCCTTGATTAAGGCAGCCGCCGATATTGACATGGACCTCGTTCGTGCAGCGATAGACGACTGGCCGCGCAGATTGAAGGCGTGTATTCAAAATCACGGAGGTCATTTTGAATAAACTTAATTGTCATAAGAATCTATGTTTTGTTAAGTTCATTTTGGTATATAAATGGTTACATAAAGAATAAAGTTGTTTCAATTATTTTATATTAAACATGTGACAGAATTTATGACCTGACTAGGTATGTACATAATTTGACAGAACATAAGTTTTTACAAACTGACTGCTGTTATGTGACTTGCGCAATCAATAGCTTATAATTGGTTTGTAGAAGCAAAGTGTTAGTAAAGTAATCATATTACAAAACAGACATGGCTTGACAACTAACGTACTATGACAAATTGATACAAATTCTATCATAAACTTATCATTTGAACCCGGAATTCTACCAAAAATGTGTTTCCTCAATCTGTTCTAACGATATGTAATTATTATCATAAAATGAGTAATTACTTATTAATGACCAATCTGAAGATATATAATAGAATAATATTTTGAAGGTATTTGAACCTTTATGCGAATGTGGCTCAGTGGAATATCTTCTGTTTTACAAACTGATATATTCTGGTTCGATTCCGGCCATACACCAATGACTTGTTCTACAAGATATATCGAAAGTCCCTAAAATGGAGGAAACGTTATGAGGAAACCGACATGTTTGAGGTTCACAAAACCCCAGAACATAATTTCATCCGTTGAATCATCTGAGTGTCTACCACGATGTATCTGCATAAGAGAATTTCCTCAACGAATTAATTTTATACAAATATATTTGTTGACGTAATAAAAATGTTCATGGTATGACCCTTAATAATGAGGAACAATACTCAAAAAGAAACCTTTATACCAAATAGTAAAATAAGTTTTATACCAAGCGAGAGTAAACCGGTTCTTATTGGGTAAGCACGCTCCATCTTAGGCCTCAGCTTACCACCAGGCAATTTATGGTCAAGAAAAACCAGTTTTTGTTGAAATATATTCCTCTCATGATTCGCAAAAACCAGTCAGTTCAAGTAACGAATTTTAAAAATATACAGTAAGTAGGCTGTATTTCTGGTTTGTAACTGTACTCAGCTGTACCCATATAACTTAACTTACATATACATAAAAGCTGATTTGAGATTACATGTTGCTATTGCCCGTTATTCAGTACTGTGGAAGCACAACTGACTATGTATTACTTATAAAGGTAGTGAAATTTTAAAATTAAAATATCTTCCTATACGAGTAAATATTTTACGAAGGAAATACATATTATGAAGTTCAAAATTTGTTTATATTTCAAGATTATTTTATTTTGTAGTTTGGAAAAGTAATAATATGAAAGACAATTCTTCCTTGTCTCTTTAGTCAGTAAAGACAGTTAAAACACAGCCTAATAGTGGCCAGAAAAAAAATAAGTTCATTTGTAAGGACCACTTTAAAAACAAAACAAATACAATTTTTATTCTTCGTTACTAAATATCAGAATATGCGTTCACAAGAGGAAATTATTTGATGTATAGATAAACGCATAGTTAGAGACCCGTTTTCAAAATACTAGTTGTCTCAGTTTTGTTTTTCTTTGATATTATATGTTAGACAAATGTTTATAAATATCAATTTTAAACAAATAAAATACATGCTAAACATAACTGCATATTCTATAATATGCGAAACAAAAAGCAAGATGTATCAAAATCCAGCAATAAATGAATAAAGAAGAAATAAGACACGTAATAAATATTCAAACATTTTATACAATATACTAATACAGCGCATACAAATATGAGGAAAATAGATTGGGCGTGAGACGTTTATGCAATTTACTCACTTCTTTATTTACTCAATTCTTACCGTATCTATAATTCGTAATGTAATCTACTATTATTCGTATACCGTATATTAATTAGATTAATACCGTATCTATAATTCGTAATGTAATCTACTATTATTCGTATACCATTATACTTCTGTTTTAAGTGGTATTACCATTATTAAAACCTAAACTTCTGTGGTTTCCAGAATGGCGACTTCGAGACGACTTCCCATTGCGTCTTTCTTCTTGGTCATAACCTTCTTGGTGAAGGTGTGTGCGGACCCAGAGTGCCAGCTGTTTCCTGTCAACGAAGTGCTCTGCACATCAGGCCCGAGCGACTACATTGTAGCAAAAACTCTCTTCACAAACTTCCCCGATGCAACTAAAATTATCCTTAAACACTGCCAAGTCACTGACGTAGAACCAGCAGCATTTGAAAATGTCTTCTACCTACAACACATAGATCTATCAGAAAACTCCATCGCCAGTTTACAAGCAGGAGCCATCGATGGCAATGTACACGTCACCCATCTAAACCTGTCAAGCAATGTACTAACAACACTACCCACGGGCCTCTTCGACCAGAAACCTAACCTAGAAATACTGGATCTCAAAGCAAACAGACTAAATTCACTACCAACGGAAGCATTCGTGGCGCTGAGAAAATTGAATCATTTAGATCTATCATATAATGACTTCGTCGGCAAAGAAATGAGCCCGTATCTATTCACTAAAACAAGGAAGATCAAGTATTTGGATTTCTCAAGAAACGACATGTCTGATACTCCAGATAATTTACTGAGTGCGTTACAAGAATTAACTGTACTGAATCTCGACAGATGTTCCTTAAAAGATGTACCACAATTTGCAACTAAAGCCAATCTGAGAACAATGAAACACCTCACTCTAACCACGAACCAGATAACTAGCATAGATCAACCGAGAACCTTCATGTCACTAGAGAATTTAGAAACCCTAAATTTGGCTGAAAATTTAATAGAAAACGTCGCTGCTAACGCATTCATATACTTGAAGAACATAAAAGTAGTAATTCTAAGAGACAACAAACTAAAGATACTTCCGGATGGATTCTTTAGAAATCTGGCGAAACTGACTTCTGTAGATTTAGCAAGAAATAAGTTGGAGTATGTCCCTTTGAACGCGTTTCGGGGATCTGCAATTCATGATATGAATCTGTCACAAAACAGGTTTTCTTACTTGGACGTGTATTTTTGTTCTCAGCTTAGAAATGCTGGGATAAGGATAAGTAAATTTTACTTTAATGACAATCCGTGGCAATGCGCTTGTTTAAACGATATTATACGAGAAGTGAAATCATTTGGGATAGAGTACAATAGTGAGAAATATGACGGAGAACATGCTGTGTGTGTAACCACCAATAATTTTAGTTGTAAAAGAGAAGCAGTTGATAATAATTTGTTTGTTGAAATGTATGACAATGCTATCAAAAACGAAGTGGCCACGAATGTCCAATAGTTGTTTTAGAAGTAAACAGGTATAAGAAAAATAGAATAATATATTTGTTTAAAATATATCTGCTTCGAGCAATATAATGAGGTGCTTCTATGTTTTCAAATCATCGTTTTTAGAGACTGAATTGTAACAAAATGTTTGTGAACCATATATAATCTTACTTACTTCATATTGTCACTGTTTTGCCAGGGAGTTAAATTTATACGAGTGCTTAAGAACGTAGTCAATGCTATTTTAATATGCCCGTTATTTATTCAACAGTAAATAATACGCTGCTTGATTTATATTGTCGCCATCTAGGGAAGATCTTTAGAACTTTATAGAAACGTTATTGGGTGTGGAGTAGAACAACTAAAGTTTTAATTTGTGTTATATTATACAGATGGCGCTTCTTCAAGTATCGTAATTAATGTGTATTTTTACATTTTACTTACATATTGAATTGAATATAATACCTGTGTTTTATAACCATAATTTATAATTTAGCAATACGATGACAATATAGTTTTGAGATAAAACTTCCCATTTGTATTTTTTTATTTGAGAATACGTAACTTTTGTTTATAAAACAACAAAAAGTTGTAAGTACTAATCTATCGTTTAATTAGTCAAAATTTTTGAAAATTGCACAATACTATTAAATTTAACCTGTGCTTGATCGAAGGTGTTACGTAACCGCAATCTAAAGTATATCAGATAAGTGTATCAGAAGTCAAAGATCAGAAGTGAAGATAAGTGTATCAGACATATTTTGAAGAATAGACAAATGTCTGAGAATGAAAAAGCCAAATTATAATAAACAACACGTATAAATAAAACTCAAAATATTTCTAAAGTACAAAGTTCAAAGTTCATTTATTCATATAACTTAATAATACACATCAAAATAACAAAAGTTATTGAGTATAACAATATAAAAACAATGCATTTAAATTAACAAATGATGATCTAATATGATAAACCTAATTTAAAATGGCGCAAACAAATGACTGGCTTCATTTTCATGTTGAATTGCTACGCTCAAACGTCTTCTTTCCCGTTTTGAAACCTATTGCTTTAAAAAACAAAATTTCAGTAAAACGTTTACTTATTTGATGACTTAAGCAATTTGTTTACATTTAAAACTACCAAACATTAATAAAGCCTTACAAATATCGATTTCTATCACGAGCCTCATAATGGCAGATGCGAATGCAAATGCCATTTACTTACTAAAAAAAACTTCTTAATTAAGATCATTTTTCTCAACAGTTTTAAGCAATTTCATAACAGACCGCGAGCCAAAAAAATACTATAAAAAAATCTGAAACACGTGCAAGAGCTTTATAAAACCAACATCTGCGAAATCGGTGTTTTTTACCAAAATTTCTCGTATAAAAAATCGTGGGTCCGAAGTTTTTTGGCGGCCGCGTATCGGATATATGCGCAAGCGACGCGATGTGTAGAAATATGCCTAGCTTATACAGCGGGAGCTAATTTATAAACCAAGCGTTAAAACCCTTCGATAAGTTACAATACAAAGATTTATGTGTCGTTAATTTTAACTGACTTAAAAAAAAGAGCAGGGTCTTATATCGACTGAATGTATTTTATTATTTATTTTGATTTATATTGTGACCCTACGACCCTCAGTAATCAGTAGTTATAAAAGCGAAAGTACGTACGTGTGTGTATATATGTATTTTTGTTCCCTCTGCAAGTCTGCACGCTCCAACGGCTAAACTGATTTAGATGAAAATCAGTATGGAGATAGACTAGACCCTGAATAAGAACATAGGCTATATATTATCCCAAATTAACGCGGATAAAACCGCGGGCCCACTAGTTTTTACTATTTTTAACCTACTTCAAAACAGTGGTTATAAATTCAGTCCATTACTAGGTGACATAGTAAGAATAAGATAAATTTAAAAATGATAATCTATTCAGAGAGATACAAGCTTCCAAGAATGAATATATTTCGTAAGTGATTGTTTAATGGTCAAATAATATAAACTATAATTAATTCGTAGATAATAATATATAATCTAATTTTATGCTTAAGAATTAATGATTGCTCTATATATCTTAAAAAAAATATATTACATATCGCAATATACAGCAGACATATTTAGAAGTCAGTTCAATTTTTTATAAAACGAGTTGTCTTCTATTTTCCCGCCTAAGGTAAGGATGCATTTAGCCTAAGTATTTCATTTCAGAGCATTTAGGTTCCTGTCCAGGGTTGCTGAACGATGTCCTAGATCATTGGCCGCACGATATTCATCTATTATGCTAGCTTATTAAAGAAAATGATTTTTAACCGACTTCCAAAAAAAGGAGGTTATCAAGTTTTATTTTTGTGGGGATGTTACGCGTTACTCCGTTGTTTATCAACCGATTTCAAAAACTCTTTTTTATTCGATGAGGATAGGTTCCGAGATGGCCCCATAAAAATTGTTTTTCATTCGGTTCAGTACTTTTTGAGAAAAAACCAATAAACCAACAAATTGATAAAGTTTATGCAAACCAATTTTACCCATATTTCCAAAACTACTAGTCGGATTTTGATACAGTTTTCTATAATGTGTTGAGGTTTAATGGGTGCATCTTTTTAGCTATGTATTACGATGACAACTCACCAGGGGGCGCTGCTGTATACACTATATCTTCTGAATTATCAGCCCGATTTTGATGCGGTTTTCTCTGATAGGCTTAGATTTGTTTAGCAAATGAGTTTATGTTGTAGTTTTTTTTTATATGCTTAGATTTGTTCAGTAACGTGACAGTAGAGTTGAAGTCGGTTTTTTGCTTTTGTTTAAAATAATTATGTTCGTTCATTATTTCTGAGCAAATGACGCATAAAATCCTAATAATGTAAGTATGTTAATTATTGCATAACTTTTTCTTTTTATCAAAGAGTTTGTTATAATTTTTTTTATTTAGCTGGGTAAAGTAGGTGAGGTATATTATGTACAAAAGTATTACTTATAATTTTACCTATTTTACGCAGAAAAGAACCCGTGATTCAAAAGTAAAAACGTAAGTACATCAATGATCTTCTGTATAAAGTACATATATTCATATTGGAGTGGAAACCTCTAGTGTCATGTGTTATTAACATCAGACCCACTGTAACGCTCAGATGTAAATTTGGTTACTTATTCAAGAACTAATCTTAATGTAGTGGTTCAACTTTGTCGATCACGAAGAAATAACTCAGTCGGTTGAGCCTTAAATATAATCACATATAATATTGTACAGTCCAAAGTTTGAGAATGTGGTAGTTCTTCTTCTTATCGAATGAGAGTGTCTAACTCGAGAGTGTCGAGAGTTTATCAAACCGCCCTAAGGGCCTCTGACATGGCTTAACGACTGCCGTACTACTTAATGAGGTAGTGTATTTGTTCCTTCCTAACGTTTGCGCGGCTAAACCGATTTGAATGAAATTTTGTATCAAGATATAACCCGGGGCGGTTACACAGATAGGTTACTTTTTATTTCAAATTAACGCAAGTAACACCACGGGGCGCCGCTAGTAAAACAATAAAATTGATCCACCTGTATTATATCTCCAGGTATAGGGCGCAAAACTTTTTTATAATGTTCATCGAAAGCCTTAATTATCTGGCACGAGATCAGTTTTTTATTAATCTTCATCATTCCACGCCATTTGGGTTTTGTTCTTTATAATGGCCGAGATGCGAAGAAATGTATATTTTTATGGCTTCAAAAATGGCGTGACAGATTTGATAAGGTTTGTACAGGATTTCGAATATGGATACGGCTTATGGATTCTATTGGTGATTATTACTTAAAAAATGTCTGAAATGTTTCTTAGTACGCTTAGCGGAAGAATGTGAGTGTGTGTGTGTGTGTTAAACCAATTTTGATAAAATTGTATAAAGGTAGATGGACTTACACATAAGTTAAGAAAAGACACAAAACAAATATATCCACATACAAACATAAAATTGTACCTGGTAATAGTATCTAGACTTGGACTTAGGTATCATTACTTTTTGCTGACAACTTAAATGATAGGAAAGAAGCATGCTAGTACCCGATGCCGAAAAAACACTCTTACCTATTCTGAGTTCAATAAAATTAACGCTAGAATTCTCCTGTCAAACAATAACTAAAATACCAAATGTTACAAACCCAAAAAACCTCATCAAATCCAGAAAAAAGCAAAAGTAACATCTGACGTTGGCACGAGCTACTCCATATTTCTTAATTGTTGCCTCAAATGTATAAAAAGTTATAAAAAACATAGAATAAAGCATAAAAAGTGCAATTTGGCGCGGAAATAGATCGACAGGAAGAGGTGGCATGTTGCGGCCACTTCCGCGGTTTGCGAATATCTAGCCGAGGGTAGTTTAATGTGGATATGACATACAGGAATATGTTTACTTAATGCATTTGTAATGTAAATGAAGGTAGATACAATTATGTATCCTATACCTAGTATTTTCTTCCAAACTATGTATGTTTTTTTTTAACTGAGGAGATATCATCCAAATACTTCCAAAACAAATGTACCTATACATAAAAGTTAAATTTGATGTGTGTCTATATTATATACAGGTATGTTACTTAATGTCATTCACTACCATTACAATAAATATGACCTCACAAGACAATTGAAACTGAGATTACTTATACATAGGCCCAGTGTATGTCTTATCCATACCAACATATCAATGCGAGCTTTTTTCTTAATTTGATCAACAATCGTACTATCATAATAGAAGCTTACATGTTCAAGAAAAAACTGATAAAAAATTCGACTCGTGCGCAGCGCAGGCTCAAGTTTTTTAAACGCCTGATGCTATTCTTATAGCTTTTTGTGGGGATTTTTTTGGAAGGATTTTTTAGAATCTTTTGTGTTTTGGCGAAATGAAGTGAAATTAATGTGAATTGGAGGTGGTATGGCATGTGCTAGCACATGATCTATGGTGCTGGCAGATGGAGGCAGGTTTCAGCTGTTCTGTTTAGAGTTTTGGGAGAAATAGAAAGTGCTGTAATTAAGTAAAATTAAAGTAAGTTCTATGACGCTGGCTTTATCTGGTGTGTACCGCCACAGAATAAATAATGTACCGCCTAAGAGCTAGACTACAATGACGAATGACACACCATGTTCTATTACAACAAAATAATAGGTTATGCTACTCTTTATCTCGGAATAAGTGAAGCCGCGGACTCGCACTAACTTTTAATAAATTTATTGAAACAATGGATACGAATGTTTTACGGTAAGATTTTTTTTATACACAACTTTTATCTAATACAGTTTTTTGCTAATGTTAATAATAAACTATGAATCAAAGCATGGAACAATGTTCACGTTATCTTTACATCTTGGCGAGATGAAGTCACGTGGAAAGGATGGGAGAGGATTGAGCTCTGAAGAAAGCGTACTTGGGACGACTAACTGGTCGACGGCCAGTCGGACGTCCCAAGTACCGCTGGAAGGAGCAGATAGAGGAGGATCTGCAACAACTCCATGCTACCGCTAATGCAGGAGATGGCGCAGAACCGAGAGGAGTGGCGTCTCTTTGTGGAGGCCAGGGCCTACTTTGAGTCGCAGCGCCACATTAGTAAGTCTTCTAATTCTTCAGTAATCAGCATTATGCTGAGTTGGGGCTGTGTTGGGGCAGACTTATTTTTTTATTGTATGTATGTATGTGTGTGTGTATATTTGGTAAATCTATCTCAATAAATGTTATTCTTTCTTTCTTTCTTCTTCTTATCGAATGAGAGAGGCCAACTCTGGTGTCGAGAGTTTATCAAGCCGCCCTAAGAGTCTCTGACATGCCTTAACGGCTACCGTACTAGACAAACAGCTGGGACCTACAATTTAACGTGTCATCCGACCCACGAAAGCGCTCAAAATGGAATGCCACTTTTCGGTCGCCCATCCAAGGACCGAGTAAGTAAGTATCTTTACTCCGTATTACATTGTAAATATAAGCCGGTATAAATATTAGTACCTAGCTACTCAAGACACCATAGAAGTCGTTAATAAATTAATCACATGCGAACTTTAAGTCATCATAACATACTGAGCATAAAACAAATACATATATCCCAATTCATTTATCTGAGCATTGGCACATGTTTAAAAAGCCACATTTTTTCCGCACGCACTTTTTAAGAGCTTTTTTGTGACCAAGTGCACTGCCCAGCTGTTTTATGCAGATGACATTTTTTTTAAAGTGTCGTGCGATTTTTAGTAGTTTGTCGGCAGATATGCGGCCTTTTTTGATGGCAGATGGTTTGCATATAGAAACTTTTTTGTTAAATAGTCGAGTGGATTAAAAAAAAGGTAACAGATATGGCCGCGGATTATCAGCTGTTCTTATGCAAAACTTCCATACAAAAGTACTAATAAGCCGTTTTTTCTATGCAATATTGATAGCAGTGTGTTATTACTAGTATTTTGCGTTAAGTTGCGTTAACTGTTTTGCATTTTAATTAAGTTTCAGAATACCTTACTTTGTTAAAGTACAATTTATGTCAGGTTAAGTGGAATCGTAGAGGTGTATTTTCGTTTGGCATTTCTTTTGTTGGTGTAGTATTATAAACATTTTGGATACAGGTGTGCTACGGTTGCCTGGAAAAATTAGCTTTTAGCGATAAGGCCGTCAGTTGTGGCACTAGATATAACTTATTTTTAAATTACGTTTTTATCCTTAAAGACATTTTAAAATGTGATCTCATAACTATTATGTCCACTCCAAACATAGGTAATCAAATTGTTAAAGAATGTCCAAACAACCGAATTCCAGTCAAATTATTTTGGAAGACAGTTAAAAATTCACCGTTGAAACCGATCCTTAAGTATTCTTTACATATTTATTTTATGAAACATTGTGCAGCTAAAACATAATTGTTAATTCGATGTGGAACAAGATATGATCTCTAACACGACGTGTTGTGAGCTAAACTTCACTTGCCCTGTCTGATATGCTTTGATGGAACTGAACACCTTGTTTTGTTAGTTTCTATTGTATCACACTAATATTATACATAGATGTGAGTAATATTGTGTGTGAGTAGTTCCTTGTTGTGAAGTGTGTTCCTTTTTTACATCTAAATTTCATCACTCACTTATTGGCTTGGAAATTATATTATTAGAAATTTAAATAATGAAATAATGGGTTGATTAACCACTAAGTATCAATGTTATGATTTTAAGCCAACAAACGCAAGTCAGTACATAAACCATCATCAAAACTAAACAAAATAGTAAATCCAAAAAATTTGCTCAATTGACCTTTTAATACCAAGTAAGTTAAAATACCTACACACTCGATAAATTTATGCGCCAAATTAAAAAATATAGTCATATTAAGTAATAAGTTAAAAAATAAACAGAATTACTTTGATCTAATTGGAGTAGGGACAAATATTTAGCCTCTGTCTAGAAGAATCCTATTTCCAAAAACCTTGTAATAAAAATATAATTACAAAAATGGCGCTCGCGTGTCGTCAAACGAAAATGAGATCGATCAAATTCTATCATAATCGCTCGATTAACATACTAAAACGTTGCCAGTTTACAAAAGCACAGGTTTATGCGATAAACTGGCAACACCGACCTCTTTCGCGGAAACATTAGAATTTAGACATGTGTTTTTTTGCCTGTTTTAGCCATAAAAGGTTTAGTTATTTGGCATCATGCGAGATGAAAATAAAATATAATTGCTATTCAAAAACAAATAATAATTCGGAGCCGAAGGCGGATCACAATCGGGATTTAGATTTGAATAAATCAATCCTTTATAGAAATGCATCTTTATACAGGGGACTTCAGTTTCTTACAGGAGCTTCATTAATATTGGTAACTGGATTACCACACATATACTTTTTAATGCATCATAGACTCACGCTTGACCACAACTCGCCTGATGTTAAGCATCGTTGTAGCAAACAATCTAGCGAGATTGTCTAGAAGAAACCGATTAAGAATCTTGACAATCTGTCGACTTGCAGAACGATAAATTATAGTTACAGAGAATCAGGCAAGGAGTTCCTCATTCAAATGAAAATTACCATAAGTGAAACGTTTTAACAACGATTTACCTTAATTAATAAATAAATCTATACTTAGTATATATAATTATAAAGCTGAAGAGTTTGTTTGTTTGTTTGATTGAACGCGCTAATCTCAGGAACAACTGGTGCGAGTTGAAAAAAAAAATTGTGTCGAATAGACCATTTATCGAGAAAGGCTTTAGGCTATATAACATCACGCTGCAACTAATAGGAGCGAAGAAACAATGGAAAATGTGGAAAAAACGGGGAAAATTATTCATCTTTGAGAGCTTCCGTTGCGTGCGCTGCGAAAACGGTTCAAGATTTCAAAAAATATGTATAAAAGAATTATTCCTCTTGAAATGATCTAACAAAATGTCTGCACCAGTATATGTCTATATTTTAAGATTAACTCACTAGAACCATTTTTATAATAATAACTTTACTATTCCACGCGGACGAAGTCGCTGGCACAGCTAGTCCATTAATAAATCTGCGGCCTAACGTGGCAAGTTTTAATCAAAGAATCAGTCAATCTGTTTTTGATAGACCTTTACCTACCATAAATAAATAGATGTTACAACATAACTACTACAAAACACAATTACAATCAAATACTTTCCTTCACTACGCTTCTATTTCTAATGCATTTAGAATAGATTAACTTACATAGAAACATCGACGCTTATTTGAACCGATGCGGGAAAATAACGAACTAAATAATTACTCTTAAAATCCTAAACAAATTGATTAAAAGTGTCTCCAAATGACGTTAGTCGGTGTTCTAGACAATCTAGCTATATTAGATCACGTTAAATGCATGTCATGTGGTTAGAATATATGCAATGAATAGTTTAAAACATGGATTACTCAGTCATAGATACTATAGGTCTGGAGGTAAGTTTTCTAATGCAGACCGCCCGCTGATATTTTATATCCTTTGTCAGTTTTTCAGCTGTCAGTTATATGTATATACTCGTAATCACACTCTATGTTCCATTTCCCAGATATTTTAAATATGAAAATAAGTCATTCAGTCAGTCGTTACATAACAACGTACAAGGCAATGATAGTCAACCGCTTTTTAAGATGAAATACTTATATACTAAAAAGCATAACGGTTGTCTATTTTCGTGACATTCTATGATTTTTTGACATTTTGAATCTTTACAATATACTGTTTCGAACAAGATCACAAAACGACAATTAAATCACAATAAGTGTAGGTATTAAGATATAGTATGTAGTATTAAGATGTGGTATGTAAAGGCTAATGATTACGTTTTAACACAACTGTCTTAGTATTTAAATAATAAATAGTTCAAGACATATCTCACAGCGCCATCTATCCCCATACTACACTGTCAAAAAGTATGAAGTCGTATCATAACGTGGGTCGGATGACACGTTAAATTGTAGGTCCCGGCTGTTTGTCTAGTACGGCAGTCGCAAAACCATGTCAGAGGTCCTTCGGGCGGCTTGATAAACTCTCGAGACCAGAGTTGGCCACTCTCATTCGAATAGAAGGAGAAGATATTATAACTTTTATGAAGTATCCATTAAGCGGTGGTAATCCACGTTTCATATGCAACGTTCAGTGTAGCTTGCATAGAAATAGCTATATTTAGTTTCGATACATTTAAATTGAAAATAGTGCGATTTGCATGCCGCTTCCTGTGCCGACCACCATGTGTTTATGTTTACCTGGTACGGGAAAAACTATCGCATTCTTTTTTATTTAATTTTCCTAACCTTTTTTACATTTTTTTTAACAACATGGGCTGCAGTTGACCATTATTATGATCTAGGATGGATCGTGCTTATCCAGTAAGAACTAAGAACCAATTCACTATCGTTTTGAAGATCTCTTGGTGATATTATGTAATTAATTGTATGTAGTTGAAATCTAAATATATAAAACTCAAGGTGACTGACTGACTGACATAGTGATCTATCAACGCACAGCCCAAACCACTGGACAGATCGGGCTGAAATTTGGCATTCAGGTAGATGTTATGACGTAGGCATCCGCTAAGAAAGAAATATTGGAAATGCCACTTTTAAAGTGGTGAAATAGGGGATACAAGGTTTACTTCTTAATGCGAGGGAAGCAGCGAGCATTCACTAGTCCGCAATATACTTCTTACGATGATTTATTATTATATGCCTCTTCTTTTGGCTTCTGTTTGATATATACAAGACACGCTATTTTCCTGTTACCTGATATATATTTCGGTGGGTGACTTGTAAGTAAAACTTACCTAAGTACATGTTTTTTATAGCATTATTTGGGAAAATCCAGTAGATGATTGTACGAATGTATTTGCCCTAATGTCAGTTACCTCGAATGAGTCAACAGAATATTTATTAATTTAGGCGTTTATCTTCACTATGTTATGTAAATAATATATGCGTCATAATGAATCTAAGACGATTAGTTGAACTAAAAAAAAACTAATTTATAATAACTGATTACTTTATTTACACCCAAAATACAGTAAATGAAACAAATAAGCAAATATAAGGCCTTTTGTCTGAAAATCTCAATTCTCGAGTTTTCCTCCATTAAGTATTCAGGAACTTACAAATATGACTAAAATAGGTAAAATGCGGATTATATGGTAAAATTGTACTATTCTTGTTGTCATTATTAGATAATCCGAAAAAGGCGTTCTCTATAATTAAGATGGTGTGTTTTTGTCTATTTGGGTAAGCACGCTCCTCCTTCGTGATCTCAGGCCATAGCTATTGCTTACCATCAGGCATACTGTGGTCGCGTACAAATCCGTTTTAGGTAATAAAAATGGTAAGCGTGTGTGTCAATATTCTTCCTTCATGCTAATATAGGTGAATTGTTCGGGAAGATGAGACTAACCACCTTGAATATGAAATAGCAGCACCCTGTATCTAGTGCACTTTTTCCAAACATCTAGAGTTTCGTTTTTAGCGTTTTTTCGCGTCCAATTATGCACATTTTTACGGACGCGGCCCTTTTGACGGTGTTCGACGTCTCATACGAAAGAAAGATTCCTTCAAATAAAAATGTGAAGTGTTTTTGTCAGGGTTTTTGTTGGTTGATGAGTCCTGGGTTTGGCAGGAATGCGGCCGCCATTGTTCGCCGCCGTTTGGAGTTTGATACCTATCGATATACGATCACATGTGTCTGTATAGGAAGAAGGATTGTGATGTTGTTTGTATGAAGTAAATGTTTTTTAGGTGGTGGGCTATGCGTTGGACTTCATAAGCTACAAAGCATTGCACTTATGTATATTTAGATGTAGAACAGTAGATTAGCTATGTCCCATACCTACACATGTCATAGGTTCTGTACTTTGATTATGTACTTGTCATAATCACATAATCATAATCAAAGATTCTGAGAAACTTTCAAATGCTTTTATTTGGTACTCAAAATAACATGAAGAAATATTAGGTCAGAAAGAAACAAACGCAATCCTATCTACATACATAGATAAATGTTGTACATTTTCTTATGATTTTGTTCATAGGAATAGATAGTAATTGTTTTTATATTACCGAAAACAAAACAATCACTTAAGATCTAGTCGAAACTCGCGTGAAGCCAGGTGGCGTTGTTGTAGCTACTTAGCATTAGGCATGTGGCAAAAAACCGGCTGCACGCATTCCGGGACCAATGCAAGGTACCTAATTGGGTAAACCGAATTTAATCAGAAAAATAGAAGACAGAAAGATCGGGCGGAGTAAACTACCCTCAGTTCTAAAGGTTTATTTATTACATTAGTACACAGCTTACTGTGTTACAGACAAAAAGTAAACATTATTGAATAACCATAATAAAACCTAAGCTAATTTACCGACTTGAGCATAATTGTACCATAGATCTTTTGTACCATACCTATTCAATATATATTTTTTTTTTACATGAGATAGGCTCACGCTTGACTACAACTTGCTTGATGATTTATAATTTATTTAGGTTTTATCACTTGCGTCCCTCGTGATGTTTCAGGACATGCCGATCGCCATAACTAAAATAACTAATACTAGTATGATGGATGATGCAGGTAAGCTACTTAAGCTTGAAAAAAGCTATGCATAAAAAGTAATTTCGGGTAAGTTAGGCATCAGTAGTCAAAAAACGTACCAGCGTTTTATACAGTGTTTTATTAAGTTTACAATACAACAATACACAACAATACAAATTTATGTATTTAACAAAAGCACTTTACAAATCTTAAGGTAACAGTTTAAAACTGTTTAAAAGGCTACAGAAGCCCTAGGCATTGATAGACACATTACTACCTACTTTTAAAATACACCCTGACACATATCGAGTCCAATAAAATTGTGTGTAATTCAGAATAATCAAGCAACTGGCAACATCGCATCTGCCCTACATCGCTTTTTTATCTCCTAAGTGGCTTAATTTTAAAAAGTAAAAATATTCACAAGCGCTAAAAACCATTTTAAGCCCTATTTAAACCCTTAATTATGGGATAATCTTCGAAATATGTAAGTATTTTATCTGGCAACACTTAGTGAGTTGCCAACAAAGATAATTATGTTTTGCAATAATGAAGCGTCAATGTGTTGGTCCGTTTTATACAATCCTATTTATATTACATACGCTGTTAATTGAGACCATTTCGTTTTCTCAATTATTTTTATATCTTTTAGGCAACACAGGCTCACATTTGACTAGCAATGCATTCAAAATATATTCGTATCTTAGTGTTTCTGCTATTTGCTGTTATTAACACCAATAACATTACGCACACTATTATAAAATTCAACAATCTTTATTATAAATCATTATCAGCAAAACTACATTCACTTTTTTCTGATTCACAAATTCCAAAATGGTTAAATCAGAAAAACGAAAAAATACAAAATGACAAGACCACTGATTGACTCATTTCATTAAAAAAATCTTTTTACGAGCGTTGTGGTCTGAGCCGCGTTAATCTGGTATATGAAGTGATTATAATGACAAACCAAGACCTTATTAACATACAATAATTTCATTTCAGCATATCACACTATTTACAAGGCAAAACATTGTGTTACTGTTTGTTTCTTCTACGCGATTAAACGTACGAAATTAACTGATCGGGGTGAAATTTGGAATGGGGATTGATTGGTCTTGATTAACAAATACATCTTTTTTTATCTCGGATTAAGGTAAGTAAGCATAGACTAGAGAGAAAAACTAAATTGTAATTGCAAAATTGTACTTAGCAAGCTTATTTTGGGTAATTACATGCAATTTCATCTCTTAGCGATCTACTGCTGTTTTGCTGAGATGACGAAAACGACGACGATAAACATTTGTCTTCTATTTGTTTTTACTTATAAGCCATTAGGGCGACTTGAAAGACTCTCGACACTAGAATTGGCCACTCTCATTCGATAAGAAGAAGTTTTTAGGCAAAACAAGGTTCCAATAGTTCGCCACATATGTAAATATATATATATATAATAATCCGTGTGTCAGTATGTCAGCTGTCACGCACACAGGTGGGCGCCACCTTGCACTGACCGGCGCACGCGCAGGTGCCACTGGAGGTAGACGTGACTAGATGTGGCATTCTGACTGACCACGCGAATTTTAGATAGATCTGGGATTTATGTTACCTGGTAAAGCCCCGATTGGTTGCCACCATTTTTTAATATTTGAAATCGCAATTAAATAAATTGTGTGCGAAATAATTTGGAATTTCACAATTAAGAAGAAATGTGGTGCTTCACAATGTACCTAATTACTGATGTTGTTTTTACTTATTTATAGTTTTTAAATTATATACTCATCAAATTTCATGGGAGGACGAAAACTGTAAATTCCTCGAGTTATCTTTCATTCTGACAAGGATCGATCTTTGACGCCACCACAGAATACAGAGTATAATTAATTCATGTTTTTAACTCTTTTAAAGAGGCATCTGTACAGGTACAGCTCAGTTTTTAACTCTTTTAAGGGTTTGCATTTCATTCATTCATTCAAAATTTAAGAGCGATTATCTTGTCTGTGGAGTATGCGCCAATTCCTAGACCTCCTTATACGACATGACGCTTGCCTTCTTTTTGATTTGATCGATATATGTCCTTCTTGGCCTTCCTCTTCCTCTTCGTGCCTCTAGTTTCCCCTCGACAATGGTTTTCATAAAGTTGTCATGACGTACAAGATGGCCTAACACCTTCCCTCTTCTATTCTCTATTGTGGTCGTAAGGATTTGCATTAAACCATATTTTTTACGATAGTAAACAGTTATTAAGATCTAATACAGAATGTTCTTACACATAAAATATTTGTAGATAGTGGTCAGAGGGTGTAGCCGTCTAGCACGTCCATTGTCAAGTAACTGACAGGTGTCGATTGTAGCAGAGTCGGCGCGTGGCGTATGTCTGTGTTTATTTGCAATAAAAGCTTCGGGACTTCATGAAATACTTGTTCTGTGACAATTTGACAAGCTTTTTGTTCTAGGCTTTAATAATAGATTCGCCTTTATATTGTTGGAGTGGGAATTTCGATGTATTTTGTGAGTAAATAAACAGTATGTTTTTTTGCAAATGCTAGATTGGTCCTATGTCAAAATAAAGTATTAAGTAATAAATTCGTTTTGGCTTGAAATAAGATAAACTATTTAAAAAAAGGTACATTTTGGTAGTTTGCCCCCGCTAGTTTGTCAATCCATAACTTAGGCGTCTTGGAAAGGTTTGAATACTTTGACACTAGACTTATCCACTCTCATACCTTTGCTTTGCCTCGTTCAAATATTAAGCAATAGTATTACTACTTACCGTCTTGTAAAAGTTGGTACAAAATATTTTAAAACCAAGCTGATAAAGCCGCGGGAATATTTGAAAAATAAATAAAAAAATAATATTCAGGGACATTGCACACAGCGCCATCTAGCCCCACACTAAGCAAACGCTTGTGTCGCGGGTACTAGATAACGGATATAATACTTATATACTTTTTTTTGTAAATACATACTTAATATACATAGAAACGACCAGACTCAACACAAATAATTATAAATTTATAAAGTTCATAAATACTTTTTGTGTCTTGCGGGAATCGAACCCGCAGCCTCCAGATCAGAAGGCATAGCCACTACCAACTAAGCTAACAGGCCAGTACTAGTATATAAGTAGTGATAAATATATAAGTTTCTGTGAGTGGCTAACTCTAGTGGTTTTTACACCGCCTTAGGGGCCTCTGACGCGCCTTACCGACTACTTTAACAAACAGGCGGTGGTAAATAAAAAAGCTTGTCTCACAAAGTTTGTTAAAGTTTCTATTGTAAATACTACTCTCGGCTCAACCGAAATCTATTTTGCAAACATTGCGATCAGTTGTTCAAATAGGAAAGGGTTGCCAGTTTAGACAAAACAAATAATAACCACTCTAAACTACGGTGTGGATAATATATAATATAACTGTAACATATGTATAAATCCGTCACATACTAAGTAGTAGTAACTAATAAGTTTTTTATCATTTATGGCATTAGGTAGACAAATAAAAAAAACAAATAGTACTAAAAAGATTTTTTGGGAATCTAGTCCTAAAAAAACGATGATATTTGAAATACAATTAAATACAAAAAAACTTTTATATTTTGTAGGTAAGTTTGTAAAATTTAGATTTATGGCAAGGTTTTTCTATTCAGTGTAGCAATGCAGCTAGTACGAGTATTTTATGCATATATACTCTTATATATATATATATAATATATATCGTAGTAAACCATTCATTTACAAAATTAAAAGATGGATAATTAAAATTGAAAATTATAAAGACTATCAATAAGTAATGTTTCATGTAAGTTTGTGATATTTGTTACAAGGTACAAATCAAATGATAGTAAAATTTAAAAAGAAAGTAACAACAAAAACGTAGAAAACACGAAATGGAAAGGTGTCTTCTAAAACGCGAATTTGATATCAAAAGATGTGAACGAAATAAACCCTTTTACTAAACATGTGTTCAAATCTTCAATAAAAGGAAAAAAAAACACAAAAAGATGTATCACAAAAGTTTGCGCTCGTGCCAATATTTTTTAGACTTTTTTTATGTTTTTTTTTTGCGGAAGACATTGGTCTAGCAAATACATTTGTCAGTCAAAAGAATGGCACACTCCATACTCAAGGAGTACTCGTATCAAGTTTCTTAGAAAAAAACAGGAGAAAAGGTATCATGTTTTATGTAGATAAGGGTTCCGTATGATATTTTGTAATGTACAAGATCTTTAGTAAATATGTGTTTAAAGCGTTTCAACAAATACATAGTTCCTAAGTTTTTATATATAGTTATTGTTCTATACATATATATATAGTTTTATGTTCACACATAATTTATGATGCCAATATTATTTGTATACCTTCTGTGATTTGCTATTACGTTATGGTGCGGCGTTTAATTTTCGTAATTATTAATTTTAAATATTATTTTGTGGTGCAATCTTTATAACAATTCAATTTTATGCCCAATCTAACTTATTTTACAATATCATGCACTAAACCACACCAGAATGAAAGAATGTAGTAATGTAATCAACCGTAGGATGGACTATAACGAAATTATATTACAAACCTAGATAGATTACATTATCCAATGAATGGATACAAAACACAACACCTAACAAGAAGACAGTAAAGTAACTCCCACGGAACTCCAAACCAGAAAAAAATATAGCACATGCCGAAATCTGATTACTGCACCAAATTCAATCAAAGGGTTGCCGTTTTACAAACACAGAATTCTCGCAAAAACTGCTGGCACGTACTTTTATGCACCCGCATTTTTTCGCTCAAAAAAACGCCAAATCGATTTTCGGCAGATGTCCTTACCTTCCTATACTCGCGCCAATTTTTGTAACACCTATACTCGCGCACGGTGTCACAGACCGATAGTTTGTACCCCTACAACATATTTTTTTTAACAAGAAACACATAAAGTATTACTATTATTTTAAAGTTTAGGATGTAATGAAACAAAACAGTATAACTAAAAGTTATTTTATTAATTATTTTACCAACTTATAGTTTTATCACAAATCAGTCTTAAAATTTGAGATTATTTTCTTAAGTACTAAAAAATTAAAATAAAATCTGAACTTCTTTTTAAAAACAAATTAAACTTCTTATTAATAACAACAAACATATCAATAAACATATTTATCTATGTTTGACTTAATTTTGAGCCTCGCCATAGCAATATTAATACTTACACAAAAAGTTACACCTATACTCGCGTCGGTCTCGTGGACCGATTGGTGACGAGTGCTACAACACGTGTGTTTCGCCCGAACGCGCGGCGTGCACTAAAACGAAGTTAGCCACAAATCCGGCAGCTAGCAAGGAACTCAACTTCTTAGGATTTACCTGCATAAAAATAATTACGAAAATGTGTTTCGTCGGTCTCACAGACCAACGCGCGAGTATAGGAAGGTTAAATAGAAAGGGTTTGATAGATTTTTTTTCTTCTTTATCAGAGTAAATCAATGAGTTTTTTTACAGTAAAAAATGGCTTAGCCATCTGTAGACAATGCTTTTTTGAGCTCATTTGAACCGTTATGGACAGCCTGTCAAAATTCGCCATTAGAATAAAAAGAGGTAAAAAAGTTAAAGAGTTGCGTTTAGAGATGTTTAGCTGATAATAATTTGTAATTTCCGCATTTTGTTTTTTTTGCAACACCAATAAATTGTTTTTTTCCTTTTTGGACAATATGGCCATGATTAATTAAAATGAGGTTAATTGATTTTTTTTGGTGGGGGTAGTAGAAGTGAATTGAAGTTATCGTTGATTGGATATTGACTAATGATTGTGTTTTATCGATTCGTTATTGTTAACTATGTAGGTAGTTTTTTGTTATTTGTCGTTGGTTATAAAACATGCTTTGACTCTCAGAATACAGACATTTTTTTCTGTATTCTGAGCTTTGACTATACATATGTATACTTTGACCAAAGCGTGTTGAAAATATGGCGGCGCCACTTACATAGTTATTGTTAAATGTATTAATTTTAATTTATGAGTTTAAAATGTTGCTGCTTCATAGCAAGTTATAAACTTGATATGTAGGTACATTTTTTCAATAAATAAATATACAAATATCAAAAAAATATACATATTTTTTTCTAAATAATTCTAAGCAACACGGATGAAACCATAACAGCCACTAATTTAAAAAAAACTACAAATGAAATAAATGTACAACGTACATATACCCAAAATACTATCAAGCTGTTTATCAATTAATTAATTATGGAAGGAATGTAGTTTGAATCATCCAAGGTTAATATACTTTTAGAAAAACCGGTATTGTCCGGTGAATAATTCACGATGTTTTACGCATGTGTGTTACTTAACTTTACTGATATTTGTTACGTTATTTTATTTTTTAATATTAACTGACATCTTCAAAAATCAGATAACTATAATGAATTAATTAATCTTAAATTTTTACCATTTTTCTATTTATCACCATCGCTCTTTTATGTTTTTTTTAACTGAAACGGGTTTGCACTTGGTACTTTTCATAGTTTGCCTGATGGTAAGCAAAGGCCTAAGGTGTTGATAATCGAATGCGATTTACCAAAGCTAAGCAATTGTTGACGCGGTCAGCCCTTGGATGGGTGACCAAAAAAGTGTCATTGTACGGCCCGGAGGTTTGTCATAGCACAGAGGCACTTAGGGCGGCTTGATAAACTCTCGACACCAGAGTTGACCACTTATTCGATAAAAAAGTACATATTATATTACACAATTGCTTGTTTTCAGTTTAAAACGGAAGTTTAAGTTTATTTGGCAAAGCGGTAATGTTTGTGTTATCAAAACATTTCTTATCAAACGAGTATTACATGCTATTACCACAGAATACATAATATACAGAGTTATATGTTGCGAGTGTGGCTCAGCGGTTCCAGTGTCTGCTTTTCATCCAGACGCACCCTGGTTCGAATCCGGCCCTACACCAATGACTTGGATTTTTCCAAGTTATGTGTGGATTTGCACTCGCTTAACGATGAAGGAAAACATCGTGAGGAAACCGACATGTTTGAGGACCACAATATCCGAGGACATGTGTCTTCCGTGGAAGGACCTGGGCGCCCACCACGATGTATCTGCACAAGAGAACTCCCCTAATGAATTAATTCTGCGGGGGAGTCACGACCCTCAGTCATGAGGGCATACGACTCAAGAGAGAGATGTAACTCTTTTAAAGATTCATGATTTAGCTAAAATATGCAATAAATGGATTGATGATAATGAAACCTATGTATGTTTTACAATTGATCAAATTATTTCAAAGTAAAAGTAGCTAAATCTGTCTTGAAGGTCCATATTTAAGCTAAATTATGGAGTACATAAATATATATATACAATAGACATAAATAATAATAAATAATAATATATATATCTACATATCTCTAAATACATACATATAATAAAGCTGAAGAGGGTCGAAAATCTAAACATAGAAGATATTAAAAAAAATTATTTGGGTATACATACTTTAAATCTATAACGTTTTCTGTTTACTACGCTTACGCTTATAACGTAGATACGGCTGAACGGATCGTCATGATTTTTGTCATGTTGGTAGTTTGATGTCTTAGAAGTGTCATAGGCTTTTTATCTCAAAATAATGTGAGCAAAGCCGCGTTCGTCCACTAGTTTAAAATAAGTTTGTACTTGCCCATGTTTTACGATAGATTAAGTAATTTTTTTTAATAAAGGAAAAATAGATTAATTTTAAGGCGCCCAGACGTTAATCGTACTTTTTCTCTTTGCAGCGGTCACCCATCCAAGGACAGACCGCGACTGCAGTTGCTTAACTAGTACCCACGAATGGATACGCTTGTAAATCATTCATCATAATAAACCCTGTATGAATGTTGGTGGTAATAAACTTCATTGTTGTAACATTAGCTAACAGTCACCATTGTGATGTAAAATCACGGCTTTTAAAGCTCAGAAAAACAAAACATCGGAATTATTATTAAAACGGTGCGGTGGATGGCTCTGGCCTTTTTCACGCGGTTTTTAGAGTAGGTAGATAGGATTTATGACACCCTAACAATATATTATTTAGTTCAAGTATTGCCATAAAAATATCTCTTTCAAATATTAAAATAAAATAAAACTAATCGCGTCGACAAATAAATACGAATAAAATACAAATAAGAAAGTTTGTATGAGAATGTTTTCAAACCACACTGGGGGCTTCTAACATGACTAAACGACTGCCGTACTATGACAAACAGCTGGGACCTACAATTTGACGTGTCATCCGACTCACAGAAGCGCCTAAAATGGAATGCAACTTTTTGGTCACCCATCCAAGGACAGACCGCGTCAATCCAGACTGAGCAACGGGCGCCTAAAGTAAAATGTGACGTCACTTTCCTTTACCACGTTTCAAAAACTCCCATACATTTCTGTAGCTCTGGTAACGAAGAGTTAACTTAGTCACTAGTCCTACGTTTTCAATAAGTAACAAAAAGACTCGGTTAATCCACCATTTTTGACAAATGAAAATATACTGTAATTTCTATGAGATACAGCTTCTTTTGGCTTGCTTCAGTTTAGTCAAGAGTTAAACCATCCTTACTTCTTGCTCTAACTTATTGTCATTCGATTTTAGACGTTGTAAGATGTAGAAAAGGGTTACTTTTGCTTTTGTACATTTTTGCTTATTCCCTTCTTATCATGTGATAGTACGAAACATAGCTTGTAAAAGTACTGTAGTAAACCGGGCAAAGAACAAAATAGTTTTTTTTTGTAAATCCTGACATATTTATTGAAATAACGCATTTATTTCCATAATTGTACTAATAATTTTTTTTAGAAATTTACCTCTAGCTTTACCTATATTGTGAGTTCTAGCTGGTGTTAAGAATTTGGAGTCCGCTTTAAAATGGCTACTGTATTGTAGTCAAATAGCAATTTTACATACTAATAAAATTAAGTATTGAAAAAAACTACCTACTTCAAGTCTACAGTAAAGTGTAATTCAAAATTCAAAATTCAAAATGATTTATTTCGGACTACAATTGTTTGATTGATCCATATTTTGTTATGTTTTTGAGCACAACGAAGAAAAAAATATTTAAAAAAATATCAAAACCCGACTTTAATGTCTGCTACTGTCATGTCCACAGAGCTTTGAAGTCCATGCTTGTCGCCCTGTGACCGCGCGCGGGGGCGATGTGGCCCGATCGTTGTTCTGTGGTCATGTCACAACTTTATTTTCGAGTCGATTAAGAATTATGTACCTACTCACTACGTAAATTTTTAGCAACATTTCTCCTATAAGTTTCTGGTCCCCTGGTACCGGAGAGTTGTTTAACTTACTGCTGCCGCTCGGGCAGCATGGCTACCGCGACAAACATTATCCAACATTTTTATCGCTCTTCCCGCGATACTAGACATCTCTAGATAGGACCTCAGAATCAGAATACAGAAAAAAACTCTTCTTTCTGTATTCTGAGATTGATACATTTTATGAGATTTATTGAGATTGATCCTACTGTATCTAACTCATGGAGAGAGAAGGAGACGAAATTCCTTGATCTGTGCGAGCATAACTACCTACAAGATGGCGGGTCAATTTTGAACAAAAAATTGAAGAATTTTGACTATTTTTATTCATCGGCTACTACGAAGACCCATAAAAACTAAGAGGAATAAATTATTGTTTTGGCTTGTTCAGTCAATCAAGCATTTTTTTATATATTTTGTTATGCAATATGTTTATATTTCAAAATTAATTGAGAATAATTGAGATTTTGCGACTCCTTACATTATGGTCATATATGGCCAAAGGTCAAAATGCAAACCAATTTCGTTAAAAAAACTTTTGGTCAAAGGCTTCTTTCAAAACAGCTCTTATAATTTTATTGTTTTCTGGTAACCGAGAATTAACTTATTCACTATTTCTTCGTGTTCATCATCATTTCTCATCATGCAAAGAAATATTTAATCCACTGATTTTATCAAACTATTCTAAACCTCATTCTCTTCTATCTAAACTTCATTTTTCTTTGTACAAGTCATTCCACCCTTAAACTCTGGTTAAACCACGGTTAATGTTTAATGACAATCTATTTTAGACGTTATGTCGTGACCGATAAAGTTTGATTTCGTTATTATTCCTATTTATTCTGTTTTTTCTGAAATGAAGATGATAAAGTAGGTATCTTTTATAAACTGAGACTGCTGAAAATCCTGTAAAATAATAAGGTTTAAATTTTTTACAGCATTTTTTATCAGTTATAATATATATTTTTTTATTTACGTGGGATAGGTTTACGTTTGACTACAGCCTGCCTGATGTTAAGCATTGCTGCAGCCTAGGGTGTACCACGTTTACCTAGCTAGAAGATACCTATAATAACTGTAAGTAAGTTAATGTATTTTGCAAATTATGCGCACAATACACTATGTACCTACACTATTATAATCTCCTTTTTAGCGTATGAGAACTTTAGTTTATTTCTTGTCACAAAATAAATAATTTTCATTTTCATATTTTTTTTAGTACTTATTAAGATGTTCATTCCACCCATAGATAGGATTTTATTTGTTCAGTCAGTAATAAATAAAATTCAATGTAAAATGTAATGTTTTTCTTCCCTTGTTTTTATATTTTATTATTGTAAATAAAGTTGTTTCCTTAAATAAATAAATGTAAAATTAGACGCCTGAGCAAATAAATATAAGTGGCCAAATTTCGCCTTCTCCTAACATACTTCTTATCAACTTCTGTTCTCCTGGTAACGGAGTGATGTTTCTTCGTTTTCAATAACCGTGCAGGGGACAATCTATCCACCGTTTTTGATAAATGATTATAAACCTTATTTCTCTTTGTTTAGAGCTCAGTTTGGTCTGTATTTAGTCACACAATTCGTAATCTCTGGTTAGGCGTGGATAAGAGCGAAGAGAACAGATTTGCCAAATGATTTTAGACGTTTAACCCTAACGTTAAAGTTTAATTTAGTGTGGCAAATATTACAACGACAAAAATGTGTAGCAAACGCTGGATAGCCAAACTCTTGTGCGTTCAACATCATCATCATCCACAGCCTTTGGGATTGCACTGCTGGGTGTAGGCCTCCCTTTGTGTATGCCATCTGCGTTCAACATTGGTTCAACCAAAATATGCTTCGAAATGCAAAAATCTACAAAAGAGCTATGTCACATCAACGCATGTCTTTTTATGTCAAGCTACGGTAAATGCGGTCAGTCTTTGGATGGGTGATCATAAATTTATATAAATTCTTGTCCGTGCGTTCCAGCTTGTATTGCCCAGGGTGGTTCGAAAAGCCAGGCATCGATTTTTTTTTAAATTGTACCTTTTGTTGCTTTTTCACGAATTACACAAGTTTCATAAGCAAAGCTTGTCCATAAATATTTTCCTAAAATTCAAAAATGTTTACAAATTTTTTGTAAACTTTGGCTTACACTTTTGTAAACTATCGCATAATTTCGTCGTCACGTTTTTCCTGTTACGGCCTGGAAAAAAACAAGAATAAATAAAAAGTTTGTGAGTATGTAATGTAACTGTATGTTTCTCCTGGATTCAATCTGCGGACCTGACGACCTCCTAGAAAAGAGGCCTATACTCAGCAGTGGGCGATGACATGACGGGCTGATGATGATGATGATTAGTATGTTTATTCAGCTTTGACGTTTAGCTGTAGTCTGAAAATAGAACGCTTGCCTAGAAGAAATCTATTTATTCACTCTAGATTTGAAGATTTCACGCGGAATTTTCTCAAATTCCAAGGTTGGCAACGCAAAACGTTTTGTATGAAAAGTTAAATTTATATAACTTAAAAACTAGAACACGATTTAGTTTTGTATAGTTAGTTAGGCCAGATTTATTATTACACCTATTATTTATTTATTACACCTAAGTTTTTTTACCTGATAACTAACATAAACCCATTTTTTAAACGGGCGACTTTGCAACATAAAATTTTTATCCTCCAAGTTTCACTGCCATGGAGACTTATTTCATTTTATCCACCGTATCTACTAGGGGCGCATGAAACTTTACAATAACTAACACTATACTTTTTTTTAAAAGGGCGACACGGAAATTTTATCCACCAATTTTATCTTTTCTCTGCCATGTTAGCTAGGGGACTTATTTCATTTTATCCACCGAACATACCAGGGGCGCATAAAACTATGTTAGCTCATAGTTTATCGTTTGATCGGTGTTGTACGTGACGTTGTGGCCGATCTCGCAACATCACCAACTATTTGTACTAGGATCACATGAAATAGTTTTGATGTGTTTATAAACTTCTATAGTGAATTTGATCCTTAATCCACTAGTTTAAAGTCGAAATTAGCTTAGCAAATAATTTACTCAGGTCTTAACCAGAGTTAACGAATAGTTAAGCCAGTAACAGTCGAAAATGTACCGTATAGCTATATAAATTAAGTCTATTTTAGTTTGTCAAAATCGATGGATTAGCATCCTCGGGTTGCACCATTGTGAAACGTAGCACAACCGACTTAGTTAACTCTCCGTTACCAGGAGGGCAGGAACGTGAGGAGATGTTTTTATAACATTATCATTTATCATTGCACATTCAGCCTTAGCGTAAAAATGAGGGGTATGATAAAATTATGAGAGAATAATAAAACACTAAAATTTAGTGAAATTCTATAAAGTCCTAATTTATTTACAATAATAATACACAAAAACAAGGGCGAAAAACCATAGTACTTCTAACTACAACAAAAAAAAAACTTTCAGAAGACTTGATAACCTCCTCTTCAACTAAGGAAAAAACAAGGAGTGATCAGGTGAAAGATTAATCTTTAAATTGTTTTAGTTTGTGAAAATACTTTCTGCCTAATGACACAACGTGGTTTATATATTAGTCCAGAACTTTGAAAATAAAACGTCGGTTCCTGTTGTTCGAACTTTGTTTTGGAAGTCGGTTAAAAAAAGGGGGCATTAAAAAATTATGTAGGTATTTATGAACTAAAAATATGAACAACTAGCAAACCCGGCGAACTCCGTTTCGCCAGTTTGTAGTACATGCTATGTATCAGAGATGGCGCTGTATGTGAAAAATGATTTTCATTGTTTTCCCGCTTTTCTGTTGAAATTTTTCCTGAATTTTCTTTGCTATAAAGCTCACGGAGCCCGAGACCTTTCCAACGAATGCAAAACCGTGGAAATTGGTTCGTGCGTTCTGGAGTTATAGCGTCAGGAAGGAAAACCCGACTTATTTTTATATTATGTATTCTGTGATAGTAGAGAGAAGAGATAAATCAGTAACTAATTCCAAGCAGTTTACAAGAAACAGTATCTATCAGTTGGTCATAAGAATAGGTACATACCTACACAGAGTATAAATGCGTGTTCTCTTAATTTTGCTACCATTGAAAAAAAGGAAGTTATCAAGTCTTCCGATTTTTTTTTCTTTTATTGTTTTTATATCAAGGCCAAAAAAACAGATGCAAGTATGGACGTTGCTTGTTAAAATCTGTGATAATTCAGTATGAAATGATGATGTAGGTATATCTATCGATCTATTCGTAAGTCTTTGAACATAATAATAATATAATAATAATCTCATATAATTTTTTACCTTACTTTATTTTTTTTTTGTTAGTAAACTTTGTTTTAAGTTTTTTTGAATAAAATGCATACCTACCAATTTGATTAGGTACTTAATAAAAAAATATCGTAGATATTTACATAATATACAGACATATACATAACTATCTATAACTGCGACAACTGCGTAAATAAAAAGTTTCTTAAAAAAAAATAAACAAATTTATTTATTTGGTTTTGACCACCAAGAATGTCCACCGACCGAGGTGTCACGATCGTTACTCCGGCTACTAGGAGAACATACTCGTCGAGAAGGCTCACTTAGTGGCTAGGGTGCCAGAGCGAGACAAAAACTCTCTCTAAACTTACGAGATACACATGTAAGAGCGAGACAGACGATCAAATGATACAAACAAGTTATAATGGTGAGTTTTAAAAGTTAGTTTTTACGTTTTTTTAGTTTTGTTTACGATAGGAAAACCAGGAAAAGAAAAAAATAATGAATAAAATAGTTTTAGTTAATTAGCCAAATTAACTTCTTATCGAATGCGAGTGGCGAACTCTGGTGTCGAGAGTTTATCAAGTCGCCCTAAGGACCTCTGACATGGCTTGCCAAATTAACTAAGAGAACTATCATAATATTTCATTATTATGAACCAGTTCTATTTAAAATTTAACGTACAAAACCGTACGTATTTAGATTTACATAAACGTAATCATACAAAACATACAAATGCATGCACATAACACATAATATAAAGAAAAATGTTAATTCCTTAGGAATGATAATAAGAATACGAAGTTATTTAAAACCACAGGTAAGCTATTATTATAAACTTAATTAGAACCTATTGCTTACAAATGGCCAATTTGTAAACATAAATAGTTGCTTGTTAGGGCTAATATCTAATTAAGGACGGCTGAAAATGAAGCAATTAATTTGCACAACTGCATAAACTCACGAGCTTTAAAAAACTCATTTATGGATCCCGTCGGCCATCTTTGTTTTCAGGATTACCAACTAGTGGACTGTCACGGCTTCGCCTGCATTGTTTCGGGATGATGTTATAATTATAATTTCGGAATCCTATACTACCTCTTCATGAATAAGCATTACCAAAAAATCACAACTACAGTTTTTCTAGAATCGCAATGCAATCTCGCAAACATTAAATTTGCAAACCGCACATGTGCGTCATGAGGCGGAGAACGTGCCCCCTTTACCAGGAGCACATACCTTCAAAGGAGTGTGACAGGAACAGTCATGTGCGTCAAAGAGCAGAAGAATGTGCCCTCTTTATTAGGAGCGTATGGTTTACGAGGAGTCTAATTTCAGTAGTTCATATCTACAAACTTGTTCACAACGCAACACAGTAGTGCGCCATGGAGCAAAGACTGTGCAGTGATTACCAGGATCATAGAGTTGAGAGGAGTTGAAAGTAAAAGAATGGTAGTTAGCGTTAAAGAACCACCAGCACGCACATGAGCGTCACGGGGCGAAGAAAGAGCTGCATATACCAGGAGTATATAGATAGGGAGAAGAATAGATAAGTGAAAATGAGTTTGAATAGAATTAACCTTACGCAAATGAGCGTCGTGGGTCAAGGACAGTGAAGTAGCCACCAGGATCATATAAGATAAAGATAAAGGTAATCATTTATTTGCCAGATGTAGTTTTTTACATGATGGTAGGCGATAAAATATCAAATATTAGAATCATACATCTCAACCATTACTGGTGTGCAAATTAGACATAAAAACTATACTTAATTCAATTTTAATTATTATTTGTAAAAAGAAAATTTAAGAAATGTCAAAGATCAGAGAAGGTTGGATGGAATGCATAAATAAGAAGAAGGTAATGGCCACCGACAGGATCGACGTAAATAAATGGCTCATTATAATCCATTTCATATAGCACATACATACAAAGGGAGGCCTACACCCAGCAGTGGAATCCCAAGGGCTGTGTACGATGATGATGATGAATGAAAAGAATGTATACATATAATGAAGAAAACGATATAAAAATAAGAAATGAACATAACTTGTGATTGTGATATACAATAAAAACCTGTGATCACAGTCTGTTTCATATTTGAGAGTCTTTGAGTGTTGTAGTGTTATAGTCCATTTTACAAAGGAATCGTCTTTTTCGACCTAGCGTAGCATTCGTCTCTTAAGTACCAGGGCGCTATAAGCGGCAAGAGGTCGTTTTAAAAGCAAAATTGCACTTTAAATCAACTCAGATAAGGTTTCAAATGACTTTAGCTTAACTTAAGTGATACTTAAGTGTTCCTTAAGTCTTAGTTTAACGAAATTGGGCCTTATCGTTCTAAGAATTAAAACCATATTTGTTTAATCTTGTATTGGTTATTTAAAGTGCTATTCCTAAAGACCAAAGGTATTGGAGATACAAGTACCAGGGTCGAAGAAGTTTACAGTAGTTTTTGACTGGGGTTTAAATAATATCTTTAAAAAGTTGCTGATTTAAACAAAATACATAATGTATGTATGTATGTACAATTGTACATATAGACATGTTTTTTTTAAACGAAGCAAAAACCTATGTTGTTTTGGTATGTATGTCAGGCATTTGAGAGAATATTTTTTTCCATCATCTGCTTTATATCGTTAATCATCGTGTTGTAAGATAAACATCATTTTTGATAGTTAGCGCGAAAATTAACAAAAGACACCGTTACAAATGATTTATTAACGTCTCGTAGAGATACTGCCAAATTTAATTTACTGGTGGCGAAAATTGGAACTACTCAAATGCTACCATTTTTGTTCAAGATGAGCGATAGTGGCGCCACTAGAATATTGTAAAGTTAAGTTTGTAATAAAAATGCACGTTTTGATTTAGTTTGTGATAGGATATTTTGTTATTTCGTTGTGAATGTTGATAGGAAACGAGTTTTTTCTGGATTAGATGAATTTTATAGCAGTGTTTTGGGAACCAGATCTTTAAATACAGCTAAATATTGACTACGTGTGTATGCTCTTTATACTTACATAATAAGTAACATTATAATTCAATTACATAAATAAATTATAGTTCTGTGCTAATACTAAATACGCTGTAAAAATTACGATAATCTGTGGCTCACACTTGACTTCAATTCAATAATCAAAAATCTCATGCAACTATCTAGCGCACTTGCCTAGAAGAACCCGATTGGCTCTCGAATGTAATGGCCGATAACGTACAAATAATTTGCCAAATACACTACACTCACACAATACACAAAATTAGGCTAAAATTTTTCTTTTTAAATATTTCTCTTTTTATTTCTTAATTTCGATTTTGATTAGCTTTGTTTCTGTAAGATTTCCAACCTACTGAAAAAATGTTTCCCTGAAGGAATCAGCTGCTACAACACGAGAGACCACTTTCTCTCAGCGTAGCAGCTGCTTGACATATCTTTTGTTTTCTAAAATGCCCTATTTTAAATTACATTATTAATAAGTGTTAGTATTATAAGAATTTGTGTGTCCAATAAACATTTTTATTTTATTTATTTATTTATTTATAATTTTTGGGTTGCAGGTATAAAATTGCCAGAATTTTAACTATCAGACTTATAAGCAAATAAACTAACAAATACATTTTCAAAAGGTATTGGACCTAGGTACATATTATATATATGTAGGTATAATACCTTTTGAAATGTATAAATGTGTAAATAAATACCTATATTATTCAAACACATAAACTAAAAAAATACATTCTCAAAAGGTATGATGTACTTATAGGTTATAGGTATATATTACCTACATATTATTATTTCAAAATCGCCATCAAAGACAACACTCACAGTGACGTGATGCAAAAACATCGACTAAAGATGCATCTCACGGAAATGCCACGTTTTTATATCGACCAATATGGCGGCCGCAGGGTTGCCAACTTGCCATTTTATTAAAATAATAAATAATAAATATTTCAGGACATATCACACAGCGCCATCTGGCTCCATACCATACTAAGCTTACGCTTGTATCATGGGTACTAGATAACGGATATAATACATATATACTTTTTCTTTTGTAAATACATACTTATTATACATAGAAACAACCAGACTTAACACAAGTAATTACAAATTTTAATATTCATAATTACTTGTGCCATGCGGGAATCGAACCCGCACCCCTAAATTAGAAGGGAGAGCCACTACCAACTAAGCTAACGGAGCAGTCAATTATGCTTTACACATTTTTTTTATTGTTTGATAATGTAAGAAGGATTTGTTTGGTATTCTTCTTCTTCTTTCATTCTTTCAGTAAACAATAACTAAATAATAATAATACTCTTAAATAAACATTTCATGATATATCACACAGTGCCATCTAGCCCCATACTAAGCTTACGCTTTTTGTCAGTGCCTCTCCTTAATGGAGGTTGGCCGTCGGCTCAGAGAAATTGTCTCTATCTAGTTCATACACGTATACCTATTTCTCAGCCACGATTTCTTTCTTCTAAAAATTCTTCTTTTCTTTCTTATGATACAAGCGTAAGCTTAATATGGGGCTAGATGACGCTGTGTGATACGTCCTGAAATATTTATTTATTTACTGTTTTGCCGAGTATCCGACCCAGAGGCAGACCACCAGCCCAATGTTCGGATGACATTTCTAAGCAAGTAGGTAGGAGATGGATCAGACAGGCTGGAGACCGTACTATGTGGCACGTTAGAGGGGGAGGCCTATACTCAGCAGTGGGTGAACACGGGCTTACAGGTTGATGATGATGATGATGATGATGATGACTGTAATGCCTAATACTACTACATATTTCGATCTATTGTATGAATGCCTAAAAACAAATATTGAATATTTTGATTTCATATTAGGTGCTCAAACAAAATACTTTCTTCACAAGTGTTTTATTTTATAGTATTGTTTTATATGTGCAATATAAGTAGGTATTGCTGGGAAAAATATTAATTTATGATTAATTTAACTATCTTCTATTAACAAAATGACTACGTTACGTTTTTATTTCCTCTTTTTTGTCTACCAACCCTATTTCCAAAACCTAATGGGGCGACCACATTTCACACCCGGAAACGCATCAAAACTTTTTGCGGTTAACCTTTGTGGTTATATTTATAACTTACTTTCTAATTTCAACTCTATCTTAATAGAAATAAGATTTATTTTCCTTTGTAAAGTGTTGAGTTATTTTGGCATACGAACCTTATTAGAGATGCAATTTATTTTATAACCTCTACGTTTTGGTTATGATAAAGTGACAGCACTATTTTTTATTGGGTTTGTTTTCTTTTTCTTTTATTATTTATGACAAATGTATGTTGTACATGTTTAATTATATTCTGTTGCTTGACTAATAAAATTGATAGTAATATTTTGACCACATGCAAAGCTTTACATTGAAGATTTTTAGTTTATTAGTTGTAAGTAAACAAAGTTCCTGGTAAATATTACTTACTGTAAATATATGTCGGACATATTAAAATGTGATTTAACACCAACTAAAAATATTTTCCAATTTATTGAAGTATCTTTCTATCTCTGATATTCAATATAACTTTTCAACAGTTCATTAGTTTCGTATCAAAATCATTAATAAAATTATACCACATTAATATGTTAGGAAAAGATAATTTGTTAACTCCCATATCCTTACTTATTATATAAAACTTTTAACTTCTTGTTTCTTAAGTTTTCTAAGAATTACTAATCTAGGGTTTTCAAATCCTGATTACCTAACCTACATAATATAGGTCTTTCATATACAGTTTGCTATATCTTAACTAGAGTGGTTCTTTAGACTTTCGACTGGCTATGTAAGTATATAAATATCGTGTTTTATTGTACGAGTAAGAAGAGATTTCTACAATCTTCGAGTAGGTTACTGAAAAGATGATCGATAAATCAGTTATATCAAGGATAACAAGGTTCTTATTTCTAAAAAAACAATTTCAACTAATTCAGATTTCAAAGTTTACAATACTATGGAATGAATTTCGTAATAACAAACGCTGCGGGCTCATTTCCTTATGTTGGCACGAGTACGAGTATTTCTTTACGTTGGCGCTCCTGGCCCATGTCGGGGCGAGTCCAAACGCGATGTTATCACGCAGGATGGTCATTCGTCCGGCGTAATGTTGGTATCCTGTACTGAGCCTACATACAACTTGGGCAATTTCAACACGGAAGTACTCATGGACTGCCCCGACTGCTCAGCTTTAGGGGAGCAATGACCTATATCCTAGCGACCAAACACGGAACAACGCGCCAACAACACAACCAATACTACACTTTATTACGAAAACATTAGAATCCAATTCTAATCATAGATTTCAGCGCCGATTTCCGAACGAAAAAGTCATACGTCAATTTTGGCGGCAATTCCAATTTGATTCCTATTGGACGACCTCTCGTTCGAAATTTGAATTGGAATCAAGATGGAGTTTCGACTATTGAGGTTAACAGCAAGGAGTTTATGTTTTTTAAGAATTTATACCGGGCCGGTGGATGCGCTGGTTATTTTTAACCAATCCAAAAGTTTATTACATACGCTTACGCAATTAATAGGAGTTTTTATTGGACCGGTAAAGGACTAAAAGCGTTTGATCGAGCTACGATGAGTTCAATGATATTATTAGGGAATGCAAGGAGATGTAAGACCAGAAACGAGTGTCTTTATGGTCCTTAGATAATGCTTCCTTCTTGAGATTGTTCATCATTATTATCCCGGCATTTTGAGATTGGTGTAGGTTCTAGACCCTTCTGTGTTACCTTTCAACGTAGATTTTGTTAATTAAAAAACAGGCATCCTTTATGTGGGATTTTAATGTCTTATGTAACTACCATCTATTTATAAAATATGTAGCCTAATTTAATGCATAACAAATGATTGGAGCATCTTATATGTAGTGGGTGCTCGCGGCTTCGCTCGCATTAAGAAGTAAAACTTGCATTATTTCACCCCTTTAAAAGTGGCATTTCCAAAAATCCGTTCTTAGCGGATGCCTACGTCATAACATCTATCTTCATTCCAAATTTCAGTCCGATCCGTCCAGTGGTTTGGGCTGTGCGTTGATAGATCACTATATCAGTCAGTTAGTCAGTCAGTCACTTTTGAGTTATATATATATTCATATGTCACCCGCTCTTTATATTATGTAATCTTGTTGCTTATGTACCTATTTAGACCAACTATGAATATCTTCTTATTTGTCATCTGTCCGAACTCCGAACACAAACTTTGTATGTAAGATTGATCACTAAACTATGTATAATTTTACAAATGCAATTGCCCACTTTTAATGATATTTTTGTATGAAAAGTTGGTTATAATCACAATTTTGGATGAGGTATAGTTCGCAATGAACACAGTTTAATTCTCATTCATTTTCAATTTTCAGCAATAAATAGTCACTATATAGTAAGTATATAACAAATCACTTTCAGCGTCTATCTCTATTTCTGTATGTATGTATCTATAAAACTACACAACGAATTTTAATGCAGTTTTTGTAATAGATAGAGTGATTCATGAGGAACGTTTGTGTGTATAATAACGCGCAAAGCCGCGGGAAAAGCTAGTATTATCGCATATTTGGTGGCAACGTTACTGAAGCTGTTAAACTCAAACGTTAAACAAGCAGACCATAGTTTTTAAACCAGTAAACGTTATAATTATTCGAAAAGTTTTTACCCGTCAGAGATGGCGAGGGAAACCACGTAGCGCAACTAGTATATATGTAATGATATCTTTTTATAATACAAACAAATATGTTTTTGTTGGTTTATTTGTTTCCTTGATTTCTGTCTTAGCCTTAAGCCTTAACAAAGAGACGGATAATCGTAATTTTCAGTACTGTGGTAGTATACGGTCTTGAGACAACAACCATAACATAGGTAATTTTTATCAAGATAAAGTGCAGGAAAAGCCAAGGGCAGCCACCAGTTTTATAAAAAAATATATTAAAACTATTAAAGGTTATAAAACAGTGGGGGATGCACATGTTTATCCTTGTACAGAATCCCATTTCAAGTTTTTGATATAATTTATTTATTTTCTTAGATAGTGCTTAAACTTGAATAATAAAGACTTACCTTCAAAATGTTGGTTCGGTTACTTATAGCTGAATCAGCAAACAGACTATATCTAATTCACTCAAACTAACATAAACTTAACGTAAAAAAAAAATATTAACTGACTTATAAAAATGGTAATGGCTTCAATTTGACCTCATTAAAATAATCAGTAGCATTCTCGTAGACATACCTAAACATTGTGGTGGGCACCAACATCCTCACTTTGACAGGTTTCTACCGCTTTGTAAATGAAAATGATCGAACCAAAGTGTAACAGATCATAAGGTGGCCGGACATTCATCTATTATACGTGTACACATCACCGCGCTAACTTTTCCTCCCGCCTCCTATAGAAATATATGAAAATTGCTGTTATTTCAACTACTGCTATTATAATATTCTATAATATATTTTATGTATTTGTATATAAGTATTTTTTATCATATTAAGTACATGTATTGTTTATTCTTTTTTTTACATATTAAATTTATAATATGTATTAGTTATTTACGTTTATAAGAAATGTTTGTTATTTCCTTTTTGTCGTACACCACATTCTTCTTTTTCCTGTATGCTTATTTCTCTCCAGCCTAAGGTTGCCTGGAAGAGATCGCTTTCAGCGATAAGGCCGCCGCTTGTGGCACTAGTTAAGATAATAATTTTTTTATGTACTGTTCGTTTTTAATGTGTCAATATAATAATAAACAAACATAACATAAGTACTACTGGTAATGTCAACAATAAAGAGTTTATCTATCTTGCTATCTATATATATATTATTTATCTTAAGTAAAGAATATAATGCTACTAATTCCAAACCAATTATTATATTCCACAAAGTAAAGGCGTACATATTTTTAAAACAGCACTATTAATGTTATCTGTCTTATCTTACATAACTTAGTAAAACTAAGGGCAGGTGCTACAATTTTTTATTTTTATTTGTCTTTAGGCTCATCAGTTTTTGCGTGTTGGTTATTTTTAGTGTCAAATGAAATGACTTATAGTAACATTTAAAAGTGTCTGTGTCTTAATTTATTTACTTACTGGCAAAGTTTGTTACTTTTAAGTAAAATAGTGATACATTTAAGGACCCGGAGGATGATCCCGGTAATTCCAAGATTTAATCATTCAAATGTTTATAGTTTGACAAAATAAACTATTCATTTATTTTATTAAACGTTTTGTGTTCTGGATCATCATTTTAGTCAGCAAAAAATACATATCTTTACTTTAAAATAGTCAATATGTTTTTGTAGCCAAACAAATACGATGAAAAAAATGCATTTTAAATTTTAACAGATTTACAGTTACCAACATAACAAAACCAACCCATCTAATCACAATACCGTAGCTTATTAAAAAGAAATCCTAATCAATCTTCAGTTTTCGAACGCGTCCAAAAAAACAAAATTCAATATGGCGGCTGATAATGACCCCATTCATTTTAAATAGGTCATTTCATCCTGAGGTCAATGTTCCTTAACAGGACTCTGGGGTTTTTTTAAAAAGGCCTTTGGACTCCCATTTTTTATCGGCCATCCTAGCGCCTAATTTTAGTTATAGGAGTACCGTTAGATGAGGGCACACGTGGGATAAAGTTTGGAAGATGTGTCTCGGGATTTTTCTTTGGGGGTTAAGTTTTTTTATTGAATTGTATAAGTAGTTTGAGTTAAATTATATATTAAGGTTTTGTTTCTGAAATATGAAGCTTTCATAAAATAAAAAGAAATATACTTACCTAGCACTTAAAATATTTTAAGGCTATTTTAAGAATGGATGAGGTTTGCGCAATATCGAAGCAACTGGCACATTCAAAGAGAGGCCTATACCCAGCAGTGGGATAGAAAACATTTATTCTCATAAATAGAACCGCCAAAATGAGAGAATGCTGTGGATGATGATGATGGTTTTAAGAGCTATTTATTCATTATTTTAGGTTTTAAATCCATAAAGTTCTGCCGGTAAATTTATACAATGACGTGCTTTGCTCTAATAATACACACATAAGACTTTCAAATCAGATAGAATCTAAAACTATTCACAAAACTTCCAATATCACAAAGAACATCACACACAAATATGTGCATATGTTTACAATATGCACATATTTGCGTAGTTCGCAAAATGCCCTCGACATACGTTAATATCTATAAACTTTATAATTCATAGACACCTAACTACTAACTAACTAACTACTAATTAATAAGTTTTTGTCCATAAGTATATATGTTATTTTGTATATCAGTGTGTAATATGTATTAATTAGTGTAGCCCTAGCTCGTATATATATATATTTTTATTAATTTTATTTCATTCCTTCCACTACCAGTAGGTATGTCTAATTTAAAATTTTGTTCCTCTTTGTATACCTACGTCTTTGTCTTTGTTTGTTTTCCTGCCTTCTTGTACGTGCGTGACGTCACAGCCAGCCCCAACGGAAGACCAGCGCTGGTTGCTTCCACACAACCAGCATTATGCTGAGTTGGGGCTGTGTTGTGGCAGATTTTTATGTTTGTTTATTATGTTTTTACTCCTGTGTGTTCTTCTGTTAAATCTGTCACAATAAATGTTTTCTTTCTTTCTTTTCTTTCTAACTTAATTAGTTTACTTTCACCGATATAATAAGAATGCATCAATACAAGCCATTTTGTCGATAAGAAAATATTTATCGTTAATTAATTCCAAAAATCCTTAGACTTCAGGATGCAGTTAGGTCGACGCGGTTAGTCCTTGGATGGGTGACCGAAAAGTGGCATTCCATTTTGGGCACTTCCGTGGGTCAGATGATACGTTAAATTGTAGGTATCGGCTATTTGTCTAGTACATCAGTCGTTAAGCTATATCTGAGGCCTTTAAGGCGGTTTGATACACTCTCGACACCAGAGTTGGCCACTCTCATTCAATAAGAAGAAGCATGCAGTCTAACTCTAAATTAACATGAATATCTTATAATATGTCACTTATGTATTTTTATGTCCTACTTCTCAACTATATTTATATGTATCTTATTTCCCGTAAAATACAATCTCACGATATTCAAAGCGAAACTTAATCGGTTCTCATTGGATGTACACTTCTTCGACTATAATAATCTCTTACCATCCAGCCAGTCATGGTCAATACAAACCAAAATTAAAACAATAATTGTGTCCATTTGCTAAAGAGTCGTTGTTGACTTCCAACGTAGATTACCCGTTAATTTATTTCATCTGATTAAATTCGATAATATCCTTCAGGCTAAAGACAAGACATTTTAACCTGCACTCACTCTACATCACTTTACAATTTTATTTCGTGGTATTACTAACCTTTGCGAAAGGTCAGGGGCTTACTTTGTTATAAAGAAACAAGGTGTATTGTGGTATAAGTGTTACTTTTATCCACTATTTTAAGTTGTTATATTACGAAGTTGTTAACAAGAACCCCCGGAAGAACCTGCCTCTCTACGACACAGTTTTGTACTAATTTAAGAGGCAGTGCTATTTGTAAGATGCAACATATTATTTGATTTCAATAAATTTATCTTATCTTATTGTTTTTGTAGTCGATGGCAGAACGGGTAAGTTGTATGTGTGATGGAGTAAGAGTTTTTTAATTTATTGTTATCAAATTGATAGCGAAAAAATGGTTACCTAAAAAGTACTATCTATGAGAACTACTCTAACAAATTATCTTAGCTTTCAAACGTCTGTGTTTCTTAATTTTAAATCCATGTTGATATAAAAGAGTAGCTAAGAGTTGAATTTCTGAAAAAGTTTTCAGCTTTATAAATAGTTGATTTAATATAATTTTAATACTTTTATACCATTTTATTCACTATTTCTATCACATCTATAGTTTCACTTCTGTTTTCTGTGTTTTTAGTAAAGCCATAAAAGGTTAAGTACTTAGTTTAAACAATGCATTTTGTCGCTGAAAAGTAATGTATTAAAAACAGTTTAAAACATTCATAAAATAACCTTCCCTGTACCTGTATAATCCCCCTGATGACTATTGATCAGATAAACATGAGTGTTAAAGTAGTCGTGTGAATATTTATTGTTGTTGTTTTGAATATCAAGTGAGTTGCGCTTGCGATCATAACTTAGCACGTTTGGATCCTCTATGGAGTAAGATTAATATTAAGTAAGATTTCTCTTTCTCATTCTAATGATCACTTTTAAATGAGTAAATGATTTATGGATCTATGTAACTATGCGCTTTTTAGCAACTTCTATATAACAACTTAGCTCAAGTTTTTAAATACTAAGAAAAAAACATTAAAAAGGCTTACATACTTATAGAATTAAATAGAATAACATTTATTAAGATTTACAAACATTTGGTAGGTATACATACATACATACAATAAATAAGTCTGCCCTATCGCAGCCCCAACTCAGCATAATGCTGATTACTGGAAGCAATCAGCGCTGGTCTTCCGTTGGGGCTGGCTGTGACGTCACGTACGTGACATCAATTTGCTTCATTTGTATATGAGTATGTTGTTAAAATTAATTAATCAAAATATCGAAAATATTAATATCAAATTGATTGACAAAATGATAGCCACACACTCAGTTATTATATTGCAGTCTAGAAAGATTCAGAGTTCGGAAACTAGGTTAGAACTTGGTTTACGCATACGCTGCGCCCTGCATTCTTAAAACGGTTACTTTTAACATTGCATAAAGCAAATTTCCCTGATATTGTAGTTATACATAAATACGTGTAAAATGATTTTTGATGACATTTACATGCAAATAAATAAATTAATCTGGATTAATACCAAAAGTACTTAGTGCTCGCGCACAACTGCTTTTCATTAACCAACTGGCAAATTGAATTGTATCGAATGTTTTGCATCGAGTCCTTAAATCGATACCTAAAGGTCACCTCATAAGGTCAATATGTGATTGCATAAAGATCAATATTTACCTGTACAACGATACGAGGCTATTAAGACCGGTGGCTGACAGCTGAAACCACGGAAAAAGCGAAGAGAACAGAGAAGACAATATACAATAGAGAAAATAGGTAGGTAGGCGTTGGCTAATTTCATGAAAGAACTTACAATATAAAAAGTTAAAATCACTATCTGGTTATGGAAAAAATAAACTTTTGACTATGAAGTAAAGTTTATGTTTTGTGTCTAATTTTCGGAGAAATCTGTCACAAACCCAATTTTGACAGATGCTGAAGTTTTACTTACTTCAGTCTTCTATGGCTGTAACTTACGTTTATATCTTGATTTTATATTTTATAAAGGATTGAAAGGTTACAAGAATTACATTAATTTGAAACTCTAATTAAAGTATACAAAAAGATAATTTTTAAGTCATTTAAAGTTTATCTGCCAAATCATTGGGATCGGAATCCAACCCATAAATTGGATACATTGCAAAGAGAAACAATAATAGTACAAGTTTATCAATCGAAGATTAGTACAAAAATGAACCGCGTTCTGATCTGATAGCAAGCTGACAAATTTTGTATAGTATAGTAGTTTGGTCCGCAATTGGTATAAAAAACCTGTTAATCTAAAAATGACTAATGTCTATTTGATACGCTCTGTTTTGTCCTTAGCTGAAAGCTAAAACCAACAATAGATTATTTGTATTGAATTTCCCTTTATTTTCGCCCTCTTATTTGAAACAAAAAGTCACCACATTAGCCTTGTATGATAGTAAGTTGTAATTGCTGTCAAGTGACATTGACATTCAATCAGGAATGTTTCAGTTGCAGTTTTAATTGCTTATTATCATTGGATCGTATGCGTTGTCAGACGAATGTCAAATTAACGAGTAATCGATTACTGATTGGTAATTCAAAATATTTTCTTGAATTTCGCTGTCTTGCAAAAATCTTACAGAAATGACTCTGTTTTTTTTCTGTTTTTTTGTATATCAAAACTGTTGTCCAAATCAAAGGTGAAACATAAAATAGATGAGGTAAAATTTGTCTTTAGAACGAATTAAAAATTCATATTAAGATAAAATACATCCCCTTTATTTGATACACTTACCACTAAGGAAGGCTGCTGGTTTAGCAGATTACGGGTTAATTGTAAGAATGCAGACGCTAGATCAGCATGTTATTTCTCACACCTACTCGGTCACAAGTCTCAACTATACTAGTATAGTATAAGTGATGTAACTTTTATGTATGTACCTACATATACACTTTTACATTTAGTTTCGTTTTATTTGATATATAAATATGACAGTAAATTACTTTAATATTTTTTTTTCTTTTATATTAATGTATGTTGTTACAAAGCAGTGTTACAAGTAAAGTGAGTAAATGAAATGAATTTATGCAACATAAAAAAATACATATTTACTTACACACATGATCTTCTCAGAGCCACACATTTTTAAAATTGAATAATTTCCTGATACTCTCTTAAATGATACACAAAAATACATGGTTAAAACAGTAATCCTAACAGATAACTATAAGTTTAATTTGAGAAATCTTAAGGATTTATCTCGCGACAGATCCCGTGGTGTGCCTGCCGTGTGTTGCGGGGCGCGTCCCTTCCGCATTCCCGCTGGTCGGCGACCCACTGCGCTAGTGGCCGACTCGCCCTGATCCTGCCTAGTGATGGGCATCGAGTGATAGCAATGCAGCATCGATATGCTATCACTCGATGTTCATACAATCGCTCGATAGTAATATATTGTAATATATGACGTACCTATTGACGTAGTCTCAAAGGGTCATTCCTGAAAATCAGCGCTGTAGAGCAATCTGCAGCATTAATGCTGAGATAACCTTTATTGACGCACGGGATACATCAATGTAACGTAATGTCACTTTTGTATTCTACCTGTTTTCATCTTTTTTATGTATATATTGTTGTGTCCTGTGTGTCAAATTAAATGCCTTGAATTGGAATATTGTAGCGCAATGTTATACGGTCAATAAATATCTTTGAATCTTTGTAATAAAAGCATTCTATATTAATACTATCATTCGATATTCATATTATCACGATTAATTCAATTACTCGGTACTCATATTATCGTAACCATTCGATATTCTTAGTTCTTAGTTACTAAGAATCATCATAGCTGTGAAAATAAAAAATGAAATTGGGTAAAAAAAAAAACATTTTAATAAATTTATTACATTAATTATTAGGTACATGTAAGACACCTAAAAAAGGTCCCCACCCCTACAACGTAGGGGGATTAATAATTGTGGAGGAGGGAGATAATAAAAAAACCATTCGATATTAACACAATAAGTCGATATTAAAATTATCGTGATCGATACTTACTTTGATCGATACTTATATCGCTCTGTGTAATAACCGGTATAGCATGTAAAATTGATTTTTTTTTCAAACCAAAATTATTTCAATCATTCACTACCAATATTATAAACTAATTTGGATAATTTGTTTAATACGGAATGCCATTTTATATTGGCACCCAATAACATAACATACAAAAGACTCATTCACAAAATCACGTTGATTGATAAAAGTGTGCATTCTTATTGAAATTTAATTATTTCTCTTATTAATTACCGATTCATATTACTTATTAAGTCGTTAAACACTTAAAACAGGATATAGAAATAGCTTAAGTATTCATAGATGCAAGGTTTGAATGATTAAATAATTTATATGAATGAATTATATTATGTACGTAACATTTGGGTCGAGCTGATTGTGCAGTAACTTCTTGACTGTAATATACCTATATATATACATATAATAAAGCTGTAACCAGTCGGTGTCTGTACATTGAAGATAAATGAAAAAAAATTGTTGAGGGGTCTTCATTGATGCAATAGAACACAAAAATCATGTTTAAAAAAAATATGTTTGTCTGTCGGTATTTTGTTTTGTTCGTTATAGACTCAAAAACGGCTGAACCAATTCGTGTACATTTTTCACTAGCATGTTGGTGCATTTTTAACTTAACATTTAGTGTTTATTTCATTTCAATCGGTTCGTAAATAAAAAAGTTATGTTCATTGTAAACCTTTTTATCTCAAAATAAATGCGAGCGAAGCCGCGGGCGTCCATTAGTAACGAATAAAAAGGCAAACTAACAGAATTCGTTAACAACGCCCTTAGTAGCTTAGCAACTAAGTATACTACTTACATACAACTATAAGGCCTTTAGGGATTACTATATACTAATAGACAAACCCTGGATATCACACTAGGTCTGTATCTGTGTTGTGACATCTAGTTTTTTTATTTTTAGAAAAAGCAACATAGCATTAAATATATTGTTATTGTTTACTAGGGAATAGTAGTTACAAGGAAATTTGTTTAGACGTTTGCGTTTATAAAGTAGAAATAGCTTTTGTACTTGCGGTGGGCAACTAAAATCAGAATGTAGTACTTTAAGTACTAGATTAGGTACTTACTACGTACCTTATGTCTTATGAATAAGTATCTATCAAGTCGCTTAAAACATCGATATTTTTCAGCAGATAAGGTCCTCTAAAACTATTAAAAAAAACATCAGACGCTTAACGTCTCTTTAAAATAAGAATACGAATAAAATGAATCGATAACATAGAATACTATTCTAAAATTGCCCAGAAAAATATATCGATAACATGCCATCAGTCGTACTGTTCCCATCACTAGCAGTCTGTTTAACGGGTCCCAGCCCTACATACCGCTTACATAGGTCCCGCTAAACGATACATCAAACCTTAGTGCTTCGGACGCCACAGAATACAAGATACTTCCCAATACTTATGCTTGCCGGGTAATAGGTATGGAGTAATATCACAGTAATATGCTTATTTATAACTAGTGGACGCACGCGGCTTCGCTCGCATTTTTTCAAGATAAAAAGTAGCCTATGGCATTCTTAAAATCTCATACTACCTACATAGCAAAAATCATGATGATCCGTTCAGCCGTTTTTGCGTAATGAGCATTTAAATAAACAGAGACACAGAAAAACAGACAAAATTTCTAGTAATTGTTGGAACGTGTTCTGCTATCAATTCGATTTAACTCCAACCTATTTTTTTTAATGTCTTCAATGTTCAGACTTTCGTCCCTCTTCAGCTTTATTATACATACATATGTATAGATGAGATTTATTTATTTTAAGAGGTTTTTTTCTGATTGGCTTTGCTGGAGTTGTTTCAAGCTAGAAAGTATATGTACGTGTCGCTTCTTAGGACCTCATACATGTTGCTCTGTAGGACGTAACAATTAATTGAAACAGTTTTCAATCTCTTACTATGGAAGTAAAGATAGTGTTTATGGAAGCTAGAATTAAGTATGAATGGCGTCACTTGCGAGTTACTTACTTCACAGCTTCACTGTGCTATATATATAATTACATATATTTAATTATTATATCATTACTACGTAAAGAGACGTCGGTAAGGCTATCACTATACTCAAGTGGTGCTGGGCAGCACACGTTGCGAGGCAGAAGGGTGGCATGTGGAGCAAAACATTAACGGACTGGAGACACATGACTGGCCATACTCTTAGAAACAGAGGTCGCCCTACAATGCGGTGCGTTGACGACATTAGAACAACCGCAGGGAGCACCTGGATTCAATCAAGGACCGGGACGAGTGGCGTACAAGAAGAGAGGCCTATGCTCAGCAGTGGGCGATAGCAGGCAATGATGATGATAATGATGATGATCTTTACTAAAATTTTTGGTAAAACCATTACTAACTGTTTATCAACTCATACAAAATCCTATAGCTTCGAGAATAGATTAGTAAGTCCCTTTTCTGTGGAGGCGCCATCCTTCCCGATCTTCTGCCAACTCCTTGACCTCCTTATACGACATGACACCCGCCTTTACTTGCTCCATGTATGACCTTCTCGGCCTTCCTCTTCCTCTTCGTGCTTCCAGTTTCCCTTCAATGATGTTTTTCAGAAGCTCGTCAAGTCGTATAAAGAAGCCAACCAACTTCCCTCCTCTGTTTTCAAGTATTTAGTATCCGTCCCTAAATCACATACTTTTTCATTTTTTTCTTTCAAATACATTGTACGTACCTATTCGTAGAGTGTGTAATATATGTATCAAGCTAAGTATTATGTACAAACTAGTACTTAGTCTATGACAGTGTTGTATTGAGTTGAACCTTGACTGCTGCCACAGATTACATACTAGTTACTACGTAACCACACGTGACTCGTGATAAGGTTACAGTACATTGCGTATTAGCTACCTAATATGTTGGGCAATCGATTTACCTCCTGTAATTTCTAACAGCCTGGTACAATGTATATATTTATTATATATTTTGCTCTAAATATATGGTTCTTTTTATATAATTTTTGTTAACATTTATATTATTTATGTTTTATGATGTAAATGGCTCTTTATATACAAGTTTTCTTGTATATGAGCTAAATGAAATATACTTTGTTTATGTAATGGTAAACTTAATTGTACTATAACTATATACAATTACATACACATACACGTACATACATGCATTGTATATATATATATATATATATATGTATATATATATATATATATATACCTACATACGTCTTATGTTTCCTACACCTAAGCTCAGACATTTCTACCTATTTATCTGCGTATGAAGTTCTGTATATCTATATATATCTATATCTATCAAATACAAATGAAACAAATTGTTATTACAATATAAAACATCTTTAATATTCCATATTATACTACATAAACATTCTTACTAATTAAAATATCCTGAAAGTTTAACTATTTTAACATATAATTCTACCAATTTTATACTGGATTATATTGTTAATTTGCAATTGCTTACATTCAAACAATATTCAAGAAATTAAACACAATTTTCAGTCTTAACGCAATGTAAGTTATTTTATAAGATATTTATATGTAAAACATTGAATATATGTTATGTAATGCTAAATATATAGCTACTGTTGGCAAATGTTGACATGTTTATCAAATTAACTGTCTGAGCCAAATCAAGGTGGAATAAAATGAATATGTTAACTAAACGGTTTTCTCTTGATAAAATGTCTCACGAAAGTTTTCATATTGGAATAAAATGATAGTGTTGCAAAATTAATTACAAACTTTTGTATACATTCAAAGTGATTTCAAGCAACAAAATAATATTATAATCTTCACATACAAGTCTTAATATTGTAAGCTAAAATTACCATTATTGTATCAAATGATCAATACATTAAAATTACATTAATCGATTATTTAAATCGAGACCACATCCGTATAAATTAACAGTCTTATCTATATTAATGAATAAAAATTGAAATCCTATTAGAACAGATTGATTCTATGAGAGATATCTATTTGATTGTTGGACATTCCACAAGAAACATTATAACTAAAATAATGTACTGGCAGTCTAGAATATTTGATGCTCTTTTTTTTTTAAAAAAAAGAACCAAAATACCTTTGAATTAGAAAGTTAGTAAATTACACTTAAATTGGATTTGTTAACAAACTAAAAAGCAGAAAAAACATTCACAATTATGTACAATTTGTAGCAAAGAGACTGGTAACTCGAATTGTGTTTTTTTACATGTCATTATAGACGAGCAATAGCTTACCTGATGGTAAGTTCGCTCTTCTAACAAATAAAATAGAAAAAAAAACAGTTACAGGCAGTATATACGAAGCGGTTGTATCTTTTATCTGAGATTATGTCTTATTTAAATAAACTTTTTTATTACAGAACAGACATCGTCAGGAAACCGACATGTTTGAAGACCACAATATCCGAGGACATGTGTCTTCCGTGGAAGGACCTGGGCGCCCACCACGATGTATCTGCACAAGAAAACTCCCTTAATTAATTAGTTCTGCGGAGGAGTCACGACCCTCAGTCATGAGGAAATACGACTCAAGAGACTACAGAAGTACAAAAACAATACAATATATGAGATAAATAAGCAAAATAGTTTCTTTATTTATTTAGTTACGTATGATAAGGAGCCGAACTTTAAAAATCCTTAAAACTATGTTTATTTAGAATATATGTCTTATATGAAATTAAAATATTTATATGCGCGGATAAATGGGATCGCGTCTCTAAATGGGAATATTTTTGAAGGTTCGCAACAAATTTACAGTCAAATGGAAACCTTACAAAAACACCTCTATGCCTCGTTTTGCTTGTCATTTCTTTCTAAAATTAAAGATTATATGTCTTATTCATATAAAATTACAATTAATTGAGAAATAATATGCAAACTTAAAAAATGATTACAAGTTTTCACCAAACTCTAACAAGTTTAAAAAAATAATTACAAATGCATTCAAGATATGTGCAAAATTGAAGAAATCAGTCAATCTTATACTAATGAGTATTACTTTAACACTAGCTACATATATAGTTTTGATTATAATATTAATGATTAACATAATACTACAAAACAATTTCTGATAAAAACAAAAAGTGTCAACGAAATCAAACTTATTCATATGATTTAAAAAGTCTAAACATATGTGCCCTGTTCAAGGCAGCTTTCATTTGAAATCTTATTTGTATTTTGTAACAAAAAAACTACTGTTTGGTGTATCAAAACCTACGTACGATTAAATGAAATAAAAAAACAGGTAAAAGTTGATAAATATGAAACAAATAATTATCTCATATAATGAGTTATTTTGTCAACTGCTAAACGCGCACAATGGTTGTTAAATTTAAACATTTATTGTCGTTTAAGTTAAATATCTCCTACATAAATAATAAAAGTCATATAAAAAATATTTCGGTTTCCATTAGTTATACAACATATTAAAGATACTTTTTGTTTTGCACAGAAATTGTGAAATACATATAACATTTTCAAATTTCAAATTCATATAAACTAAGAAACTGTACATATTGTAGAAATCACTGGAGAAATGTGTTGGGAAGCCGAAGATAGCTTGGTGACCATAATATCTGAAACGAAAGAAATTTTATATTAATTTATATGTTCATTATTTCAAGGTTTTATTGTATCTATACTTTAGTAAAGAAGTAGAATAAAGTAGTTGAAAATCTATTCTTTCCCAATAAAAAGCTCTGCCTATAAAAATCATAGACCTTTGTCGAATATTATGAACCTATTTGTTGATTAAATAGCGTGCAAAATAGATGCAAATAAAAGCAGAATTTAGCAAAAACGCATATACAAATACATATCTACATAAAAAAATGTCGGCGTTTACTTTGACGTACAAACAAACAAAAGAGACAAAAGAAGCGTTTCTTTACAAAAAGCCATTATATTGACCATAGAGTATAATAACATTGATTGTTTAATTACAACAATACATTTTTAATTTTTTTGCAAAAAGGAAACATTTTTTAACAAAACTTTTTTATTTGCAAAAACTGGCGGCCATTTGTTTTTTTATAGTTTGCGTAACAAATAGCCGGACCTCTTTTGTTTATTTTATTGCTTTGATCGCTGTAAAAAGGCCGCAACTTTATGTTTGTTGGTAAAACTATTACGAAGTACATTTTTGAAATTAAAATGGCTCCTTAGGACTCTGTTTTACGACCAATTTTATTTAACACGATTTATTTCAATTAACGAACTATCTTAGACTGTATTTTACTGGCACCGAACTAACTTATAAAAAGGACATGAATACAAAAATTAATTAAATAAACTTTACAGTATCTGATTGTAATCTCATTTATAATTGTTTCGCGTCCATAAAACGCTGAACATTCAACATGTTTTAAATAGACACATGAAACGCGGAGTCGCCTTTTTATAACTAAGTCATTTCCCACCGGGCCCTATTATGAATTTGCAATTATGAGACATTATGTATACAAAGGATCTTGTTTTAACGCGAGACGGCCAATTATAATATTCTGATAAAGACACTAATTATAATAGAAGCGTGCAGTGCTCTGGGCAAAAACCGGGCCCAGCGGGCACGGGCAGCCGGCCGGGCATCCTTGGCAGGTCGGCACCTGTCATTGTCAGTAAATACATAAAACCTGGCGACACATTATTGCCTTAAATAATACCTCAAATTGAACGCGTGCGCCTACAGACCTTCTTGCACATTAATTAACTCCGCGAGCACATAACAGATGGCGCTACTAGTCACTATTTTTACTCGCATCCAATTTATCATTACGTCTTGCCAGCTTCCTTTTTTGTGGTCATTAAAATGATCAGCCATCTCATTAAAATAAGCATCAATTAATGTTCTCGAATTCTTTTCATCTCATGACTGTACGGATCGTCAACTAGAACACTGTGTACCAGGGTAACAGAAGACACGAAGAGGTTGTATTACATCGGCTTACATCGTTAGCCTTCTCAGTTTCGCTGAAGACCTTGTACCGGTGTAAGTCTTATGAAAGGACTTACAGATTTAGACACGCTTAATCAGGATTAGTTGTTAGAAATGCGCTTAAATTATGTGCATTTACATTTTTTTCTAACAATCGATTCGTTGTTTTGTCGACTTCCAGAGATCGATCACGAACAAGAAGTTACACTAGCTTATTTCGCGTAATCTGCATCGAGGTTTTCGCAATCGATGAAATGAAAATGCGGAAGTGCCTTCCTTTATGTAAGATCAAGAAAAGCGAGTTATCTTCAGCTTATTACGGGGAGACGAGGTACCAGGGCCGCACAGGCCGCGAGAGGCCGCCTCGTGACGTATCACGTATATATCGGTGTTGTAATGTACACAAACAGAACTACGAGGGCACTTGCGTGTGTGCGTGAGCGCGTGTAGGCGCGTCACAATGCTGACGACATTTTAATTCCTATTTTGTTTCCAAAATTGTTTGTAGCCTGCATTACATTTTGTTGTATTTAGGATTATAATTGTAGTTTTAAGCTAAATTATTATAAGGTTGATCGTAACATTGTGTTCGTAATGATATCTTCCGGTTACGCGTCATGGCAACTGGCGTAAAGCGACTTTTTTCTAATTCGTAAGGTTGTCGCTCCCGCGCTCACACGCCGCAGACCTGCCTATGCGGAAACACAGCTTCGCTATTAACACACGCTATGAGATACTGCCACTTATGTACGTATGTATACACTATACGGCATGTATATCGTAGGAAAGCGTTTTCACTGCACACCGACACACACTGCAAATATATATACGTTATACGAACACGATGTTTGCATCGGTGTACGATTTTCCAGGCGAGAAAGTCAACGTGTGTATTTTCAGATTCATTCGTGAGGCAGTTCCTATGTTTCATGTACTAGGAAGTTAGTAGTACCGAGGAGTTGTCGCACGTGTTTATCGTCCACACTGTACATGTGTGAGTTATCTTATAAACGCTTTCGTTATCTCCGTGTTGCCGTGTGCGTGAACACATTTGAAGTTTAAAATTTGGAATCGGCGTTTTATCTAATTCGTTTGCATGTTGTTCTTAATTCGAGTTGATAAGGTGCATGCACCGAGCCAAGTTGATTGAACGCGGGATCTCATCACTATACCACGAGCAAGATTATGCAATGTGTTACAGGTGGCAGCACTTTTGCTTACATTAATCATAAAGATTTGTATCATGCTCACAATTTCCTAGTTCCAATTGAATCCACTCGCAGAGTTATCTTGCACGGACTCTAGTGTATCGGCTGATGCAGTGTCAATGACATGATGGATGACGAATCGCTTGCCATGTTGAAAAAATAAAGAAAATAAAGGAAGCATGTCATCTAATGGCAATTATATTTTTATAGCTTTATTATTAGACCTCTTTAAGGATAAAAATGTAAAAAGGAAAAGAAAACGAGTAAAGATAGAAACAATCGTTTTTGTGTAACTAAAAGTAGACTAATAGAAATATACAAGAACACAAAACATATGCCAATCGAGCCGTCAACAATTAATATTAATATGTAATTAGCCTAATTGGTTTGTCGAAAGAGTAAAGTTTCAATTAATACATTCCACTGCATAGTGGGCCGACCTTATGCAACCTCTGATGCAACGCTGCGATACACCACACCAAATGTATACAGAATACAGATCTTTCCGCAAATGAATACAACCTTTCTGAGTAAGGAATGGGTTTAAAACTCCTTGGTGGTGAAGTAAAAGAATTTAAGCGTGAGCCCTAGTTTTGTTCTGTGTTTGAATCTCCAAAGAAGAAGGTTTCGCGATTGAAATTTTGTACTCTTTGGTGCTATAGAAAAAGTGTTTGAGTTTGAATTATAGTTTTTGATATCAATATAAATAATACCTTTTTGAATGAAGAATTGTTTTAAATTGTTTTGTTATATTGAAATTCGGAATAAATTTACAAGTTTTCAGATAGTTTTTTGAAACCACGTTCTTTCTTTAACTGAAATAAGATTGATAATAATATATGAATTTTATTTTGTAAATGGAAATTGATGTAATAATTCAGGAAAGTGGTCTTTAGTCTTTTATTAAGATATATTAACGTTTATTGTGCCTTGCCACGTGTATCTTTCTTTTTTAAAGCCATAAGTACTCAATTATTCAAAATAAAAAGTGTAGGTTAGATACTCATATTGCTTGTGATCAGGATCATTAAACTCGACACGAACTTAATTACTTAAATAATCTAACAATACAAATATATATGTATGTACATTATTATTAAACGTATATGGCAACATCTATATAAAACTAACAATAAATTCGCTCACAAATTGTTCGAGCCACAAAAAAGGTCCAACGAGATTCGTTAATAAACACAACGAACTCGATGTTTTCAATTTTCCATAGATACCTATATTATAGTACACGTAACTAGTAGAAATATTTTAAGGAGTCAACAAACCAAGGAACAGGTTTCCTTTAATGTGTATAATGTTTGAACACAAATACAATATCTGTTTGGTACTTTATGGCGGCGCGCTATGGATTATTTTAGTTGTTGGAAATATTTTACTAATTAGATAGATAACTATTTATAGACCAACTAGTGGGTGCTCGCGACTTCGCTCGCATTAAGAAGTAAAACTTGCATCTCCTATTTCCTCCCTTTAAAAGCGGCGTTTCCAAAAATCCTTTCTTAGCGGATGTCTACGTCATAACATCTACCTGCATGCCGAATTTCAGCCCGATCCGTCCAGTGGTTTGGGTTGAGCGTTGATAGATCACTATATCAGTCAGTCAGTCAGTCACCTTTGAGTTTTATATATATAGATAGGAAATATATTAGATTATTTATTTCACCAAAGTACAACACATGTCATTTAAAAATTTATTTTGATACCGGATGCATTCTTATTTCTATACAACTTCTTATTTTAATTGATTAGTCTATTAGAATTGTCTGTTACACATCATTTTATTATAATTTCATTATAATTTCATCCGATTCATGAACTGAAAGGTACTAAAGTTAATTTGGAATTATAATTGTCTCGTCATTTCACAATGAACTGTATGTATATTTGCGTTAGTTCAAATTTTCCAATTTACGAATTATTTAATTTGCGGATAAATGGATGTTTGTAGCTCATTGTAAGAAGTATGTATTTATCATTCCATTATACATATAAAGGCAAATATGAGTTAGTTGATTTGTTTGTGACTTTTGTATAGGTTCTGAGTGTGGTAGGCTAGTTTTTATCTAGAATAATTAATGTTAATTTCACAGACTACTAAAATTCATTATTTTTAACGTGATGTTATATTATTTGACATAACAATCGGTACCACACGCAACATACGAGTATGTTACGAAAAACCCTAAGTTATTCAGGATAAAAGTTAATCAAGTATTACCAAATAATAACTGGATGGTTTCTGCAACATTGTGGCATTTTGAGTTAATTACCTTAACTTTTGCGGTTTGGACCGGTCAAATCAAACTGTGGCAGCGAAATGTCAGCATTATTACTGTCAGTGGGTCAAAAGTTGACAGGTGGGGTAATTTTTTTTGTATTTTTCATTCAGTGTTGCTATGTTGTTAAGTATTGGTATGAAGGTGGTTTGTGTATTTAATTTTAAGGTATGAGAAAATGTGTTTTATGTTTAAATATAAAATTTATTTCCTAATTGATATAATACATATTGTAGATGCCAGTTTTATTAATTTGATATTATTAATAATGTATGCAGGTTTGTGTATCAATCAAGAGAAAATGGTGTTAAGTTTATAATAATTAATATTTTATGGCCTGATTAGTTGGATTTTAGATTCAATCTAAGAAATAATACATTTAATTAGGAATTATTCATTATTTTCACTGAAAAAACAGGTCTCAGTTATTTGTCACAGTACAATACGCAATATTATTAAAAGTTTATAGGGAGACTTCAAAATTATTACTTTTAGATTTTGAAACTAGTAAATTCAAGAACAAATAAGAAACATATATTTTATACATCATAAAAACAAGATGAGTAATATAAATTTATAGACGAATCTCGACAAAAAACCTTAAAGCATCTTTCAGAAAAAACACCTAGTAACATGGTGTGTCAAAGTGAGAAGCAAAAAAGTTATTTTAAATATTTAACCTTGGACTTTGAGAGATAAATCATACATCTCGAGATTTGGATTTTAAATGTTTTACATTGCTTACAATGGTATCAAAACAACAGATGGTCGGATGAAAAAAGAGGTTGGATTTGTCTTTTTGTGGTTGATAAATTTGATGACGAAAAAATATATTTGACAAGAAAAAATGACTATTGTTTGGTAGTTAAAAACTAACTAATAATCTAACAATATCATGTGAAACATACATATTATGTACAATAGGTACAATCAAAATTTTCCTAAATCTCTTGATAAGAAGTTTTTATATTTATTTATATGAAATCTCAACTGTTATCTACTATTTATAAAATCAACTGTTTAAAAAATTGTTTCGAATTCGGTTGTAAAAACCATTTCAAGCTTTTATAATCTTTACCGAAGCTAACAAGACATATGTATCTTAATATAAAAAAATACCAAAGGCACTCATATCTGTATAAATATCTGCAAATTGGGATGTATAGTAAATAATGATTTTATTCGTGCATAAATAAGGCACCTGCTAGACACAGTGTACTTAATTATTTAAGCATAAAACCTTTAATTATGCTCGCCAGCTGTCCCGCGACCTTGGAACGCACCTTTTTAACTGGTCACACTATATTTTGTAACGCAAAAAGTACAACTTTAGCATAAACGTATGTTCCAAATGCAAAAAGTATAATTTAGCATGCGCGTATGTTCCGCGGAAAAAATGCGATCATTGTTGGCATTTTATTTTATTTTATTTATTTTTTTATGCATTGGTGGTGCTATTACCTTGTTTTGCATAACATTAATTCTGGCGCAATCTATTGGGAGTGCAGTTTTTTTTATTTGTTATTTAACTAGGATGGGTATTTAAGTGCATTTTTATTTTGTGAAGAATGGGTTGGCGTTTGAATGCCGGTTATACGTAACTTACTATAATACTATTACTGTAAGTAATAATGGAATATTAAAACTTTCGTGAGACATTTTATCAATATGTAATAATGTTTTAGTAATAATGGAGTCTTAAATAAGACAGGCTTGTTCTCGATAAACTCTTTTTCGAATTCTCGATGTTAACAAAAAACTATACCTATACAAGTATACATGCTTGGGTGGGAAAGAGTTTGTCACTAAAATACTGTTTTTTTAGTGACCATTGCCTGTCTTTTTTTGTACAGCTACAGACAATTTTCTATAAACCTTTACGCACAAACGTGTAATATAAGTTGCCTAGAAAAAAATGCCTTTAAGATAGATCTCGGGAAAATCCGCAAGGAAAATACTATATCCTCTATCAAAAGGCAATTTAATTAGACTTTAAAAAATCCTTTTTTTATTTCAGCTAAAAATCATTTACATTGTGTGTCTCTAAATTACAGTTGCAATTTTTGAAAGGATCGCGATTAATCTATACCTACAACGTTTTTAATTTTATATCTTATAACGTTTTAATTTGTTACTTTTTCTTTCATAAAATTCCCGCCAGTACTAACGTATCAATAACAAATCTGTTTCTACTTCGAAATTCTGTTTTATGTAATAATGTTATTTGTTACTTTTTTTCTCAAAAAGCTTCCCGTCAGTACCAACCGGTTAGAAACACAAGTACCAACCTATCAAAAACAAATCTATTCTATTTTCGGCCAGTTTAAAAGTGCGACGTTCCGCATGTCGTATGTGAGATTCCGCGATAAACCTCCTTGGTTGAACCTCCTTGACCCCGGCTGGCTTGCAATGGCCTGTTTTTGGGCTTACGTCATCGTAGGTCAAACTCCCTAGGTGCTGGCTATTACTTGCCAATGTTGCCTTTTAGGTCAATATTTTAGCTTCTTTATTAATTTAACATTGGGCTTCAATTATTTGTATGCAGTCAGTTCAATTCGTTTATACTATCTATTTGAAACAAATTGATTTTAATTTCATTTTATCCTTATTTGATATAAATTGTAACAATAGGGTATCTTTCATCATAAAAGTAAATGATTGTGGTTTTCTACGCTTGAACTTTGAACTGCTACTTTGTGATATCTCTGGGTATTTCATCCTGATATTTTGACACCTAGTTAATTACAATCAAAAAGCATCTAAGTATATCAAATTTAATATGAAAATTTATCATTAAGTAGATATGATAAGTTTATAAAATATTGGAATTATTGTTCTTTTTACGTTGCAAGACAATTTAAAAATATTATTACTTAATTTTTCCTAAAAATATAATAATTTGGCTCAATTCCCATTTAATAAGTAACAACTAGCAACACCAGCCATATTTTTTGCTCATAAAATTCAAACCACGCGGGCTCCTTCCTTTGTTTGTTCATTTAAACTCAACTATTTTGGTTTCTCCGACATAAAAAGCCATGGCGGCTATGTTGTAACTTAATGTGAGGTAATTTGATTATCATCGAGTTTTATTTCTTAGGGTTGAACCTACACAACTAAGTAATCGTCTTATTTATGAACCTGAATCAACGAGTAATTAGTTGATTATACATTGATTATGGATTGATTGTTGCATATTGAAAATGCGATTATTTTTTAACAATATAATACTTACTAACTTAACTTTTATTTATATTCGGATCAAGTTTTATAAACTAGGGTTACTAATAGACCATAATATAGGTTCGTAAAGAAGCAGCAAAATTTATTTTCATGAATTTGTAAACTATCGTGAAGTCTAATAATGTTTAATATTAACTATGAACCACTGCTGTTCTATTACTGACAGTCTGAATTCAAGTGCTTGGATGTAGATTACAGTAAAGATAAGCCATATAATATTTAAAGGTCTCAATTAATAAAAATGCGTATTAAATGACATTACTAGTGATCAATATAACATCAAAATTACGTTAAATGAAACGTTACGTAACAGTATCAAAAAAGTATAATTCAAAAAGTTCTTAATTCCAAATTTGATATGTTGGGTTCGCACGGCGCGTCTATGCGGCCCGCGGCGGGTCGCGCGGTTATTGAACTGAATAATTCGGCAAACAGGCAACATTACGCGCTTGTTAATCTGCCGATATTACGTGCCAGGGTTGCCAGACGATACGGATTATGGTATTTTAGTTTTTTTTGGTTGTATAATGTATGTTGATGTCGCTGAGGATGTTAACCTTCCTATACTCGCGCCAATTTTTGTAACACCTATACTCGCGCACGGTGTCACAGACCGATAGTTTGTACCCCTACAACATATTTTTTTTAACAAGAAACACATAAAGTATTACTATTATTTTAAAGTTTAGGATGTAATGAAACAAAACAGTATAACTAAAAGTTATTTTATTAATTATTTTACCAACTTATAGTTTTATCACAAATCAGTCTTAAAATTTGAGATTATTTTCTTAAGTACTAAAAAATTAAAATAAAATCTGAACTTCTTTTTAAAAACAAATTAAACTTCTTATTAATAACAACAAACATATCAATAAACATATTTATCTATGTTTGACTTAATTTTGAGCCTCGCCATAGCAATATTAATACTTACACAAAAAGTTACACCTATACTCGCGTCGGTCTCGTGGACCGATTGGTGACGAGTGCTACAACACGTGTGTTTCGCCCGAACGCGCGGCGTGCACTAAAACGAAGTTAGCCACAAATCCGGCAGCTAGCAAGGAACTCAACTTCTTAGGATTTACCTGCATAAAAATAATTACGAAAATGTGTTTCGTCGGTCTCACAGACCAACGCGCGAGTATAGGAAGGTTAAGGAGCAAGTTTTCTTCTTTTTTTTGGTGTAAAAAACTACGTAATACGTGGATGTGTATGAAAATAGAACTGAAAGCAATGTTGAAAATGCTAATCAGGGTTAATAATCCCAATATTTTTGGTTGTGCTTGCAATTAGGCCAATAATGCAAAACACTCATCAACACCATTAAAATAGAACCCAATATAAATCAAAACAGAACAGTAAGCAGTTTTCTTTTTAATTAACGTCACACCTTTTTTTCATGTAAAATGACAACGCAAAAAAGAAATTTCCTCCTACGATACAATGATGGTAATTTATTATGACATGTACCGCGTCCATAATATGTTTAGTTCGATAAACTTTTCCGCGCTAAGACGCACGCAATTCACTCATAAACATGACTTGCTAATGAAGTGCTAATTTTATAGCATGAAATTGTTATCTAATTATTATAATAAAGCTATTTATAAAACGATTAACTAGCCTCTACCTTTGTACCTACTAAGAGCTAAATTGATTGTAATTAAAAAAAATAACTTTTTCCAAGGAAATTGTTACGAAAAACTAGATTATTAGTTCCGAATTTCGCCACGCGTTTTACATGTGTGTGGAGCGCGAAAAGTCACACACACAGGCACAGCTGCGCTAGTGTGCGTGCGATCGCGTGTGGGTGTGAGCTGTGGTGGTGTGCGTGGAAGCGCGATGAAATAAAATATGTCCGGTCATCGAACCCGCGGTGCTGTAAAAATCGCAATTCTCGCCGAAATTCGGGCAACAAACTTAGCAACGCGTTATCATACAACTTATCTCAATAATTAAAACAGAACACTCAACAATTAACCAGTTGTTTATATTCACACAGATAACAAACTTAAAAATAAAATGGAAAAAAGTAAAAAGTGATAATAGCAGTTAGTGTGACTATAAAATGTGCTCGTCAGGAACCACCTGTTAGCTTAGTTCTTTGTCCGTAACTTAATACCATGTTATTTCAAGTTAACAACTCAACTTAAATAGATATAAAACAGCAAAAGAGTGTTCAAGAAGCTTTACATACAATAAAACATGCTTTTTATTAACACAAAACACATTAGATTGATTTTAAAATAGCATTTTGAATCAAGAAATAGAAATAGATAGAAAATAATAAAAATGAGTAAACGCCACCAAAAAGTTTGAAACTGTAAAAAGAAAAAATGTCACCAAAAAGTTCGTAATTCGAATAGAAAAAGTAAACTCACGTAGTATTTGTTCCAAGGAGGCGGCATCATTCCAGCTCTGCATGTCGGGGCGCAGTCAGCTGTTCCGACGACCTTGCTTTTTCTATTTCCCCGTAGAATGAAACCTCCTTTTCCGACAGGACGACGTTTCTTCAGGCCGCGTGCCAGGATAAATCCTGCGTCTTCCGCAACACATTTTTCGTTTAGTAAATCTCAGTTGGGTCCAACCCGAGCATGCTGTGGCTAATATTGTCCGGTCGGGTCGAGCACCGCCATGTCTGTCTAGTACTGCCCGGTGGGGTCGAGGGTGGACTCCATTTTGATTAGTAGAGACCGGTGGGGTCTAAAGTAACAACATCCATGGCACAGCACAAATCGAGAGAAAATGTTCCGCGGAAATTTGTGATTCACAGACGTGCGCTCGCGCGTGTGGCTTTCTGGCCAATGCGAGCTGGAATTCCCTGTTGGTTATATAAACCGAGTGATTCGGCGCCACCTAGCGGCTACCAGTGACAGTTTCAGAGCCTTGCTGTAGATTAGAAAGGAGTTTGTAAGGAAATTCTGATCACAGATAAGGTGACAGTTAGTATGATGTTCCCTGTGGTACAATTTTACTAAGTTTGTAAGGAAATTCTGGGTATAGACTATGTGGTAGTTTGTATGAAGAACCTTTTGGTAGGTAAAGTGTGTTCGTAGCTTTTGAGAATAGTTTATTTAAGAGTTGTATTGAGGAACTTTTTGTTAGGTCACTTATGGAATAGTTGTAACTCAGGCAGTATGGTTCAAAGTGCAGTAAATTGAGTAGAACATGGTTAGGTCACATTAGTATTTTTAGCAAGACTAAGAAAAACTAATACTATAGGTATTATAACTTCATATTAAGCGCGTGTATTCTGAACTAAAACATAGGTATTGAAGTTTTGTAGTAGGTAGTTTTTGTAAAAATCTGGTAATAGTAAATAACTATTATTTGGCAAAAATATTGATACAGGTTTTCCTTTAAATTGAATCACAATTAATGAGAAATTACTTAATTATGTTTGATAAGGATGGGGGTTTTGCAGTTTTTTGATAAAACATCACTCAAAACACTTCACTATACGTAGAAAATTAAGTCTGCTTAAATAACACACTATAGTATACTTCTTATGACATTAATTTGAGAGCATATGACATAGTCTACAAGTACAAGGTGCATCTCAAATTCTTCATGCACTAGGAGCGGGTTTTAAAAATATTTTTATTGTAAGTTTTATTTAAGGCCGGCTGCCGGTGGGATGTTAAATTAAATTGCATGTGCAAATGTGCAGCTTTTTCAACTAGAAGTGTTGACTTCGTTTTATTTTTGGTTTGTGTTTTAGCTGCTTTGAACGAAAATTCGTCGAAGTGGAATTATGTCTGTTTTTCTATGTAACTTAAAAAATCTCTCAAAATCTGTCGTATGTAAATCTGTAGCACCAGATTTCGCCGTCTTAGGGTAATAGATATCGACGTATAGTATTTAAAAAAAAACTATTCCCTAAGGAATAGTAATAAATAAATAATAAATAAATATTTCAGGACATATCACACAGCGCCATCTAGCCCCATACTAAGCTTACGCTTGTATCATGGGTATTAGATAACAGATATAATACATATATAGTATTACGAAAGAAAAGTTATCGTATCGCGATGATGCCTTTTGTATGAAGCTTGAAATACTCCATAGAAAAGACTTCAACGCGTTTCTTTTTAACGACTGTTAGCTTAAAAATGTACACTTAAATAGTTAAAAAAGCGCAATACATGCCTAATATTACTTAAACATCATATAATGTATATTGTTTGCGGATTTATAAAAAGTAGCATAAATCACTGGGTAATAACCATACTATACATATATCACTATGAGATCCATCGCTGTGTATAGTATATCAATTTCAGCCCTTATTGACTCACTGCTAGGCATAAACCTCCTCCCCAGGTAACATAAAATATTGTACTAAGTCTAGTCCCTGGAAGTAATTTTCAAAATACAGGTGTCAATGCACCTAGTTTGGAAGTCCTTTTTAAATCTAGTACGAATTGGTCTCAGTAGGAAAGATTAATTTTGTAATGTATTATATTGGCAATTTTACTTAGAGTTTTTCGAATAAATAGTATATATATATATATGCTCTAAAAAGTGACAGACTACTATTTTGTCCCAAAAAATAACGAGCAAAGCCGTGTGCTCCCACTAGTAAAAGCTAGTACCCACGTAAGCCGGTAGTGGCGTCGGAACCACGTTTCCCTGTTCGAGAGAAAACTGCTTTCTTATCTCAGATATCCAATACTAGCAGTATCGCTTGATACGTGAATACATAATTTGTAATATAATATTATTTTGTTAAACGAGTAATCTTTATTTACAATAATAAAATATAAAAAACAAGGGAAGAAAAACTAAACATACTAGGTACTTCTAACTACAACATAAAAAGGGGCACTTAGAAAATTTTTAGAGAAGCCTAAAGATAACCTAAGTGCTCCAGCCCACTGCCAGAGGGCAGCGTGTCTGCATACTGGCCGCATTACCACGCTGGATGGCAATGCTGATTCGTTGAGCCAGAAAAAGGCAAAAATATTTTTTGTTAAATGGTTTCTTTCTAAGCGTGAGCGTAGTATGGGGCTAGATAGCGCTGTGTGATATGTCCTGAAATATTTATTTATTTCAGAGATCATACTTTCATATATCTCTTTTATGAATGCGTGACTTTTTTTATTTCCAAAACTGCTAAACGGTTTTAATGAAACTTACTCGGTTCTCTAAATAAAAATTTTACTAATGAATGACAAAAAGAGTCATCATCAAAATGTTTCATTTTACTTAATTTATAAATTAGTCAATACATACAAATACTTCTATCGTGATTTCATCCAGATATTTGAAGAGTGGTTTCTTCTAGACAACAGATCGTAGATTGCAGCGTTGTTTAACATCAGACAAGTTATAGTCAAGCGTTAGGTCATTTTAGTGTGGGGCTAGATGGCGATGTGTGCAATGTCCCGGAATATTTAAATATTTATCTTGAAATGAATCGCAATATGTGTCGGTAAGCGCATAACTCAACAACGCCTGGACCGATTTGGCCATATCTTTTTTTTAATATTCGTTGAAGTTCAAGAATGGTTTTTACGGCGAGAAAAAATGCCGGAATATCCCTAATAACGCCCTTTTCTTTTCCCATACAAACGTTTTCTAACTAACTAAAGAGTAAAAGAGTCAACAGACAGGACGAAGTCTGTCGGGTCCGCTAGTTTTACATAAAAACACTGGTTTCAGATAACACTCGTGTGTACACCTGTACAGGTATGATTAGAAACCGTGTAATCCGTATACTATTAGTAATAGGTACTCGGTTCCGCAGTTTCTAACCTATCTGTTCCTTATAGCGCACACTTACGTGTTTTACAGACAATTTACTTATGTATACGTATATGAGGTGACATGAACATTTTTATTTATAGATTTAACAGGAACATAGAGAAGATATTTGGCTTATCTTATACATCGAATGAGAGTGGCCAACTCTGGTGTCGAGAGTTTATCAAGACGCCCTAAGGGCCTCTGACATGGCTTAACGACTGCCGTACTAGAAAAATAGCCAGGACCTAAGATTATACATTTTTTTGGCTCATTAAAATTGATTAAAAAATAATTTCGCATATAGAAAAAAAAAACATGATGATAATAATATAATATATTTTTATTTGCTTCAGGAGTACGCGCAACAAGCGCTCGTTTTGTTCTGTTATGTTTTATATGTGTCTTAAACTAATTGTTTAGTTTTTAAATAAATGAAACATACTTTTGGTATAAAAGTAAATAAATAGACATGGTCAACCAATGGATTTCGTTTAAGGCGAATTGGGAGCCATCTTGAAATGTCAGTAAATGTTTTGAGCTAATCATGAAGCCCTGAATCAAATAAAAATAATAATAAAAGAATGTTACTACAAGCACCTCAAGAGCAAGGAACAAGGGTACCTCTAAATAATAATTAAAACAGAAATCACGAAAAAATAAAACTAACTATAAGTTTCTAAAGTTTTTGTTACACATTTTTGTAATCACACGATTACCATTTAACAATATGTCTTTAATAAGTGATATCCAACAATCCTTGGGATCCTACTGCTGGGTATAGGCCTCCCTTTGTATTTGCCATCTGCGTCGTTCCAACGTACGACTACATACGTAGACTTAGAAATAGATCTCTCTCTTGAGTCGTATTCCTCATGACTGAGGGTCGTGACTCCCCGCAGAATTAATCCGTTAGGGGACTTTTCTTGGGCAGATACATCGTGGTGGGCGCCCAGGTCCTTCCACAGAAGACATATGTCCTCGGATATTGTGGTCCTCAAACATGTCGGTTTCCTCACGATGTTTTCCTTCACCGTTAAGCGAGTGAACACATAACTTGAAAATACAAGTCATTGGTGTAGGGCCGGATTCGAACCAGGGTGCGTCTGAATGAAAAGCAGACACTGCAACCGCTAAGCCACACTCGATAGTAGAAATAGATATAAACTCCAAAAAAACATACTTATCTAGTATTCCAGCACGTCTCGTATGTATCAGCAGATTGCGCAACCCACCTCGCCTGGCATACCAAGCAGGCGGGGACGTAAGGAGAGAAAACTAAGGCTCGAGCTTATATAGGTATATTATATTATTAGATATATGAATATTTTGTATCACAATTGCTGATATTATGGACTATTCTAAGTAATTCGTGTTTTTTTTTCGTTCTTTCTTTCTTTCTTTCTGTAATTCAATAAAAATAAATTACTATTAATATTATATGTATCTATACTGCACGCCAAAGTGGTCAAAAAACGTAAAGAAGTTTGTAAAATAATCCTTAATTTTTTTCATAACAAATGTCATGATGGTCTGTCGCTTCATTGTAGCGTAAATAGGTAACAAATGGAAACATATCATTATCAAACAGAGATATTTAAATGTCAACATACTTACGAGACACTGCATTTAATAAAGTTAAAAGAAAAAAAAACTGTAACGTGCAATCTTCCTCCACTAATTTCTTAATCTTTCTTAGTTCTTGAGTCATACTCGTACTATAATAATACATATAATATACAATTGTTTGTTGGCCATGCTACACCTAAAAGCCACTTATTAGGTAGCTGAGTTGGATAATTTTAAACTGTAATTATTCTTACTCATTAAACTACGCTAAAAATTGGAAGCCCGAAGAGGAAGAGAAAGGCCGAGAAGGTCATACATAGACCAAGTAAAAGAAAAGGCGGGTGTTATGTCGTATAAGCAGGTCAAGGAATTGGCAGAAGATCGGGAAGGATGGCGCATGCTCCACAGACAAGGGCCTCGCCCTTAAATTTGTGATGATGATGATTAAACTACGCCTATACATATTATTTTTGCATCAGACGCTAAAAACAGACCACGCTCTTACTTTGTTATACTTGCCAGTATTAGAGTAGCAATCCAGTCAAAACAAACAAGTGACTGCGTCGCATAGATTAGCATTTTTCACCGAACGGTGACGTCACACAACATAGCAGAAAGTGCATGTCAGATAAAATGGACACTACTAGGTTAGAATCTATGGAGAATTTTAGGCACATGCAATTTGTAAAGTATATTTTCGAAATTTTCGAGTTATCTGTTCGTTACTGAACGTTTGTTTTGGAATGCAATGTGCTTATTAAAAAAATATAGCCAAAGTAACATATCAGTCAAATCAGGCTTTTTACCCAAAACAACACTCGCACTAACGAAATAAAGACACGTGTCCGAAATTGGAGCCATACTTATTAATTTTTTCCCTGGATTGCAGTCAGAGAAGAAATTTTAAACATTACCATTGATTTGAGGACGACGTTTCTATGCAACACTTTTTTTTTAACTAGAACGGGTTTGCACTTGTCCTTAGTTTGCCTGATAGTAAGCAAAAGCTATGGCCTAAAATGGAGCGTGCTTACCCGATAAGAACCGATTCATTCTCGCTTTGAAGTTAGCTGGATTATAGTGCGTGGGGAATAGAGACATAACACAAGGTTTTCATACGTGGTGGTAAAGTTGACCCACAAAATAAGCTACTGTGGTGTGGTCGAATGTATGCTCTTCTCTTCCTGCACTAAAATGAAACTGACTTTGCAACGAGTCTGCCGAAACACTTTTTCGCACTTGGCTCAGATTGATGATGATAGTTTGACGGGTACCAGGAAGTTTATCTAAGCCTATCACCATGCAAAATAGTGCTAAAAAGACCAAAAATACTTTTTACAGATAGTGCTTTTCAAACATAATTGCAATAAGTCCATTTTATCCCATCCATTAGTACATAGACAGCTATAGTTCGGAGAGAGTAAGCTTCTTGCCTTGCTGGTGGCTGCTAGCGACACCTAGCTTTGTTTACATGCAGCGCAGGACAGGGGACGGAGTGGAGTAGCTATTTAGATAATGTACCTAAGCAATACTCATAAAATAAAGGTAAAAAACTTTTTGACTGTATTTTATTCTTTGTAATTCAGAGGTGGTTATTTCAATACTAGGGTTTTGACTTAATTCTTGATATTCTGTAACTTAATTAATGTCGATTTGTAAAAAATAGCATTTAAATAATGTGTGTGTAATTTTGTATGTCTCCTTCGTAGTTGATTTTAGAGGCAAGCTGTATCTGTAGTCTTATAAGATTGGTCCGACTTAGATTGATATCTTTAGAAAACCAATAAGATTAAGTTTGAATCGTGTAAAAAGTTACAAACAGTATCATATTACGAGTACAGTGTTAGTACAAATCTTTCACATTTCAATCGACTATTTAGTTTGATCGACTCCACAGCTCTTGTGTCCGTGATGTAGGTTAGCTAAGAAAGCGTCGCCGGCACCTGCGGCGGTGCTGCCACTTTGACAACCACCGTCTGCATATACATACATACATCTAGATAAATAGCTATATATACATAGATCAATTTCAGTTCTATTTTAATAATAGATTCTGCCACAAATCTTTGTATGTCTTGCACTTTTAAATACATTTTATATTTAAGATCTATTGTATTATGTTCGCAGAGGATTCAACGAATTATGAAGATTATTGTGAGCGTTTTGTGTGAATTTTCTAAAACTAATTAGATAATAAGTACTTAAGATTTTTTCTTCAGTTTGCTTGTTTGAAGCGTCTATGGTACAGGTACCTACCACAGGTGTAAGATGCACGTGTTTACCAAACTTAATCATATGTAGTTGTTTGCATTATATGGTTCTTTTGGGTTATTTATTGAATTTATCTAAGCAAGACTTGATTTTTCTCAATCAGTAGAGCTTGTATAGCGGTTTTAAGTTTATTGAACATTAATCTAACAGGCTGGAGCACTTAGATTATCTTTAGGCTTTCTCAAGATTTTCTAAGTGCCTCTTTTTTGTAGTAGTTAGAAGTAGTATGTTTAGTTTTTCTTCCCTTGTTTTTATATTTTATTATTTATTGTAAATAAAGTTTTCCAAATGTTTTAGAAAAAAAATAATCTAATATACCTAATGCAGGCCAATTTTTTTCCAAAAGCTTATCATAAAATAAAAATAATAAAATAAAATAAGTATGTCTATTCACACATCACCACAAACTCATGGCGTCTGCGCAACATAACTTCACTTATACCTGATGGCACCACTTCCACCATTCATCAGACTTTTCAATCATATTCTGGTTAGTAAAACCTGGTTTATTAAACGTGACTTTTATAAAAGGGGAAGAAAATCATACCATCCTTTCCAAATACTGGAGGTGATATATTATGCGAAATGGTTGCAAACCGGATTCTATAAACTTTTTAGTTCCTATTTCACCCAGTCACAGACTTATTTTGGCGTTAATTGTATACTGGAAGGCTGAGCCAGTGTACTTTGGCAAAACTTTCGCTCTCATACCAACTGCATCATAATCTGTGTAGTAGAAAACCGAGGTCACTGGCCGAGACCGTGATCTGACAAATATGACGTTCCACATTTTCGGCGGAATTTTAGATGCGCGCGGAATTGCGATTTAGTTCTAATCGATGATGATGATTTGTGTGTTTCGTACTTTGTCTTGCATTTCCTCATGTCTGAGGATTGTGACTGGGGAGTCACGATCCTCAGATATGAGGATATACAACTTTTTCTTTAGATTTCTTTCTTAGATTCTCTAGAAGGGAAGTTCTCTTGGGCAGATGAATTGGATGCCACTAAAATTTTCTCGGTCATCATACGATAGTCGATAAGCCGTTACAGAGGCTCTAAGAGTGATTTAAAACCCTCGACATTAGGATTGACCATTCCCATATGAACTTATTACAAAAATGCACCTACAAATAATTTTTTTACATGAGATAGGCTCATGTGTCTTCCGTGGAAGGACTTGGGCGCCCACCACGATGTATCTGCCCAAGAGAAATTCCCTAATTAATTGATTCTGAGGGGGAGTCACAACCCTCAGTCATGAGAAAATACGACTCAAGAGCTCTCTCTTGGCTTTAGAAGCTCACGCTTGACTACAACTTGCTTGATTTTTAAGTTTAATCAGAAGGCTAGACAGCATTGTTCAGTAAGTAATCTGTAAATAAATAAGACAAAAACTTTTGGTTGGAGTCAGGCTACTTTGGCAAACCATTCCAAACCTGCTTCTATTATATCGCCGGAAAAAAATGTATGATAATAAATAAATATTTCAAGACATATCTCAAAGCGCCATCTAGCCCCATACTAAGCTGGCTCTAATAGATCCTAATATATGAACTGTCATTGATCTCTGGCCCTAGTTTAGTTTCATTGGTATAATTCAACATTTCATATAGTGCGTAAATAACAACATAAATTTACATACACGTGCTAAAATATATATTTATGTTGCTGTAGGTAAATAACGAATAATATGACTTATAGTATATTTTATACCTTATTGACCTTATTTGATAAAATAACTCTTAATTTACCTCATTTATACTTTACCTAAAATGGACATAAAAATATCTCTTACCATGATTAAAATATTATGAAACTAAAATAAATAAAATTGTTTATATTATGTGAGATACAATATTACATCATACAGGAAAATGACTAACTTATGACTGATTTTATGCTGGTTATATAATTCCAAGAGTTTTAAGTTCTATTTAATTAAATTAAACTTCTTTTTATTTAAAACTTAGCAATACAGAATCTCAAAAAACATTTCATAGATATTCTCTCTCTCTCTCTCTTTGACTCATATTTCCTCATGACTGAGGGTCGTGACTCCCCCGCAGAATTAATTCGTTAGGGGAGTTTTCTTGTGCAGATACATCGTGGTGGGCGCCCAGGTCCTTCCACGGAAGCCACATGTCCTCAAACCTGTCGGTTTCCTAACGATGTTTTCATTCACCGTTAAGCGAGTGCAAATCCACTTAACTTGAAAATACAAGTCATTTGTGTATGGCCGGATTCGAACCAGGGTGCGTCTGGATGAAAAGCAGATACTAGAACCGCTGAGCCACACTCGATTTTTTCAATTTTTCATAGATAATATGAAATGCTTATAAATGTGGTATGTTGTGTAAGCTTATAAACGCGTTTATTTGTGTTTGTCTGTCGTAATATGATATTATTTGTATGTATTACATAGTTATATAATCTGTAATGAAATGCATTGATATTGTATGAATGGTTCGCTCCCGGTGTTGGTACGCGGATCTTTGACCGCAAGCCCTTCTAAAAAGGATCTTGTATAATACAGGGGAATTTATAACTAAAACATGTTTGTGCTAATATTGTTAAACATATGTAGCCTGTTTCAATAGGGAATTTTAGCGCTAAACTCGTTTAAGAATCTTTTTGCAAATAGGGCTTACGACTTCTTCCGCAATTGAGTAAATGGCTCGGTAGAATAACGTTGACCATAAAATCTGCAAATTCCGATTAAATTTTCTTAACAACATCTTCTAAAATGTGGAGCATTTGCCTTTTTCTGGCTCAACGTATCAGCATTGCCATCCAGCGTGGTAATGCGGCCAGTATGCTGGGCACGCTGCCCTCTCGTAGTGGGCTGGAGCACTTAGACTATCATTAGGCTTTTCTAAGTGAACCCCCTTTTTATGTTGTAGTAAGAAGTAGTACGTTTAGTTTTTTTATCGTTTTAGTTTTTATGTATAATTTTTGTAAATAAAGATTATTATTTTGGCTAAACTTGAGTTTTTGCAGTAGTTTCATATATACCTTATCCACTGATGTCTCTAAAACTCATTTACGAGTTTTCGAGGTACCTTATTTTTGTATGTATTTCGTTTGGTTAATTACTAATTGAAATTGCTAAATATTAATGTAAATACTAAATAATATTATTAAGACTTTTTAAGGACTGTAGAAGACATAATCATGTTTAAAATATTTTGACAAATATCTTTTGACTTTCAAAAATTTATTTTTTACTTGTTTCTAACTGTATTAATGTAAGCAAGATCACTGGAAGGGACTAGCTAACATAGCACGGGTGTGCCCTCACCCAGTATGTTAGGTAGTAATTAAGAATTATTGTTACACTTATTCTGAATAAATGAATTTTGAAATTTTGAAATTTTGAATTTTGAATTTTGAAATTAAAATTTGAAAAATTTTGAAATTCTTCCCAAAGCAGACATGTACAACTGTACATATTATACAAGGGTTTTAAATATGTAATAATCAAAATTGACATTTGAATCGATAGCCTCATTATTTATAAAGGGCCGACTATACATAATAACACTGTAGGTATATTCAGATGGATTACTTAATCTAGTACATTGTACATTCCAATTGAACATGTTTTAATGAATAATCTTATTGAGACAACTTTGATACATATTCATTCGGGTGTTAGCTGGTTTTGACGGTGACCCATGCGTTAAGGAAATATCGTATATATTGAACCAATGACGTTATAAATTAATTAAATTCATTGCAGGTTATAAGTATGATCAATTATATATATCGGGCGATACCGTGAGTGAGTTAATCTAGTAATTTTATGAATAATAATGAACGATCAATATAATTAGTACCTATTTAGGTACTATTAACATGAATGAATGAGTTTTATTTGAAAATCAAAATCAATAAATAAAAGAAAAAATAACGAAATACAAACGGCGATTCGCGGTGTTACCTGCTTTAATCCGAAACAAGAAGTAGTCAATATAATATAGTTCATCCTGGGTTCAATCTATTTTGATGCCTATTTTTATCGGAATCAGTTCAAACGATCAATCGTAAAAAGGAACCAATGTACAGACATAATATATTTTACACAAACTTTTGCTTTTAATATTAAAGGAATGTCATTATTATATACTTTTTATCATACACGAATTTAAGGGTTTTAGTCTCAAGTTTATTTTTCAGTTTAAAACTTTTTCTTTTGACTTCCTCATGACTGAGGGCTTCTGTATTCTGTGCTGAGGGCATAACTCCACAGAATTAATGAACCAAAATATTTTTTTACTCATTTACTTAAGTTCAGATACTTTACCATATATGCAATACTTACTTATGTTTACATCAGTGCCTTCGCAATCAGGTAGGGTGTGTCTGTGGTGTGACTTTAGAAGTGGTGGGACATGGTGGTGGTACTTGTAGTGGTGGTGGTGGTCCTCTGGCATTGGCTGATGTAATGATGACGATATAATTGTAATACTGTGGCAAATGATCTATGTACTTGTAAATTCTACTAATATTTTTTAAATAAAAGTTATAGTTTTGTTAAATTTTATTAATATTTCTTTTATAGTACTTACTTCAGATATTATAACAGTGTTATAATAAACATTTCCCTGCATGTTTTAGTATGTTTCTACCTAATCTACTGATATTAACAGCTAATTATTATAATGTGTTAAATAATTTTAAAATATCTGTGATATTGTGATTTTTTATCCTAAATAACATATTAGAAAGTATGTGGCCTACGTAATTAATAATAAGTACTTACATATATTAAGGTGGTATTCCTAACATACAAGGGTGGTAAAATAAAATGTTAATAAAATATTTTTTATATAATATTTATTTCATGATACTTAATCGCCAACAAATAGCTAGAGTATTTATCTAACAGTCTTATTCATTTACAAGAGTATAACAAATATCGAAAAAGAAATGCAATTAGAAATGCAAAGACAATGTCTCAAACGGCGGAACTTCGAGATAAAATAACAATCAAGTTACAATCCCACAAAATTATACTACTTACTCTAAAGTTAGTCAATAAATAATCACTTAATTCTAAGGTAACTTTAATAAATTAATATAGCCCAACTAGCATAGGCCCGAGCCTATTGAAGAGTTCTTTAAATCGAGAGTTATCAAGTTTTATGAAAACGCAAGAAAAATTCAAATTGAATGAAAATTTTGAGATTTAAACTTAACAGTCGTGAATAGGGTCCGATTAACTTCGCTTCATACTTTGAACGAGTCACTTCGCAAAGTTAACACTTGAACTTACTTGAAGCCGTCAAAATACAAGGAAGAAGATAATATAAACTTAACAGTCGGTGTTTCGGACAGGGTGAAGACAGTCTTTGGTTACTAACTCTACATTTACAATCATTTTGTATCAATTTCACTACATGGTTTCCTCTTCTTCCTGTTTGACGACACTTGTCTACTCGTAGAAAACAATTTATGGCGATTCGACGAACAATTACATCGTTGAGACATTTTTGTTGGGTTTTCAGTGAAAAATAGATGTTACTGGAAAGTAACTTAGTAAACTCCCGTGGGATCCAAACCAAAAGACATTTTTGGGGAGTTTAGGACTAACCTAGTACACATTAGTGGGGTCAAGAATATACATCTTGGCTGCAGATACACTTAGCACTAAAAAAGTCTTTAATCTTCAGTAAACTCCGGTCGGGTCCAAGCCGAACATTTTGTAGCACTTTTCTTCAATTTGCACACGAAATAGTTCACGAACTCGTCAGTACACTCCCGTGGGGTCGAGCACCAACATTTTGAAGGTTTTAGAAAAAATCACGATGAAATCTTCCGTCTTCAAACTTAGTAGACGCCGGTCGGGTCAAGCACAAACATCTTGAAATCTGGTGATAACTTCAGCAAAAACAAATTCTTCTCCAAAAATCTTCAGTAGACGCCGGTGGGATCCAATCCGAACATTTTGGAAGTTTCAGTAAATATTTCTTCAAAAATCAATTTTTTTTCCGAATTGCTGGGATTTGTGTCAAAAATCCGATTTTTCTTCAGTAAACGCCGGTAGGATCCAAAACCTTGATGTCCATGATGAAAAATGTAAACTTGAACTTGAAATATATCGATGTTATTTACGAAGTGCGCGAGCAGCGTGCGAGGCGACGTGCGTACGCTATGGAGATCGTCTGGCGACTGGCGGCGGACGCCACGTGTGTTCTTTTTATAAGCGAGTCTCGCGCGTTCGTGAATTTTTTTGCGATTTGAATTTGGAAGCTTCAGTGTCGCGCCGGGTGCGCCTGCGCCCCCGCCCTCTAACACTTTTTGCATTAAAAATATAAAAAGCAGCCAGTTGGCACATGTTGCATGATCATAATCAAAAGCTTTTTAAGAGACGATATGAGGTTGCATATGCTTTTTAGAAGATTGCTGATTTTTTTTTTTTATCAGCTTATACAAATTGTAATTTACTACAGATAATAAAGTGACGGCTGGCTAATGACTCGTATTCTTGTGAATAATTCACATTTCATAAATACCTATAGCGAGGCAATTTAATGAGGTCAATAATTTGTATTTCACTTGTGTGGTAGATGTAACCTGTTTGAGATGAATAATACCCAGTAAGTATTTTCCAATATTGATAGTAAGGGCGGGTTATTTAGTTAATTTGACATTTAATTTTGTTTTATTTAACTATGTATTATTTGTGTGACATTTATATATTCAGTATCCCACTACCTTTACTTACTTTTATATTAATAATAGTTTAATTACGCTTAATTTATTTTTCAATACATAATTAGTATTTTTTCTGACCGTACAATTTCTTCCATACAAACTATGTATTAATCTCCACACACATTACATACACGTATATTACATACATTACAATATAATACGAAAGCTGACAAATCACATTATATCACGTTTTACATGAAATTACACATATTGTGTGATTATTATTACATTTTAATGTAAACATTTGTCAAAGTATTGCTGAAAGGTAGGCGCCATACTTTAATAAAGTTAAGTAATTTTGTAGACATAATAACATTTATAATTTAGTTTTTTTTATTAATGATTTACTCTCATATTCATTGCTTTAATTAGTGTTGCTAGGCAATTATATAACTTTTATTTCTAAGTTATTTTTTGTTTGTTTTTAAGTCGATTAGGTTCATGGAGATGCTGATGATGATGATGAAGGTACAGGGTTTATTTATTTTTTTATTTATTGAACTAATACAAAATAATATTGTTAACTACAGAAATATTAGTTAAGTAAACGTTTTTAAATACTCAAATGTGTTGCTTAATAGTAATACTTCGTCTCTCTCAATCGGTTTAGCCAATTTGGATAAAATTTAGCATGGAGGTAGCTTAGATCCTGAATAAGCATAAACCATCCTTATCCTAGATTAACGCTGGTTACATCTCAGGTCTACTAATATTCTATACAAATGTACTAAAAATCTAGCATCGTGACGTCATCATTTACAAAATGCCGTGTCATCACACGTAGCTTAGTCAAAATAATGGAAAGGAGAGAAATACCGTGAAAACAAAAACTAATCAAATGTCCTTCTTCTTTTGAAATGAGAGTGGGTGACTTTGGTGTCGAACGTTTTCAAGCATGTAAAGCCTGCCATTCATCATCATCATTATCCACATCCCTTGGAATCTCACCGCTGGGTATAGACCTCCCTTTGTGTGTACCATCTGCAACCCTACCATTATAACAATCAACAAAACTTTACACTAATAGTATAAGCGCGAAAATTTTAGTTCGTTTGCCATTTTTATACAAATTTACTTACTTTTTAAGTAGGTCTCAGCGGCACAACTTCTGGAAGCTTGAAAGTCTGAACTTCAGATTAACTAGATTATTTTAATCCCAGTTCCTGTCCTACTATATTTTTTTATCTATATTTATGAAGAAGCAAAGATTCAGCAAAAATATCGACCAACTTCCTCTAACCGGGGATTTAAATTAATCCAGATAATTTTAAATCGGATTAAACTGAAACAATGCCGCAAGATTTTTCATGAAATTATTTATAATCCGTTCTGACGAATACCGCTCTGAATATCCATTTTTATTATAATACGGAATAGGCTTACGTTTCACTACAGCCTGCATGATGTTAAGCACCGCTGTAGTCTAAGATGATGCACGTTCGGCTAGGAGAAACCTATTTACTCTGGATTTGAAGACTAGAGAAGTTATAATTTTCTTTTTTAATATTTTAAAGCATGATGTTGTTCCTTAAGAGAAACATTCCAAGTTCCAAATTTTGTAGGGTCGGCTTCCGAGCTACCTGATTTTGCAGAAAGAATTAAATAAAGTTAAGTCAATGTTAATAGAATTTAAAGATTTGTAACCAAAATGATGCGGGCGTCGGTAAATATTGTAAATATTGTCGCTAAAATAATAGACCGGTAGCTAATCTGCTGTAAGCTGTATTACGGTGGTTGAGAACAAATGCAGTTTTATTTCGGTCACTTTTATGAGATTATATTTTAAAACCAAGGACGCACTGAAATTGATCGTTAGTTAGTTTGAAAGAGAATGTCGAACTTTGGTGACGAAGGATTATAAGCCGCCCTGAGGGCCTATGACATGGTTATGGATACAGCTGTACAAGCAATTGTCTTATGATTCAGCTTGTTCTCGAGTCACAGAATCACCCAGAAGTTGATACCAATTTTACCTCACGACATGCGGCAGTTGCTTTAATGCTCATTTATCTGTAAAATAATACGTGTGATGATATCTGGGCCAGGCTGTCAGTTGCCTGACAGTGCTGGTTGTATATTTGGGCCAGGCTGTCAGTTGCCTGACAGTGCTGGTTGTATATTTTTTCACAAGTGTCGAATATTTGTTACAGGTTTTTTATTTTTATATTCATTTATTTTCGTAAATCCTATTTACTTACACGTAAAATAAAAATAAGTAAAAATTATAATACAAAAACATGCTCTATTTAAGATTACACACACCATCGCTTATACCATCATAATATTTCATGTGAATTGCGCTCGAAACATCAACTTGACACAACAAGTTATGTTATCAACTATATAAAAAGTTATTTCAACGTTATCAGTACAAAAACCGATTTCCTTATCAAAGTAAATTAAACTTATCTCGTACATGTGCGGTTTGATAACAGCAAATAGTTTGAACCATATTTGCGGCCAATTTGCGGTTCTTGACCTTTTCATTAGGTGTTGATTGACAGTTTAATGAAATTTGTTGAGTTTTTAGTGATTCACTCGTTAGAAGCAAATTAAAACATTCTTTTGATACTGTTTAAAACACTGGAATTACAATGATATAACTTTTTATAATAGCATAGAACAACACGGTTAATTCACAGTTCTGTGATGGATTTTTATTAATCGTCAACTGAGTGAAAATCAACGCATAGCTCAAAAATCGGTGATTGGGATAGGGCTGGGATCGAACCAAAGTAATTAAGATTGTAAGGCCGATTTATATTTATATATTCTTGAACCGAAAGTGGCTCGGTAATGGTCTACCGAGCCACTTTCGGTTCTAGAATAGACGCACAACAAGAACAAATGTTTTTTAGAGAATTAAGATATCACCTGACAAATTTAATAGTATTTATTTAATAAAAACTTATAAAACAAATTTTACTAATTTAAAATAAAAACTTAAGTAATTAATACCTAACTTATAAACTAAAACTTTTAATAAACTTAAAACACCTATAAAAAAAGTATTAAATTTAATTATGTAAGGAGGTATAGCACTATAGCAAATATAATTATCTCTATAACTTTTAAATAATATTATAGTTCCCGTAAGGAATGATTAAATTTAGTTGTAATAGCCGGCTAGAACTTACCCTTCTCTCGTCCTCCTGATGATAGAGCCCGCAGTGTTCCGAAACATGTCGAGCTAATTTTCGACATGATTATTGACGTAACTTCTAGCCGGTTATTACAACCAAATTCTAAATAGTAAACAAAAACATTATATAGGTAGTTACACAATCGAGCAGGTTGTATCCTTTTCCCGTAGGTAGATGCGTGCCGCGCTGGTAACACTAAACAAATGCAAGCCATTAAAAAGATACAACGTCCATTGTTCGCCCATTCTGCAAACATTTTTGCATCATTGTTGTTTTAATATTACTTTACAACCTAGTCGGTATTGTGCAAATTATTCCTATTTTCAAAAGGACCGCGATTTTTGAAGGTTCTCTGCGTTTTTTAATGTCTTTACAGCACGTTTTTTATTGGTCAAAATGGTTCTTTGCAAATGTGTTTTACTGATTAGAAAGCGCCATTTTGGATTTCTGGGAAAATCTTTTTACTTGGTGTCGGGGATAGTTTTATACTTGGGGATGCAATTTGACGCTTTTTTAGCGGAATTGTTAAATTGCATTTTTACTTTTTTTTAACGGACGAGCGTAAAAACGATTACACGAGTAATTCTTGATGTTAATTGTTATTCGCCTAGTATTTATTAGTAAGTCACCATGTAGTCAAATTGTAGGTCCCGGCTGTTTGTCTAGTACGGCAGTCGTAAAGCCATGTCAGAGGACCTTAGGGCGGTTTGATAAACTCTCGATACCGGAGTTGACCACTCTCATTCGATAAGAAGAAGTGGTGAAATATATGATATGTCATATATAGGACTATGTCACTTTTGTCCAATCCTAATAAATGCGAGTTATTGTGCATGCTATTTTTTTCGTACTCAATTGCTTGATTAGAATACTAAGGATATCGTTCGAATTTTTCGCATGATAAAAGAATATCAATGTATAAATACTTCTCTTTTCCTGTAAAATAAACCAGCTAATCCACCAATCAATGAGCTATGATTAATACCGTCTAGCCGTGTTTATTCGTATATTGGTTTGACTGCAACTTGAATTTGAATAAAAGAAAGCAGACACCATGTCTCGGACATACCTACAGCTGCAGACACCATGTCTCGGACATACCTACAGCTGTTTTCGACAACTCTACCAAATTAAGTAGACATTTTGACACCTGATTTTGATCATATATTTCTATTGTATTTTGATCATATATAGTTTATAACAAAGTTGACCGTTGCTTTGTGTCCACTTTATATGTTTAGATGTTAAAAAATTCACAACGGATTTTGATGAGAGTGTTACAAAAGGAAGGTTTCTATGTATATGTCATGCATATGTGATCGTAGCTTATATAAACAATATCATCAGAACAGAAACCTATCCACGGAGGCACCCAAAATAAAATGTAACTTTTTGGTCACTTGCATCCAAGGACTGACCGTTGACATTAGCTCATATAGTTATTCAAAGTCTTTACTTTACTTTGATAATGAAGTACAAATATCCCAAAATACTAACCTATGAGCAAACTTGTGGTTTATTTAACTTAGTAGGGTAACCAGGTCCAAATTAGAAATGTCAAAGTCGTTGAACTGGTCGGAGGGTCATGGTGGTCGGCGGTCGGATTTGCACCATGTTTGCATGTTGGGTAACGCGTGAGGTTCCGGCTAGACACGTTGGCTACGGGTGATAGGTTAGCTAATATTTTGTAAAGGAAAGTGTCATCGTACAATATTCTCCTTAGTCGTATTCCTCGTTACGGGGGATCATGACTCCCCCGCAGATTTTACTCATTGGGGAAGTTTTTGTAGCATAAAAGTACAAAGTATATATTGCAGTACGTATGATATAGGGAATCTAATCGCAGGATTCCGGGATCCCGGAGACTGGGATCTCAGCCGTTTTTCTAATATATTTTATAGCAATCACCAAATTAAAACATAACAAACAACATACATTTGAAAAAGTTGCATGGATAAAACATACATACAATTACTCTTTAGTCGTATTAGTCCTCCTGTTTAGTTTTAGTTAGTTAGTGTGTTTAGGCACACAGACCTTTCCACGGATGACATAACGACCTCAGATTTAGTTGCCCTGAGACACAGTAATGCATAGGTACATCTAAAATTGATATTATTGCTAACAACGCTACTTTAAAGATACTATCCGAGCTTTTGGCTCAGAAAAACAAGTAAACACATGTCAATGTTTATTATACTTTACAGGTAAGTAGCTAATATTCTTATCATAATCCAGGGGCAATATTGTGACAGAATTCCCCAATTTATCTTAAGCCTGTCCGGATTAAATTATTGTTTCGACAAATCGGATTAAAATCAATCCGAGTTTCTAAAGTTTTTCCTAAAGATTTAAAACGGTTTTACGAAGTTTTCTGTTTTTAGTATGAAGACATCTTTCGGTCACTTTGACAAATTATGCGGGTTAATTATGTAAATTATAATTATCTTTTAATACTGTCTGATCCTCGCTACTTGTATTAGATGTTTAAGGCTTTGCGGTTTCTTTGGGGGCTTAAATTAAATAATATTTTAAGGGATGGCAGAGCCCTTTGAGGTTGTTTGAGAATTCAGAATGCTAAAATTTCGCTCAATTCATATGAACCCGCGTACTGTTTTGGATTAAGATTTTAGTTAAAATTAAATGGTGAACTGTATTATAAAACAACAAGACAAATACATCATTATAGCATATATATCAATACATTGTTAGCTATCTTTGGTTTTCTTGAGTGCGAGGATTTGTTAGACTCTCAAATATTATCAAAATCAATCCTCAAATTACATCAATGAACAAGTAATGAAAGCACCGATTACCAACGTTTTGGAATTTTATTGTAACGTATATGTACATACTTGTGGCATGTAGGTATGTAGTTTAGAATTACAAACTAAATATAGATACAAATGAGTGGTAAATGTGGTTAACCGTAATTGTAATTGTGATAAACTTCAATTAACACCGACAGTCGCAACAATTACTTAAAACAGGTTTAATGTAATATTTTTACTAAAAAATGCAGTGAATTTATATTAGTAAAGAAGCAAAGATACTAGTTTAATAAATAATTAATTTATTAATCGATCTGTCAATGATGAAGGTGTGCTTTACTTTGAACTAGACACCTAAACCTTTTGAATAATAATATATATTTTTTACCAGTGGATGCCCCTGGCTTCGCTTTCGTCAATTTGGAATAAAAATAGGCTTATGTATATATTATACATCCCATTTCTACTAAGTATATCTTTTTTAAAATGTATCGCTATAAAACCATTGTTTTGCAAGTTTTCTGTTTTCACTATAAAACCGTTAGTTTCTTTAACAGTGCTGAATTCACTGTAATAAAATACAGGTATACAGTAAATTGCACAAATTTTACAGTTAAAGTATTTTTTAATAGTTTTATGATTAGCAACCCTTCGGTTCGTTTTAGGTAGTTTATGGAAACGCCATTTTCAGTTGTTTTATGAATTGCGATATTGTTTTATGAGGTGTCTTATTTAGATTACCGTTACTGTAATACTATTTAAAAAAACGATTTGATATTATTTTTAATATTTAGTAGTAACACCAACGTACCTCTTGTGTTACTTTACGATATTTATGTTTATTTTAATACATAAGTAAATCTTGATCGATGTGTCAATGTAATGACGTAGTAACTAAGACTTTCAATAAATTAATAATTGAAAATATATGCTATGGATACGAAATGCAACCAAAACTGAAAGAGGCAGGTATAAAATACTTTGTTTTTTATGAGTAATATTTTTTCTACTTTTACTACAAAAAATGGTTCTCCCACAACACGAGTCCATTCCAACTCTTAAAATAATTTTGTCACGGAACAAAATAATTCCATGGACATTATATTGACTATATTTACATAGCTATAATGGTATGCAAACATTTTAATAGAAATATGGATAAAATAAGGACGTAACTAACCAAACATGTCCCTTTTTTATAAAAAAAAGTATTTCTTTGTCGGGTTTCTTTGCGACCCAATTTTATTAGGCCAATTCAAGGTACGTAGCAAATGACGAAGTTTTTTAAAAGTTACCTATTGTTTATTGACAAACTCAAGTTTTTAGATAGCCACATGAATCATAGTGATATTTTATAGAAATATACTACAAATTGTATTCAATTAGCCTAGTCTTTTGATTTTTTTGATAATGCTGGGTTCAAAAACTATACTTGAAATAGGTAATTTAGTATTTTAGGCTATACATACACAAATATCATGTTTTTATGATATGATGGTCACGGCCCTCAGGCATGAGGAATACGACTTTTGGAGGAAGAGGAGTATATTATCCTTTGATAAATGACATGTCATTTACCAAAGTATATATCCATCATAGTATTCAGAAAAGAATACGCTCTTTAAATATATTTAAATAAAATTACCTTTTAGAACAGATTATCAAATTACAAACAAATTAATAGTCACTTTATACGATCTCTAAATCTACAAATCAATAAATGAACTCACCGCTGCTCTGTAAACAGTATTAGATCGTGCTTCCAACTAATAAACAGAGATAACTTTCTTTACCGAGCCATATACCCAACCACTGCTGTATAAAGTTTGGCCACTATACAGTTTTAACCCTTTCTTCATGATTTATTTTTACTACCCTAGGGACGGAACCGTTACTTTATTGAAAAGGCTTATTCTATTATTTTTTCTAACAATATTCATAAGGTTTAGACAATGTTAATTGTATTTTGCATTGTGTTAGGCTCCTCTTGTTTTAATTGTTTGTGGTACAATTGTCTCCGTTTGTCCACCTTGCTACCGAAATAGCTTTGTTTTTGAATGTTGCAAATCAAACGGAAAGTTATAATTTTATTAATGGTTATATTTCTATAATTATGTACAAAAAATGTAATCTTAGCGATGAGGTCGCCAGTTAAGACACTAGGTTTAAGTTTATTTATATGTATTTCATGTAAATGTATGTTTTGTGGGTGCTTTTAATAAAGCGTTTATCTATCTATCTATATTCTCTTTCCTAAAAAAGCTCAGTCAAATAAGTTAATTGATATATGATTAAGGAATTTTATAAGAATATTAGTTGCTTAAAACTTACTTGATCTTTTAAAACAGAACGTGCGCTTTTGTGCCAAAATCATTCAAAATGTTTATCAAACAATGATTTTAGCTGAGAACCTGCTTTTTCTTGAAAATGTAGAAAAAAATAAAATACGGTGGCGGCATAACCACTGACGTATTCATCTACAGAATATAACGGAAACTCGGTGACGAAATGACAAACGTCAAAACTTTTGAGTAATAGCCGCAATCGCAACGTCATTCCAGCATTAACAAAAAATAAACAGTTTTACAAACGTTCCCGTTTATTATTTTTGTTTAATTTACGGCCCTAGGGGCCCACTGTGTTAACTGTCATTTGAGGACCCCGCTAGCCGGACTAAAGTTAAAACCTCCTTGCATGGACAAAGAGTTTTTTCAACTTTTTCGTGAAACAAAACTCTTTGGTCAGTTTTATTGCGTGAAATCTAACAGTGGCTGATTCTCGAAATTCTATTTGAAAATGGAATATCATTATCCCACGTTGCTTTGTGGTATAAAGGGGTTGCAGGGGAACCAACATGGACTTGAAAGTGATCTTAAAGAGTTAAGATGACTCACTAGAAACGAAATTACATTTTTTATAATATGCTAGGTATGCTATGCTAGATACTAGGATATGTAGTGCATAAATAATACATACATACATATATATCAAAGAAATCATTATTTACAATATCTAAACGATACACAATGTTGTGGTTTGTGATGATTACCTAATGCTGTAAGGTTCAAGGTGTCTCAAAAGCTTCATATTACTTTTTATATATCACCGTGAGATCTTCTTCTTCTTCGTGTCGCTGATTGTACAAAAACCTATCCTAGAATTAGAACCAACCTATCCCTTTTATGTTTTTTGTATGTTTTAATTTTTATTTATTTTTTGGTGTTTTTTCTTAAGATTGGTTACTTATGTATCTATATGTATTTTCAACCGTGATATAAGAGTAAGTAAAATTGTAAGAAAGTAGATAACTCCGGTGTCGACAGGTTTCAACATGCCCCATGCCTCGGACTTGGCTTAGAAATAGATTAGCTAGTTTTTTATCACATTTTCTGAAGTAAATAATGAAATGCGTTAAAATTAGTTGGTATCACATTAGCGTTTAAAATATTCTATTCCATCTTGGTAACTCTTTATATCAAGTAAAAAAACTGAAAAAAGCTGAATTTATTTAAAAATGAATGATTTTATTCTGATGTAACATTGAAACGATTTAAAATCACGTGTAGAATATATCTCGAGGACTTTGAATAAATAGACTAGTTTAGTTTGAATTTCATTGAAACTCTTTGGCAAGTCTTGAATGAGTTTGGTATTTTTTTTCAATCAGTTGTTAAGTTATTATTTTAAAATTAATTATGCAGATAATTTGAATAATATTAATCTATTAATAAGGTTTAATTCTGCAGTTAGGTTTTTTTGTAATATATTTTTATCAATATTTCTATTAAATAGTTAAATTCTGTCGCCACGGTGTAGTTTGTGCGAGCGTAACTTTAGGCAATCTGAAACTATATGAAAAAACACTATTGATGAAAATGATCTTGTTATTGTTAAGTTTCGTAAATTTATCTATTATCCATTGTAAGGGGTTAAAAATTTAAACCAAGTTTATTTAAGTTTGTATGTAACTTGGCTTACCAAGTTTATCTATTAAAGTTAGAAATAAGTAATAAATAATAATACATTTGAATAGAAACCCTGGAACTAAAACTTGGAACGTATAACTCAATAGCAAAACTGTACCAAAATACATTTTCCTTATTTTCTGACAGCTCATAACAAAATCATTACAGAATACGATCTTCCACTCAGAATAAAATAAATATTTTGCATCAAATTGATAGAAGTGACATTGTGTTGTGACGCGCTTCTGGCTACTTTCCATTCAGAAAAATTATAATACATTATTTTAAAAATATACCAATACTTTTTACACAGTATTTTATATAAATATCACAAACATATTACAATTAATGTAAGAGTAAAAGGAGGCTACATTTCTTTTTATAGACTAATTCTAAAATTTCTTCTAGGCAAGCGTGCTATATTTTACACTACAGATCACTTAGTATTAGACAGACTATAAAAAAAATAAAGCCATTTATTCCCAGTAACTTAAGTAACATTTTGTGGTTATGGGGTTTACGGTAGTAATACATTTTTATTTTTTAATTAAGTATTATTCAGATTTTTATCGGGCACCCAAATTAGGGTGAAGGCCAGACTATACACAAACTGTTAAATATAATTTTTTATTTTGTTTTGTATAAAACAAATGTTTATCGATCCTAAATTAATTATAAAAGTTTGACAAATAGCAAAGGTGTTAAAAAGGATGCTATAATTTTTCAGCCGCTGAATTCATTTTAAACATTTTTCACGTATGTATGGCTCGTTTAAAATTAAAATCTTATCAAATCTTAAATAATTTATGTAGTTTCGTTTCAATCTGCACGTTTTCATATTTTCCGCTCCTCTGACGTAATTGCATGTTAAATCGTACAGCCGGTCTCAGATATAGTTCACTTCTGGATCAGCCATTGAGCCTTTTACGAAGAAAAAACCGACGATATTTCTTTTATTTCATAACTAGTGGGTGCTCACGGCTTCGCTCGCATTAAGAAGTAAAACTTGCATGCCCTATTTCACCCCTTTAAAAGTGAATTTAGCAAAAATCCTTTCTTAGCAGATGCCTACGTCATAACATCTATCTGCATACCAAATTTCAGCCCGATCCATCCTGTGGTTTGGAATGTGCGTTGATAGATCACTATGACAAGCAGTCACCTTTGAGTTTTATATATTTAGATGTCACGATAAATCTATTCATAGCACTATGATAAAACTCCAAAACCAGAAATGTCCATGATTTGATGAAAATTATTACCTATCCTTTCATTTTTTGCTTTTGATCATAATTTCATTAAAATAAGCGTATTGGAATAATCGGTAACGCTAATCTTAAGCGAGTAAATAATGTTCGGTTATTTTCTTAATCCCCAGTCATTTAAATTTAATAACGACTATTTTACTAGTTACATTTTTAGTAGAGTTATACATTTCTGTGCTTTTAATATAGCGCTTAAAACTTATACATGAATGCCACTTTCAGAAACAAAACAGATCTAAAAAGGCCACGGAGGTCGAGAATCGTTTGATTAGGTTTTCATCGCATAATAGACTAAAAAGGTTTGTTACTGAATCACAAAAAAGGTTCAACGAAAGGTCATTTCAGCTCGCTACAGATTTTGCATAAAAATTCGTCGACGGCGGAAGTTTGCCGAACAAATTTGTCTTGGATCATATTTTATTCATTGGAACAACAATAATAATCATGTAGTCACAACTGTATTGCATAAAGTGTTATTGAAAGATTATTTAATGTAATTTTATGTGTTATTTAGTTTGATTTTCACATCAACCCGCCTGTTTGACAGTGTCGCAGTCTTACCTAGAACGTATTACAGCTAGAATTTCTCTTGTTTTAAATACCCCTAGAATAAAGTAATGGATGTTTACATATTTAAGTGTTTCTGTCAAGTGCGCTAGATCTATTGTCAATTCCATGTCAATTTAACGTCACATTACTATATCTTGCAAGCTGCAATAAATTAAAAAAAAAAAACAATTAATTTAAATCTTATATCATAAACAACACAATCATTATTCGAGTCGATATATTTTTAAAATTATAATCTATAAATAAGAATTAATTTACAGCATTTAAACCATATTTATGACATAAGATATCAATATCAGACAGTTTAGAAAGGTTTTATATGCAAATTTTGAAACATAAATTGAATCCGTACAAATGTTTATATTCAAGTTTTGCATTATATTTGTGTTTGTACAAAACACGATTTAATATGATGCATACATGTTAGAAAGCATTGCGCTTGGATATTTTGACTTTTGGTGACTTGATAGTGGTAAAGGCGATTCATTAAATCTGGAACACTAGTAATTTTCAAATTATAAATTATTTAGATCTTCTTCTTATCGAATGAGAGTGGCCAACTCTGGCGTCGAGAGTTATTATTTAGATAAACATAGCACATAAGTTTATGCGTTTTGGTATTAAGAACAAGAAAATAAAATTACATTTCTCACATATCAAAATAACAAACGAATAGTGCGATTAAGCAATATTTCAATAAATAGGATATTTAATCAAAATAAAATCTAATTTACATGCACTTCAAATTATTGTATCATTAGATTCGGATGACAATACAACAATTTGGCAACATAATCTGATGGCTTGCAGATTGTAATGATGCAGCAGCGAGCGTGGTTAATTAAAACTATTAATTTCCATTACTTAAAAAGTAAACAAATTAAGAATTTATCAACACAATCTCATATATGACATAACCTCTAAACCTAATTCTTCCATCCTATTCTCTCCCCAACATTTGCCAGTAAGGTAGACAGAGAGACGATTAGAGAATTCCAGCACGTAATTTAAGAGCTAGCCAAAATTTAGTGTAGATGCGAAGTCAACGCCCTCTGGTGCAAGAATTTTGAACTCGACTGTAGAAAACATTATATTATACTTTAAAACTTGAACTGTAAAAGCGAGTTGTTTCGTTTCCTGTGAGTTCTTTTTTGTGTGTTTATTTCAGGATATAACTTGTTGCTAGGGCAATACAACTTTGGTAGATTGGGATCAAGTTTAAGAAGATTTTTTTTTGTCTGGGCGCCGAACGTATAATAATATGGGGCTGGATGGCGCTGTGTGTACATCCTGGTAATATTTATTTGCTTAGTATGGGTCTAGATGGCGCTATGTGGAATGTCATGGATTATTTATATATTTATTTTATGGTAACATTTAGATTACAATATAGTTTATTCCGATATGAGAACCCTACGAGTATATTTGATTTTGAATGATATCTCTTATTTTGTATGACAATGGTATTATAATATACTAGTGGACGCCCGCGGCTTTGCTGGCGTTATTTCGGGATAAAAAAAGTAGCTTATGGCACTTCTAAGACCTCCTGTAACCTACATATCAAAAATCATGATGATTTTACGTGATGGACGTTTAAACAAATTTAGATAATCATCTACATTCACGTTTGAAGAATCTATCTGCCATATTAGAATCCGTTAGATTGGTTTTTAGATAATAAGAAAGTCTAATAAGACTTCTCCGCTAAATATTTCAGGTTTTTTCTTGTATTTGCGTTGACATCTATTTCAATACATCCACACGTGACTCCAAATATCTTGAATTGATACCGTTTTTACATGGATAATACATTGTAATGAGTACAAATATTCTAGAAGTTTTATTTTTGGTTTAACTTATAGGATTTTTTTAACTTAGATAGAGAAAGATTTGGTTTAACTTATGATACACATTGATTTATTGTTTTTGGTCACTTTAGTATTTTAAAAGCGATAAGTTTGAGTATGTAGTTTACACACATTTATTACTGATTTATGCTCAATATAAGCTCTTAAGTACCTTGTGTGATAATCCAGGACCTAATCTATGTTAATACTAAATTTTATCCAAATCGATTTTGCTATTTCAGCTTGAAGGAGGAACAAACAATTTACACTCACAAAATTTAGTATAGTAATAAATCAAACCTCAAATTATAGCTTACCTCTAAAAACACATCAACATTTTTTTATATCTAGTGACAAAACTGTCTGTAGGAAAACATATTTTTTTTGTAATCTTACAATGGTTATCTAGAGGCGGGTTCTTAGTTTAAAAAGCTACAATGTCACCTATCTCACTACTTTATAAGTATGTTACTTTATATTATAGTTCTAGCTATCTACAAATAGTTTGCAGGATATTATGTACCGAACACTTCAAGTTAATACCGTTTTAGTTGAAGCTACGAAATTCTCGTAGCAATGCTACGAATGTCCGTAGCAACTGAAGTAGGTCCTTCTACGCAAGAAATTAAATATAATTGTACACCTTATTAATTAAATAATAAAATATAATTTAAAAGTAGTTGCTTGTTTTATATTGTTTTCTTTTTCGGTAGTTCACAAACTATCAAGGAAAGAAAAAAATAGTTAATTTGAGCGACTATTTAATTGATTAATATTTTTTATCATTCGAACTTTAAATTTATTCGTTTTTAAATTATGTTTTAATTATGAAATCATATTAAACTTAAGAAAGTAATAAATTCATTTCTTTGTGACTGTTATAAAACCACAATAAATCAGAAGAATATGCACTTTGGGGTCACTGTTAATCGTGAAAAGAAACTTTTTTGTTTTCACAAAATAAAATAAGTCAGAATAAGCATGTATAAATGATATCTAGTTTCATAATGCAACTATGTCTATCAGCAACATCCGCACAACTCTCATTCTGAAATACATTTGGAAATAACCTGACCTTTTTGATGGGAAATTCCCGAAAGCGAATCTTTTTGCAACGGTTTGTAATATAATGTTAACAAAGCGCATTGTGCTGCGCCGGCACTGGATATTTTCTACGCTATTTCACATTAGATGAGGCATATTTCTTGATATGACATAGTTTCAAATACTGAAGATGAAGTATTAGTGACAGGTCTCTTACAGAGACCATCAAGACAACAAACTGTTGGCAGATATTCTTGATATTACTAATTAACTTCAACGAGGTTAGCCAATTAATCAATCAATTTTACCTTAGTTGTTTTTCAGTAATTTGATCACTACATTACCTGAAGAGACACCCGTATAAATAACACTGTGATGTGGTTACTGTAATGGATTTTATTGTCCCATTGTGTTATTAACGCGAAAGTATTTCGTATACATCCATATGTATGTATGTTTTGTACTTCTTCACTCTCAAATAGCTGAGCCGATTTGAATAAAACTTAGCGTAAAGGTAGAGACTATCTCAGCAGGCCAGTAAATCAGTTTTAAAAAATTGGCACACCATTCCACATGACGGTATAACCCCAGTAAATGCGTCACACGCCGGCCTTGCATAACTGACACGGATTCGAACCTGCGATACCGGGGTTCAAGGAAACATGCTGAGATACATTAGTCATACTGTTTCATTTGTGGAATCTATATTTGGTAATAGATGTAGTAAAGAGATTCATAAAGGAATCAGAAAGGTCTGAACAAAAAAACTTTCAGGAGACTTGTTAACCTCCCTTTTTTGAAGTCGGTTAAAAATTGACAAAAAACTGAATAATTCATTTATTGAATTTGAAAATTGGTTATTTGTCGCTTAAAACCTTTTGACAATAAAGTTGTTCATTCTCATAAGATATAACAGATGCTAGTAGAAAGATTGAACTCAATTTCTAAAATGTATCTAAAATAGAAAGTAAATTGCTTTGATGTTGTTTACTAACAGATGTAGAAATAGGACAATCATAGAGAAATAAAATAAAATAATCTATAAGTAATAGGTATAAGATACTCTGTCAAAGAATCAGTTCCATTCGATTATATGTGCTTCTCATTACACTACATTGTGGTTTGTGCGAGTGTCGTTCCGTTGTTGTCATCATTATTACCATATTAAATCTAAAATATGATTATTGGTTTATTGATATGTATCTCTTTCACTAAACAAAACAACCGACGGATCTTAATTTTAGGTAAAAATGTAGTAGTATAACAATAAAAAAAAATATAAATATTCGGGGATATTACCCTCATCAAAATTGAAATACGTTCTCAATTTTTCCTTACACTTTTATTTAGCGAACTTAGATAATTGCGGACGAAATTTTGTCTAATAATTTATTCGCCAGACAATTAATGACATATGTATGTACCTACTTACAAGTACATACATACATTTACACGTTTTATAAATAATATTAATCAATAAATAATGATATAAATTTTTCAGAAATAGTTATTTGAAATCTGATTATACAACCATTTCTGAAAAGAACTGGTAAGCATCTAAATACATTTATTGTTATTTTTTACAAAATCCACTTGTTTATACAACCTTACAACTGCAGTGCTCAAGGATAAGACACCATGAGTCACATATCAAGAGAGAGAGATATTTCGCAACTTGCAGATTCTAGTAAACAAAGCTTATGCAAGAGTTTTAGTATTTCATTCATAAGGCGGTGACGTGTGCGATGGAAACTATGTTATTCGCCTTGGATACTTCTAGATTATATTTATTTCCGTTTTTTTTTCAATTTAGGTAAGAATTCGAGTAATATACACTGAAAATAGAAACTTTTAGTCAAATTAAGTGCCTTTTTCCTTCTTTTGAAGTCTGTTAAATATATATATTTAACAGACTTCAAAAGAAGGGAACGCAAGCAAACGCGGGAGTCTATTACTATAGTAATAGACTCCCGCGTTTGCTTGCGTTGATCCTGGATGAAAATTAACGTATGTCAATGTCACAATCTTATACTTATAGCAAATATCACGATGATCCGTTGCTGCGTTGTGATGTGGTAGCGACAGACAGATCAACAAACAATAATATGATAAAATGAACAAGAAGGTTTCTAGTACGGGAAAGCTCCACCATTATTATTATTTATTTGTAATAATCATATTTCTTATTGATTTATTACAGTTCACTACTTATTATAGCAACATTACCTAAAAATTTAAAAAACATCATAGTTTTACTATGAACACACAAATACACGCTGATTAATTTCCGCGACATTTTCCAGCCTACACCTGAATAGAAAACTGTCAAAATGTTTCTCCCATAGCTAAATTAGCGCCTTTCTCCCATTTCCATAAGACTCCCATCGTTAATGCATGGTCAAAGTCACACCATATACCGCTTTCGCTTATTCATTTGCCTTTTTATTTTTTAACGTAAACCTCTTTAGAAAAAAGTTTTCTTTTTCTATGAGTGCAAAGAGGTTTTATGCTTGCTTTAGTTAAAAATATTTTGGTTTGCTTTTTTCATTTAAAACGTAAACTTCTTTAGTAAAAAAGTTTTCGCTCTTTAAGAGTGCAAAGAGATTTATGCGATGATTTAGTTTCAAATTTATAGGTTTTTGTAGGTAGGTGCTATGGTCAATTTAGAAACGAGGTTTTGTTTGTATGTTGTTATTGTTGAATAGTGATTACTGATTTTCTGTTGAATTTGATAACTAAAGGAAATAGAATGAATATAATTTAGTACAACTGTTATCTTAAGATTTTAATTTCAGATGACTTAAACGAAACTGCTGAAGAATGAAGAAAAAGATATATCATGAAATAAAATGGAGCTCAATTTCAACTTTACATTTTCCACTACCCACAATGAATCTGGAACGTTCAGTCACACACAGAACGTTTTCATTCCAAGACAAAAGTCGTGAGAAAGGCTATTTAATTCCCTAACTTTCTACCCGTCGAAAGTGGCTATTTCGGGCAAGAATACTTTGCTTACGGCTAAAATCAGAACTAACATTTTAAACCAGAAATTTACAAGACAAAGATGAATATGTAGAGCAAGTGCTGCACCAGACGTAATATCGTTTTCTTGGTACTTTGCTTCGCGAAGTTTACACACTCACCGAAGAGGTCGTTGCTCGACTTACCTTTGACAAACATTTGGGACTTCTACTATTATATTATTATAGATGAAAGCGTAGAATGGAACGCAAGCTTCTTTTAAATTTTGCCATTAGTCAGCGGCAGGAAAGTTAGTGAATGATAATAAGTGACATTTATTCAGATACGAAAGAAAATGAGCATATACTGAAAAAATATGTAAACAGCAAAGCTTGTAAGGGTGCGAGCGCTACAAATTTTACTATTTATATCAAACACTGAATATAAAAATGATAGATTGATATTTTATTTAGTTTTACAGTAAATTTGTGCTGAATTTGGAAGCAATATCAAGATTTGATACAATATTTCCAAGAAATCCAAACACGAACGAAAGCATTTAAAAATTCGATTTTTGAAATCGAGGGCGCCATCGCCTGCCAATTCGAGTGTCGTTCCAATACCAACATTAAAATTGATAGCACTGTAATGTGACTATAAGTATAGTTATAGTGAGTCAACGGCCTTCATACAATCTGCTACATATTCTGTGGTCGGCGAAATGTTCCGAGTACGTTCACCTTACGACCCAATTTGCCTATATGCAAGATACGATGCGTGCAGAGCAAAGAACAAGTCCAACCTTTTTTGTGCGTTTCAAAAGTTGCCGGACCTTTTTTTTTTGTTGTGCGGTTGGCAGCGCGCTTTCCCGCCGCTTTTTTCGGGTGGAAAGTCGATTTTCAAATTGTTGATTTTTGTCTGTGACTTTCTTTTTTAATGTTTGTTTTTGGACAGTTCTGTTTTAATCTTTTTTAAAATGATATGTAATCAAATTTATGTATTTTCTTGTGGTAGGTACCTGGGTACTAACTGTACCCATTTAGAGTACTTTGTATTTCCCTAAAGATTAATAAAGAACCTCCATTGTATTATTGCTTATTGGAAAGTTGGAATTTACACCGTCAAACATAATGAGTTTCATTACAATACTTTTATGGATATAATCTTAAGTGCCTACGTATATGATAAATAGGAAAATCCAGTGCATTTTTTATCATGCCTACTTACGATTATATGTAGGTAATGGTTTTATAAAAAAATACTTTTGAATGCATACTTAATTTAAAATAATGTACTTACCTACTTATTCGTATTTATTAGATTTTAATTCTGATCATAGACTATTCTAGACTGACGAAGAAAAGCGGACAATACATGATAATCGTTATTTAAAAAAAGAACTCAGCCGCTTCGTCTATTTTAATTCTTTGTCTATGAACCTAACCTACTTTCCAATTGTTTTTATTTTTTGTCATCTACCCACTTAAACAAGAAAATAAACTTGCTCTACATTTCTTAAGCACAGCTATTTATATCCATTCAAATGAAGGCAAAAAGTCAAAAGACCGAAAGTTATTAATGGCCAAAAAAACATCCGCCATTTTGTTTGCAAATGTAGGACTTTAGCCGACTGACTTCTCAGACAATAAGCTAGATTTGGCTAAATAACATTTGCATGGTGTCAGGTTGGAAAAAGAAAATTTGTGCACTGTTTTTTGTTAGCTGGATTTTGGTGGGATACTTAGTTTTCTTTTCTTTTTTATTTACTTTAAAATAATTTATTAACTAAGGTAAGATCTAGAAAAACTTTCTAACTGCACTTGTTGAGAAAACTATATTTCGCTACAATAGCAATCTATCATAATGTGAGATACGATGTAAATAAATAAAATAAATAAATAAATATTCCGGGACATAGCACACAGCGCCATCTAGCCCCACACTAAGCAAACGCTTGTTTCGTGGGTACTAGATAACGGATATAATACTTATATACTTTTCTTTTGTAAATACATACTTATGTAGATTTTAATGTCTCTACTAAAACTCAGATTTTCTAAACTTATTATTCAATATTATTTTTATTTGTAATTCAAAAGAAAATCAGAAAAACCTATATCACTACAACGTACCACAACACCAATTTCCGCAAATCGATAAAAAAATCTCGCAACATGATAATGTTTCGACATTTTTTTATCGACAATCGATAAAAAGTGCCAACATTACCGACATCGATAAAAGTATCGCATTCGATAACCGCCCCACGTCCCGCTTTCGACGCTTATCTTCATCTTAGCATTTTAATGTCGCGTAAAAGTAACTGTCGGAAAGAATACCAGCGAATTATGTTAGGTAGGTCGTCAAACGGTACCGGCAATGAACTTTGAAAGTGGGACAATAACCGCCAAAACTCTCGTGGTGAAAAAAAAATATCGCCACCACAACTACCAGGGGAAAATGAATAGAGAAAGGTGGAATTGAAATTTTGAGTGTACGTACACGAGCTTGTTTATATGTGTGTGTGTTTAACACATAGATGTAGTGAGAGGCGCAAGAGCAAGCGAATAGTGGAATAGTAGAAAGCTCTGTTTACTTAGCAAAGTGAAATGATTTGATGAGCTGTCAAATAGTTTGGTGATTCTTGCGAAGGAAGATCTGGGTCAGTAACAGATGAGTCAGAGGGGCGTTTTTCAGCGGAAGTCGGAGATAGAGATTTCATTGTAAAATATCTTGAAATTTTTAACCGACTTCAAAAAGGAGGTAATCAAGTCTTCTGAAGGTTTTTTTTAAACCTATCTATATCATTAATCGGAAATAATCGTCATGAAAGGAGTGTTCTTACAGTTTAGGCAAATTTTTAAAAATTACCTAAATTGGTTTAGCATTGCATTATGAACACTTTACTGACGCATACCTTATAAAAGATCCTTTTCATAATTGTGATTAAATTTGTTTATATTATCTAACAGAGAAGACAAACATATAAATGATCTGGTATTTCTTTAGTTTTCATTATTTACAAATCAAATTTTATCTAAATTTGCCAAGTTGTTTAATTTGTCTTTCTTTAGATATGACAGTCAAATAAACCAACAGATCACACACGTTACGTTTTTTAAGTAGGTTCTCACAAAATCTTAATTTTTATTACTGATATTAATAACATATCAAATACACCTATTATAACAGGAAAATATGCACATAAAATCTGGTTTTGTCTGTCCGTGTGTTTGTATAATATATGTGTGAATGCGAGGAGAAAGCGAGACGGGAAATCCGCCACTGAAAAATGTTGGAAAACCTGTTCTATACGGTTTCAGTGGGTTTAATAATGATAAGCATGGGGATATCAAGAATTTTAATAGCTTGGATTTTATAAAAATATAATACGAGTATGTACAAAATATGATAAAAGATAAATAGATATAAGACATATTATTATTAGCAAGGCGGTATGTTTCGTAGTCAAACGAAAGCCTATTTCATTTTGAAAACATCAAACAAAGTAGTTTCATAATCATAATAGGTATATCCTGAATCACAGAATGCAGAGTACAACCTGAATGAATTTTTTTTTTTTTTTTTTATTACTGTTCCTCAGGAATCAAGTCTAAACATTAATCACATAGTCAAGTAAGATATTAACATATATTATTGAGAAGTATACAGTTAAATAAATATTCAATAATAAACAATACATATACACTAAACTACAAAAAAGGTATGAAAATATAAAATAAATTCAAAACATCCAAGTTATATTTAAACATAAAAACAGACTTTTAAATCTATTTCTAAGTATTATTTTTGTCTACGTATTAGTTAAAATCAATCCATGATTAAAATTCTATCGATTCTTGATACGAGATTCGCGATATGTTACGATATCTCTATAACTATCAGGTAAATCGTAAAAATATCAAATCTATTGAGCTTATAAAATATCTTTATCGACGTTATGATACAATAAGTGCATGTTTGTATGTATGTACATATATCGGATCATAACTTTCTCGCGACTACTGGTGCATGAGAACTCATATGTTTACTGTTTTCAACAATATTCTGGAAAATAAAAACAACTATTAAAAAAAGTTTGGAAAGATAATGAATAGAAGTTAATAACAGACCGGCATAAAAACAGATTTAAAATTAACTTTATAAATTCATCATCATCATCAGCCACAATAAGATCTTCTTCTTCTTTTCGAATGAGAGTGGCCAACTCTGGTGTCGAGAGTTTTCAAACCGCCCCAAGGGCCTCTGACATGGCTTAACGACTGCCGTACTAGACAAACAATAAGACCTGAAATAAAACCACATTTTCTCGAAGCATTGAAGTGAGAAAGCATCTAATTTGTTTACTATGTATGTACATAGATGTACATGAGTGAGCAGGCCGGTCACTTTTTCATGGTGTTTTATCAATCGATACTAGGATTGTGCTTGTGTAAAGATATCTTCTTCTTATCGAATGAGAGTGGCCAACTCTGGTGTCGAGAGTTCATCAAGCCGCCCTAAGGGTCTCTGACATGCCTTAACGACTGCCGTACTAGACAAACAGGCGGGACCTACATCTACATTTAAACGTGTAATCCGACCCACGGAAGCGCCCAAAATGGAATAAAATATTACATTATTGTGGATGCATGCGGCTTCACTTGCGTCGTTTAGGTATAAAACGTAGCCTATGCCAGTTATAGAATTATATACTACAGTACATCAATTAACACGGGAATCCGTTGCTCAGTATTGATGCGATAGAGAAACAAACATGTAATTTCTATTTTAGATTGAAATATGTTGTTTTAATTAAATATTTTTTTGTGAAGAGTATACACGTTTTTGATACATTACTATTTTTAAAGAAGCATCCAAAAACAGCATTTTTGGATGCTTCTTTTGTCATCTTTTTTTTAAATACATAAATACCTATATAATGCCAACAAAATGAATAAAACATATAAACAAGAGAAAAAAAAAACTAAACATACTACTTGTAACTACAACATAAAAATCAATAGTAAATCTTTAGAAAAGCCTAACGATAATCTAAGTTTAATCAATAGATATTAATATATCTTAGCTTTGCTGTATCTTATCTTGCACTGAAGTAATTATACATCTAATTGTTATTCAAGATGCATAGATAAGTTTGCTACGTAGATCCGGATTGCAGAAAACATGAATACTCTTACTTATTTCATGTATTATTAGTATAGCTGTATGTGGGAATTCTTGTTTAAAACTTTTTTTAAATACACTAAAAAAATACGAAAGTAAGAGGACAATTTTTATTTGAAGTATTTAGAACATAAGGAAATGGTCTTAATTAAGGTTTGAAGAAGTTTCTTAAGTTGCATCCATGACGCAAAAACTAAAGGTTATTTTCATAAAATGACGCCATTTTGAATCTGTCAGATTTATTCAAATAAAAAAATCCAAATGGATGGACCGATTTTCATCGCATTTTAATATGTTTTAAGCGATTATACTTTATATAATAGTTTATATATAATATTCTAGCCAGGCCATATACCATAGCTTAGCTACAATTTCATTTTTTCTTGCGATTTATAAGTATTAAAATCACAATTAAAACCGCCATTACTGTCACCAAATCATTACTTTGATACAAAGTAAATAGTGAATGCCTCCGCCACCTCTCACCATTCTCTGCTTGCCTGGTACCTCGAGCCACTGATGCTAACATTGAAAAAAAAATCGAGGTCAATCATTTTGTTGCAATCATATATGATGGTGTGCGTGACTTTTTGGCTTTTAAAATAAATATTCGTAATAAATTTTGTTTTGTAAATGTACATAAAAATGGTTTTGGTTGCAGGTATGTGTATATATATGTAAATCATATTAAGTTCTAATTGTACATTTCTAGTTCTTATAGTCAAACTCTAAAATTTCTTACCCAAATCTTTAGTATTTAAAAAAAAATCTTTTCTAGTCTCATGACGGGAAGATTTTCATACCAAAAAGAAGAAAGAAAGTTTTAATTTTTGCAGTTTTTTTCCTTTGTGTAAATTAAATCTTTTTATAAATATAGAGAATAATTAATAAAATTGTTTCTTCAATTTTTTTAATTAAATAGTTTTTGAAATATACAAAAACTACTTAAACATACAGCAAAAAAAAACTGGCAAAACAGATATACATATTAATTTTATTTGAAGTTGAAAAGGTAACTGTTAATATTGTTCTTACTTATCTATGTGTTATCACTATCAATTTGATATCTTATTAGAGCTATCTCTTATCTCTTTGTTATCAACTGACGATAATTATAAATGCAATAATGACGTCTTATCAATATCAAACCTATCTTAAATGTACAGATAATTACAGTACCTAAGTACAAACACTTCAACTGTTAACTTTCTGCACACTTCTGTTGTCCTGGTAATTTATATATTTTAATTAAATTAATTTAATTGATTTGTAAGGGATTAATTTTGATTTAAAGATAACGTTTATTAATTTAGTGATAAATGCAATAACTTTAATAAAATTGCCTATAGCAAGCAGCCTATATTCGTAGGTATATTTATTTGTTCTGTTTGGAAATATTTCCCAAGGAGCCTGACCGATTTTTCATATTAGGTATTATTATGTTCTTGTTGTTGGACTGAAAGAGCGATAATATAAACTTTAATTGTAAGTTTTTAACAGTGTTGGGCAAAATAGCAATTGATCAATTGTTAATTGCAATTAAATTTTGCATAACACTGGTATTTAATAGTGAGCTCGATTTTTCCTAACCCTACCTCATTTTGTGCTTAAAATGATGTGTTTTCATGCTAAAAGTGTTTTCGAAAAAAATTCGATCCTATATTTTTTTAAGGTTGTGTTTTCAGAAACGAACTCTTTATTTACATGCTTACAATAATCATCACAATCGTTTTTTTTAGTAGCACTTGTGTTTTTAGTCCTTATTACTTAAAATTATACACAATATGATATGTTAACGTTCTTCAAGGACTGTTATACTGACTGTATTTTCAACTTGGCTTCTTTCACTTTGACAAATCTCTAGATCCAGACAATAATAATTGCATGATACCTTCGACAGACCCGGAAAACGAGAACCCCATTCCTTCCTATCCCGTAATGTCACTACTAAACCATCATTATCAGCAGCCAGCGGACCAAAGCAGGAATACCCGACACAATGTAATCTTACTTCCATAAAACATGGCGTCTCTCAACCAAGACACGTGTTGAAAACAGTTATACAACCCCATTCTCAGATGCAAGCCTTCCCATTATATTACGACCTCTTTGGGCACGCGAAATGTTTCAAACCTCCTTAGAATGTAACCTACAAACGGCTCCTGTCAGACTGGTTGACATTAGATCTCATTAGACAGAAATAAGGTCGTAAGTGACATTTTTTTTTCGAAAATTTGATTCGCACGTTTTTTGCATTTACTAATTATTTGTCTCTTTTAATTTGAAATGTTCGTTATATGATTTTTTAATGTAGTTACGTCGTTTTATCATAACACGAAGGTAGATAGATATAAAGTATAAGTGCTGTGAGATGTATAACGGTATTGAATGATATTAGCGAAGCCTTGTGACCCAGTTAGTGTGCCGTTACCGGACATCGAACCAGCAACCAGGAGGTTAGAGGCTCGGTTAGAAACAACTGGGTTGTGGCAGGTCGATGATGACGTGATACGCTATTTATGATTCTGTGAATTTAGATAGGTAGGTATTTAGGTCATTTATGCTAATAAAGGGATTTAATTGAATGATGAGTAGTGCTAAAAGAGTAACTGAATGTAGGTTGCAAATCATTTGATGGTAAGAGGTCCTTCTGAGTCGTATGGTTTCCTTAGGCAGATACATCATGGTGGAAGCCTAGGTTTTTCAGATGGCTTTTCCCACAGATTGTGCCCTCAGACAGACAACAGTTAAAGGCAAGTTTATAGTAATTTGCAATAAGAAATGCTGTAAATACTTCTCATAAAGTATTATTTTAGGACATTGACATCTCATAAAGTATTTTTTCGCATTAGAATGTACAATTCATTCATTTTATTAAATTTTGGATTAATAGAAAAAGAAAGCTTCTTATCAATTAAGAAAAAAAAAGTGTGAAAAACTTTGTTATCAAGAGTTTTCAAACCACTTTATGGATCTCACACATCGCGAGCTTACGAACAATTAACAACATCTGAATGATTAATTTCTTAAATAATTACTTTTCAATATCATTAATCATCAATACCCGATACAAGTATTTAAAACCAAGCTCATATCTCAAAGCAATCAATTACAGTTATTCATCCAATCCGTGCCTCGAGCCTAGACTAGATTATAAAGCACTTAGCGAGAAGCCTGCCTGGATGTAGGTTAACTGACTGAGCGAGGGAAGTTAGCGAGGGTTGGTAACTCCTGTCAGTATTTTTATTATTATAATCATATGATTAAATAGCGCTTGCCATGTAAAAGTCTATTTTTAAATTCTTTCTGAAAGTTCTATGCTTCCTAGCTGAATTCCTTTCTGCTATTATTCAGTATTTTCTTTAATTCGGGCATTTCATTATATTGGTAAAACAAGATTAAACAAGGATAGAAGATGGGACATATCTGTATAAATGGCTCTCAAAAGAAACTGCCAAAACAGCCTTACAGATACCGTAGCTAATATTTATGTTTGAAGTTAGTTAATGTGTCATATTGAATCAATTCTGCGGGGGAGTAAAATCCTCAGTCATAAGGGCAATTCAAAGAGGACCTAATAGTCAGGCATTTGCAAAGCCATATAGATATAGGCAGCAACTTACATAGACCTTTCCAAAAGGCTAACCAAAAAAAGCTTCCTAGTGAGATCAGCGCCATCTCTTGGTGGCACAGGTGAGTTAGACTTATAACGGTTGACTTAAAACTGACTGTGAAAAGTTGCATTTTTTTTATTCACAGGTTAGAAGAGAGGACAACACAATCTTGAAATAAGGAACTGACTCAAACGAAGCTGCCAAAATTAAACATCGGTGTCAGATTTTTCTAAGTCAGGGGAACAAGCCAAGTTCCTCTAAGGTATCAATTCATAATCTTACAATCCTCAGTAAAGAGGAATGGAGAGGCTCAAAGGAGACCTCACCATGCAAAATGCTACATAGATATAGTTATAAGCTTCCTAGTGGGATCAGCGCCATCTCTGGGTGGCACAGGCGAGTTAGGCCTGTAATGGACGGTATAAGGCAGTAACGGGTGACCTAGATCTGACCGCGAACAGTTACGCCCTCGTTGGATGAGATAACGGCGGAGGATGCTGGGACCTGGATGTGGCATGAAGCTTTACAAGGAGACTAAGGAAGGGGTATCCATTTCTAATTACTGAGGGTCGTGACTCCCCCGCAGAATTGATTCTTTGGGAAGTATATCGTAGTGAGCGCCCAGATTCTTCCACGGAAAACACATGTTTCCTCACTCGCGTTTTCCTTTTGTAGCCTTTATGGTGCTGCTTAGTTCTACCACAGAATACAGAGTACAAGTATTACTCAGAGAGCCTAATACTATTTGTAAAGTATAGGCGTAGTAAAAAATATCGGGGACGTTACAGCCATAAACATACTGGTACATCCAAAACGCTTGCTGTTAACAGCAAAGTAGGGTAAAATAACCTAAACCCGACACACTTATTAGTGATCATTTATAGGTGTCAAATAAAATAAAACTATTCACCTTACGACATTTACTCGTACAGAGGTACAGTAATGTCTTGACATGACATTAGACTAACCTTATTTTATTGAACTAATATGCATTGAAGAATACAATAATTGTATCCTTCAATGCCTATTAGTCACAAATATGTAAGTTATGTTGCTAATTAATAATTGCGATAAATTCCTTAGTAAACCTTATGCCATATCTCTTCCAGTAACTTTACAGCTCCCAACCATTTATTAGTATCAAGTTTTCCGAAGCGGTCCCGGATCTCGCTCGGATATTTTCTTTGGCAAGCTAATTACGCAGCCTCTATATAGACTTGACTGATGATTGGTTTGTTTATGGAGGCTTTTACTCACTTTTTGTATGTTGGATAATCTTATGTTGCTTTGAAGGTATATTTATTATTTTTATAGATCTTTTGACTGTATTACTGTAATCAAGATCAATGGAAGGGACTAGCTAACATAGCACGGGTGTGCCCTCACCCAGTATGTTAGGTAGTAATATTGTAACACATTTACTGAATAAATGAATTTTGAATTTGAATGTAATGTGGATTAGTACCTGGTATATTATAATATTACTCTATGATTAGTACTTTCAAAGGATTTTGTGTGTTGTCGTAAGATTATATACAATATTATAAATATATTATATATAAGACGCTGCATTAGTGCTTATAATAAAACAAGTTGTTTTGAAACTCAGGCTTATGAAATTAAAAATGTTTACAATTATTGCCAATGTAGGCGATTAAAAAATCACAAGATAACAAATTAAATATGAAAAGAGACTACTTGTACCGTAAACCATAACTTGTATTATTTTTTGTGTTAAATTTATCCCTAAAATAAATCTTAGGTGGTCTTTTCTAAGTACTATAAAAAAGCCCACCGACCTGCCACCTAACGGTCAAAACGGTCACAAAATCTTTATCACGCCCTCACGTTTGACCTATAAACATTCTGCAATAAACACACACATCCTTCCATTACCGTTGTAAAACAAAAATAAAGCAAACTTTTTGGTTATCAATTCAGGTCCTATAACGAAACGAGAATAAAAACTTTTTGGCTCTCAATGTAGGTCCTATAACGGGGTTTGAGATCTCTTTGGTTTTGGCTTCTGAATCACGTATTAGGTTACTTAGCAGTATTACCTCAGTGTGGTAACTGAATTGTTTGTTTTTGCTTATTTGTATGCGGAAAATGTTGGCGATATTAAGTAATGTTATGAGCTTTTAGGGTTGGTTTAATATGTTTAAGACTTACCACCAGTAAAGTTGAAGGCCAAGAAGCGCCTTACAGCGCATTTACATTTTGTTTCCAAAAAAAACGTACGATCAAAAACCGTAAAAAAATACTTTAAAAGGATAATTTGCCTGCACTGTTTCAAGAAATTTGTAAATATGGGTACTGTTTTGGCGCAATTGTAAACTACCTATTTTCTAATATATTTTTACTAATCCAAATAAGTATTTTCATTGATTCATCATCAATTCCACATACTGTAATAAACCCACTAAATGCTCGGCATTACCCAATGTGTGTCTATCTACCGGCGCAGCGCATGCGTCAGCTGTATCCGTAACTTTGGATCCGTAACCAACTATAATATACATTATATATATTATAGTAGCTAGACAGGACTTCCGTAAACATTGTATAGTTGAATGATAGAGGATAAGGAGAATGTTTTAAGATATATGTACATACACATGATTGCAACGGATTAAATTAATTACGTAATGTTTTATTTTTCAGTAACATATTTATATCAATTAAAATAAAAATAAAATAAAATAGCCTTTATTTCTACTACTACAAAATGACTTAACTACATTACTTTTTACGCTTCACTTGACAGTTTTTGCAATTTTATAATAAACTTTTATATGACTCTTTATTTATTTTGTTGGTAGAAGTCGCCTGCCTGGCAAAGGCCTAAAACATAATATCAATTACATCACACTAATCAATATTATCGAGGCGAGAGTTTGTGTGTGTATAGTTTGTTTGCTACTTCTTTATTCCCAAACGGCTGAACCAAATCGAATGAAGATTGTTATAGAGGTAGATTAGACCTCAGATAAACACATAAGATAGTTACTTTTTATCCTGGATTAATAACGCTAGTAACATCGCGGGGCGCTGCTTAGTATTACATGTTTTTTAGACAGAGTAATGAAGCATTTGATCACTAAGTCCAAAAGTGTCAATAAAAAGGAAATAAACAATATTGACAGTATTTTATCCTAGGATTAATACTCCTTTCAGAGAAAAAATAAGTCTAATTTCTGCATTCTCAATAAGGAATAATATACTTTTTATTTAGGTGGGATAGGTTTACGTTTGACTACAGCCTGCCTGATGTTAAGCATTGCTGCAGCCTAGGGTGTAACACGCTTACCTAGAAGATACCTATTAACTCTAGATTTTAAAACCCCAGAACGGGGAGCATGGCGACCGCGACAACGATTTTAACCTACATTTTTATCTATTTTCCCGCGATACTGGCCGCTGCGAGCATGGGTTTGAAGATAAATTCTGCAATCGACCAATGATAGGTCGCGGTTTATTGCAGGCCGCTACAAGGTATCTCCTGTGCGAGCATGGCTACAAGATGGCGGTCGAGTTTGAAGATAATTATCTACTTTTGACAGTTCTTAAGCTTAAACTTATCGACGATCGCGAAGACCCAGATAAAAAGTTTGTGGAATAAGTTAATTGTTTTTAGTGTACAAATTATCAATTTACGAGACTCACAGCTTCGAAACAAACCTAAGAATCAAGACTACGTTAAATACAATGATATTAGAAAGGTTATTTGAACATTTTTGAACTTGACCTCCTTGTCAAAATCTAAGTAAATGTTTTTATTTTATGATAGTTCCACACCACAGCCATCAAAACAAAAGGAATATCTTTATAAAAATTTAAAAAAAAATAACAAAAAATTAAAAAAAATCTTTATGAAAATAAAAAAATAAATTTTGTATTATAATAATACTTTTTAAATTTCATAGGAACTTTCATTTAAAAAAAAAAGATTTGTCGCTAAAAAATTCTTAACCATTTTTGACAACTGGCAAACGTCTCTGACCAAGACAAGGAAATTTCATGCCTCTCTTTCTTTTTTGACAGCCAAAACGAGCAAAAACGTCAAAAATAGTCAGTGTTGTCATATATAAAATACTTTGTATTAAATATTGTGGCAATACTATTTTATTGCGTGATTTAAAATTTGTCTGCGGGTTTATAGTCCATTGAAATGATAAAATTTTAGGCCCAAATATTGCATTTTTTAGAAGACGCAATTTTATTTTTGGGTCATGTTTGGGGGGTCAATAGAAGCTTGACTTCAAGTTTGTGGGTCCGCCACTCTAGTCCACCGGCCGCCATCTTGGAAAAAGGGATGGAAACCCTTTTTTCGCGTTATCTCGGAAACTATGCATCTTACAAAAAAAAATTTAAACATAATTTGTAGCAAATTGTTTTGCCTACAAATATGTTTATATAACGTTTTGCCATAAATTAAAAATTTTTGAAGTTTTAAGCAAAAAAAGAGAAACAAAAACGTTTGAGAACAAGGTCCTAAATGCTTTTTTTTGTATCTTCGTGACGTACATTACATATTTTCCTCTTCATTTTCGAGTTTTGTGTGGTGAAATTTTCATTTAGTCATAAAAATTGCGACTTTTTAAAATTTGAATCCTAAGTGATTGTTTTATTGCGTCCTTTTAAAAATGAAAAGTTCATGTAACATATCAATGGACTATGTATCGCGCGGCGAGCCATGCTCGCTAAATAAACAATATATCGCGCGCGGTAGCTATCGCGCGTGCCATGCTACGGGGGCTGGATTGTAGTTCGCAGGAAACACAGCTTAGAAAGAATAAGCTACTTTTTGATCGTTTATATTATTTTCCGATGATGATGATGATATGATGATATGATATACTAAAATTATATCATATGAGGCTGATTTCCTGATTCCTGTACGCGTTCCACTACGATACGTCACTATTAAATCTACGAAACTTATATGACTTCCTGATTCCTGTTGATAAAATGTATACAACACTACATACGTCACTGTTATACCTTTATTTATTACGTCATCGTTATGACTTAGAACTTATGACGTCAGATTCTTAGAGCAGAGCCGGAAAATCATTGCCCATTGAAATATTATCAGTGAAGGGAATTCACGAAATAAAACATACTAGAGGATGCCCGCAGCGTTGCTCGTTTAACCGTAGAGTACCTATCTAAAGTTTCCCATTTAAATGGAACTCTGCTTTAGTTGTGCTTCGTGTGCTCCAAATTGCAATAACTGATTTATTTATGAACCGATTGAAGGACTACTACCCATTAATGAAAATCGCGTCAAAATCGGCTGATATTAGCATACACAAATACACAGACAAACGGCTAAAATTTTAAATTGACTAATATGGTGTTCTGTTGCATTGATAAACACTCGTCTACTTTTTTAAAATTATCTTCTATGTACAGACATTAGACCCTCTTTGGCTTTATTATATGTATAGATATATATGTAGGTATGTAGTTAGGTATTTTTGTAGGTAGTACCTACCTACAAAATCTAGTTTATCGAATTGGGTTTTTGTGTTGCGTGGTTAGCTTAAGGAAGCGGGGAGTTTTTTTAAGTGGTTGATTAGACGTCACAGATTGCAACTTTGGTCTTTTTCAACTACAATATTTTTGTCATTTCTTTATTTTTACCACAATTAAGTAATTCAATTATCATACCTTTGTCGATGTGAGTAAAGAGAGTAACAAATGAATAAATTGTACAAAGTTGTGACAATTTGCGCTCGCTTATTGGCTAAGAAAAACACCGTGATGAATGAAACATGTTTGAGGACCACCCTACCGCGCACTGCGATGTATCTGGCCAAGAGCACTCCCACTTTTTGTTACTTATAAGTATATTTTCGTATATGAATGTTTCGTTTATCTTTAAACAACATAAAAGGTACATGACCTGTTACTAGGTCAGCATAAAAATAAAGAAGAAAGATTTCTTAAAGTCATTGTCAAGTTTAACAAATCCACCAATCAAACGCAACCTAAAAAGACGTGTTTTCCTCAAAACTAAACGATCTGTCAATTCGGAGCAGATAATACAGACAAAACGTATATAAAGGTAACAAATAAGACTGCACTGTATGGTTTTGAACAAGTGATTATTATTTTATAAGAATGATTACTAATTAGCTGCTTAACTCATTTATTGTAATCTGCACAATATTAGCACCACATGGTTTGCAAATATAGAACTGTAAATAATGATGTATAAGTATAAGTAAATAAGGTTATGTTTACTCCTAGCTTCTTATAACCAAAACTGAATAATAAGACATCATATGACCTGTGATTTGATTAAGAATAAAATACCAGACATATATCTTTTTTATGTTTGTAACTAATATGTTACATACCTAATGTAGTATCGAAAAGCCGCTTCTAAACCTGTCCAAGTTGTCCAGTTCGTAAATTCCTTATTTTAATGCTTTTCTTTATAAACTTCATACCTTTGTGAAACAGATATAACCAATTTCCACAGTTGTTCTGGGTCACATACAAAAGTATCGTTTATTATTTTGACAGCATTTTAGCATGAATAAGTAATAACTTAGCGATAAACACACCAGTTTGAATGACGTTAGTGTGTGTAGCCATGGTTTATTTATAATAGTGGATAAATTGGTTTTGTGATTATATGATTGACTAGTGGGTGCTCGCGACTTCGCTCGCATTAAGAAGTAATACTTGCATCCCCTATTTCACCCCTTTTAAAAGTGCCATTTCCAAAAATCCTTTCTTAGCGGATGCCTACGTCATAAAATATACCTTCATTCCAAATTTTAGCCCAATCCGTCCAGTAGTTTGGGCTGTGCGTTGATAGATCACTATACCAGTCAGTCAATCACCTTTGAGTTTTATATATTTAGAAGATATTAAAAATAGTAGTTAATCAAAAACTAAATATAAAAATAATTGTAATAAGTTTTTTTTTGACAATGTCTTCCAATGTTCAGCAAAAAGAGATGAAGAAAATTAATTTAAATTAATGGTTACTAAGTACTACTTACTAGGCCAATTACAAATATAATTAAATTTTGATTATGTAGTAAAACGTCATAATTGTGTTCTCATTACTCTGTGTGTGTGTGTACTGTGTATGTACCTATGTAAGTACAACAAATATCATAACACAGGAATGAATATCATAAAAAATATCTTACAAAACACATGTTTCACTTGACCTCGCACCTTATATTCTTAAACCAATAAAGAAACAACAAAACCACACACAAAATCCAATACAAAATAAAAAAACAATAATTCCAAGGACAAACCCCGTTCTCCCCACCTTCAAAATCGTTATTTAATAACTGCAATAAATAAAATCTTCATTTACTTCCTCATCTCTCGCATGGACACCGCACATTTGACCCAGTTTTCAATAAATACATATCACAACATTTCACACCTTATCTGCTACCAAACACAGCTTATAACCGCTTGCTTATGTAAGTTAAGTTACAGCATTTTGGTATTGTAAAGATTTTTAGAATTGTCAATTTTCTTCACAGGACTTTCCCCTCTATAGCACAAATTTAAAGCCTAAACTAGCATACATAGTTTATGGTGGTTGTATCGTTTTGCATGTGAGTGGTGGAGGTCACATCCCGGTCGGTATGTGTGCCAACCGTTGCGGGCTCGCCTTCGCATTGAACTGGGGGACTTATTCTGGAGCCGGATGGTGAGATAACTTGATGTCAACTTAATAGTATTACCAGCTTAACAGAAGTACCACCAATATAATATAGTAGAGCCTGATTTAAACGTTACATATACCTCTAACATAATCATGTTGAAAAACAAGCATATCATATAGATTATATAGATAATAGATACCAAAGTTAGCTACTATCATACTAACATACTTTAGTTTTTTTTTTTCAAATTCCAGCAATCACTTGTTTGATTACTCTGTTTACATAAGTGTCAGTGGTATCAAAATTCAGCTCAGCGTCAAAACGTGGTGTGCAAAATAGGGTGTAACACATAGATTTAGCAATGTGGTAAAACTAAAATTCAGATAATTATTAATTTCAATTTCTATATTAGCTTAAATGTTAAATTTACATTGACCCTGTTTATAGGAGAATTAGGGCGTAGATCTTTGGTTTGTTAGTTTCGCTATCATGCCAATATCACGGAGCGACGGACGGATTCATCGTGATTTTTGGGTGTGATAAGGTCTCGAGAGTAACATGGCATTCTGTTTATCCCGAAACACGAGCAAAGCCACAGCTACTAGTAATAATAACCACGTCAGCAAACTGTCTATTTTCCCTCCAGAATACTCCCGCCAGACCTCGACCGTCAATTTAGCAGTGACACTGCGTTTGAATAGCAGTCGTTAGTTCAGACCAGCGTCGTATGAATTAGTACATAGTATCTAGGCCACAGCGGACGATGAACCCTGCTTTCCGAAATTGTAAGAGAAAATTTTGTTAAGTAAGGTTGTCACTTAACTCTCTTTGAGACGATAACATTCAGGAAAACTTCTATTTGAAAAGATTACAGAAAGAAATGGTTACGAATCTTGAGTTTTGACCACCTCTCAGGCAAAGCAACGACTTGGTTGCTTTGATTGGTTTGAATTGCTCGGTCGTCTGTCTTATCCACCTCTCTCTCTAAGTCGTATTTCCTCTTTACTGAGGGACGTAACTCCCCGCATAATTAATTAATTAGGGGAGATCCCTTGTGCAGATACATCGTGGTGGGCGCCCAGTGTCCCTCCACGGAAAACACATGTCTTCGGATATTGTGGTCCTCAAAACAAGTCTTGTCCAATATATATTTCATTTAGACTGATTAGACGATCAGAACGCGTTTCTGATACAAAATGTTTAGTAACACTTGCTCATTTCTAATGAAGTTTTAAACCCCGAGTTTGAGTTGTTATCACCATTCTCACTCATCATCCACCATTCCATAAAATATCGTTTCCAGATATTGTATAGGATACTAGTGGAGAAGCGCGGCTTCGCTCACGGTATTTAAGGATAAAAAGTAGCCTATGATTCTTTTAAGACCTCATACTACCCACATACTAAAAATCATAATGATCCGTTCAACCGTTTTTGCATGATAATCATCATTTGGCCAAGACACTGGGTAAACATTAGACTTTGCGTAAATAATAAAATTTAGTAGTGCCTCAAGCGACCGTCTAAAAAGCACCGCTAAAAATGTGCTAAAAGTTAAGAAACAGAGACACGTTACAACCCTATCACATACTTTTGTTGACAATTCTTTCACCTCGTTACAAATAGCTCTGAGCTAGATTTGAACACTAAAAATAACTGTTCCATCTATTCTTTGTCGCAAATTAGTTCTGCCAAAGAAAGCTTAATGTGTGCTCAAATCTTAATGATAATACTTATTTGTTTTCTTTTCAGTGTTAGTCAATTTAAATAAGCTATTAGCCTATTTAGATGTATGGACTGAAACGAAGTAATATGTGTGAATGTCTTTTAAAAAGGACAGTGAGATACTTTTATGGAGCTAGTGGAGATCTGTGGTGGCTCTTGTTACTAAATAGCATTCAGATTGTTTGAGGGTGTTGAGGTAGGCGGAAGTATTAGTACTGACTCTTTTGGCTTTATAATATTAGTGGACGAAGATTTTTAGATACGAGTAGTTATTATTGTAGCTCAGTAATTTTAATTGTCTTGTTTTCTTAAAGTTGATGATTATCAACTTTAAAAAAAACAAGACAATTAAAATTACTGAGCTACAATAACTAAATCTAACTTTTTTATTTAATTTTGCGATTTGAAATTGTGTTTTAGTGAAAAGATTCCAGTAATATTGTACTGTATTTATCATTTATTCAAGAAATAATATTGAATGTGCTAAGTGTGAAGTAAATCGATCTGCATTGATAATGACTCGGAACAATGAACTGTCATGCAGAAATTAAACTTTTATATCATACTCAGACTGAATCTTTGTGTGGTTTCTCCTTTTTGATGTTTTAAGAAATAATTTATGTAGATGCAGTATTGCGTAGTTCTAAATTTCGATGTCATAGGTATGCGTTTTCGTTTGTCAATTATTATATATAAAAATATGTAAATAAATTTTTTGAAACATATTTTACAAAGTTAAAAGAACAACAATAGCAAAAGTCGTAGTAACTAAACACCTCATAGAGTATAGCAACATATCGTTTATTGAGGAAGACCACGTACATGCGCTAAGTGACTTTCGCCCCATAATTCAGCCACAAACTTGCGCCATAAACCATCGCTTGGACGAAAAACTTAATGGCTCGTGAAGCTCAACAATGTACATTAAATTAGCCAAAGCAAGCGACCGACCGTCTAAATATAAGCACACTGAAGAAACCTTCGATAAAGTAATATGTAGATGGGACATAGGCAATGGTAAGACTGGAACATACTTTGTACAACACATTTGTATTTACAGCAAACTGATAGCATGTTTAATTTAGAGTCATCTTTTTTTTTTTTTTTTTTTTTAATCTTTTTTTTGTAAAGGGTTTGGTCAGACATGACCATGTCACCCCTATTGGGCCTTACTTAAAATCTACGCTTAATTCCTACTAATACTAATTGATATAGCAATATGGCCGAGTCCGATATGGGTTCAGCCAGAATGCTATTACACACACCAAGTTCTTTTACATTAAATCCCGTCACCATTTGGAACTGAACTCTTTCGGCTTCGTTCCGGACACATTCCACAATCATATGATATATGTCTTCTTTAATTGAGCATTCACAACAATTTTCAGTATCATTTTTGCGTATCATGAATAAGAATTTATTCAGTGGAATGTGTCCAGAGCGGAGCCGCAGAGCGATAACTAGTAGCGGTCTGCTTATATGTATAGCTGCGAACCAAGGCGAATGAGGAAGACTGGTCTGCAAAGTACCATACCAGGTACTTTTGACCCATCCCTGCTCGCCAAAGTGCTTCTCCCACATCTCCCTGCATCTTTGTCGTACCAGGTGCAAGCAGTCCGACCACAACGGTAAACATTCAAGTGGAGTTCCTTGAGTTATAGCATCTTTGGCAAGCCGGTCGGCTTCCTCATTACCTGGGATACCTACATGCGACGGGATCCATTGGATTTTTACAATTTTGCTATGATTAGAGTCATCTTGACTCATATATTTTCTCATTTCTAACTTCCGTGACACATGGATTCACTAGGGGAGTTCTCTTAGGCAGATTCATAGTGGTGGGCGCCCAGAGCTTTCCACGAAAGACACCATGTCTTCGGATTTTGTAGTCCTCTTCTTTATCTTTATCTTTCTTCTTCAACTTATTACTTACTTTCCTCACAATGTATTACTTCACAAAACAACAAACATATTTTGTTTGTCGGTTCGTCACGTTGTAAAGTATTCCAATTACTATGTAAATCTGAATTAGGATTAAATCAAATGATGTCGGGTCTTACGTTCCATCTATACAGAATTATATCTCTGCCTGAAACCTTGGTAAAAAGGAACCTTGTAATGACTGACGCGGTGTGTCGAGCCCGCGTGACGTCACAGACTATACGTCACGTGACGTCACGCGGTCAACACGCCCGCGAGGAGGTCAACGAACGACCGCGCGGATTTTGGCGCGAATTAAAACGACCGCCATCTTGGAATCCGTAACCATCGCGATATATGCGCTACAAAAAAGCACAAAGATCCAAGATTCGTGATCGATTAAAATCATAAATAATGATGTAACCGATTGAGTTTTCGTTTCGATTAAAATGCGTAGGAATCGTTAATTAAAACTCGATGTCTCCAATAAATCATACATAACTAGCGTCTGACAATACATTATATTTTTATGCATTTCGGAAACGAATGAGATTTATGATCTACCATTGGGTAAGTAAGAAATTATTGCTTGTTTTCCGATTTGTTTGGCGAGAAATTGAATAAAAGTACAATGTTTCGACAAAAACCGGTCAGGCGAGGTATGACATCATAATAGAATAAGAGGACTGCAGATTTTTTATATAATGTTCAAAATATTTGACCGGGCGACGACCTCGGCGGCCACAGCGACCCTGACCGGACCACGGGCCCAGTACGTGACGTTGGATGACGACACGTGACGAAATGTGCTTTGATGAATCCTAATTAACACTTAAAACCTACTTGGAAGGCTCGCCGAGGATGTGCTCTGATTTATGACTAAACGTTCTCGGAACTTTTTGAATTCGGAATATGGGATTGGACACGAAAAATGCGCGTGCGACTTGAGCGGCGCCAGTTGGATTTAAATTCTCTAAGGATTTAAATATAAAAAGCAATTTTATTACAAGTACGAGTTTGTATGATATTTGACAGCTGACACTAACGCTTTGTTTTCTATAGTTTTAATAAATATAAAAAAGTGTATAATATACTCTCAGCAGATTCCTAAAAAAAGCTGTACTTATTTACAAATAAATTAAAACTAAACTAAAATAAATTTCTCAAGATAAAACATACAAAACAGTACATACGTATGTATGTATACTATTCATTAATACATAAACCTATAGACGCCTAGTTCATTAATCATATAATAACTTACATCCGATACCATAATATACTTGGCTTGTACGATATTACAAATTAAAATGTTATAAAAACACAATAAACATTATACAAAACATAGATTAATTCATTTATATCGTGTGTTATAGCTTTCGATTCACAAATTCTGATTTATTGTCAGTTTTACGATATTAATTCGCGAAAGCAGAATGAAGTTGATCGCACTATATATGTGGGTCAATGAACCCTAGTAAGAATGGTTGAAATTTTGGAAAAGACATCGCTGTTTTAGTGGATGGGTGGGCGTAATAAATGTATAGACAAAGGGGACAATATTCTTCTAATAATTATGTAATTGCAAAAGATTTCATGTGAATGTGGTAGGCATCGGTCGATTTAATTGAACAACCAGCGGGGTATGTCGGGCTCGGAGCCAATGAGTCTCTTCTTCCGACTAAAATCTATCACGATGTCCCTTGCTGCCGACAAGGACGGGTTTAGGAGGCATGCAATACTCTCTCTTGAGTCGTATTTCCTCATGACTGAGGGTCGTGACTCCCCCGCAGAATTTATTCGTTAGGGGAGTTCTCGTAAGAAGATACATCGTAGTGAGCGCCCAGGTCCTTCCACGGAAGTCACATGTTCTCGGATATTGTGGTCTTCAAACATATCGGTTTCCTCACTATGTTTTCCTTCACCCTCCTTAAAAAAAATTTAAGCTCTATCCTTACTCCACCCCTGTTTCCGTATCTCCTACATTATCGCACGATAGCCCAATAATGTGCAATTACAAGGTCATCGCCCCCAGCGTGGTTAATGATCTCTGTTTACATTACATAGTTTAAATACGAACTAATTATCATTTTAGTACATAACAAGCTTTTGCCCGTAGCTTCGTATGCATTATTATATGTATGAACCTTCCTCTTAAATCACTCTATCAATGAAATAAACTGCATCAAAATCCGTTAAGTAGTTTTAGAGATCGAAGCATACATACATACGCGGGAGATATTACAGGCAGACGCGGGAGATATTACAGGCAGACGCGGGAGATATTACAGGCAGACGCGGGAGATATTACAGGCAGACGCGGGAGATATTACAGGCAGACGCGGGAGATATTACAGGCAGACGCGGGAGATATTACAGGCAGACGCGGGAGATATTACAGGCAGACGCGGGAGATATTACAGGCAGACGCGGGAGATATTACAGGCAGACGCGGGAGATATTACAGGCAGACGCGGGAGATATTACAGGCCGACGCGGGAGATATTACAGGCAGACGGGGGAAGCGACTTTTCTTTATATTTTATATTTTATTGTGTTTTCCGTGGAATAATTTGGAAGCACACCACGATGTTCTTACCCAAGAAAATTTCCCCAATAAGTAAAATCTGCAGAGGAGTCACGACCATTAGTCATGAGGAACATAGAACGAGGAAGAAGGAGTACCTTCATAAAATAATTCATTTTTATTAATACAATACTTTTAATACGATCAAATTACAATTGCATACTTTAATTTATTTACCATTGATAAATTACCTCATTTGAATTAATGCAAATTTGCTATTCAGTTCGAGGCTTTATCTAATGTTATTTTGAACTGCTTGCGTTGTTTGATCAGAAGGTTAGAAGTTACTTGTATCTAATTGTAAATTCATTGATTTGAATCAATTGAGGAATGTACTGGTGACTTACGTAAAACGTTTTTAAAGTGTCTTCGGAATATCGATATCAACGAATTTGTTATATTTTTACTTGAAGCCTCCCAAAAGTTTTCATTCAGTAAGTTATTCATGTTACTATAAAAAAGCTTTTAAATAGAAATTTTTAAATAGTGGATTGGTAGTGGTATATATTCCCGAAAATCGAATAAACAATTTGTTCTGAAACAACGCATATGGCACGGCAGGTATCCACTAATTGACTGGTTAGACATCAAAAACAAACATTACGAAATGAACCTTGGAAACCTAAGATCTTTAAATCGGGAAAAATCCTCCGTCAAAACATGCTTACTACGTAGCTAACTAGCACTAACAGACAACTTAACTAGAGACTCCTCAATAATCTTCAAAACATACATACCAATGCTATTGCATTGTTCATTCAACCAGCTTATATAAGATACTTGAACGTAATATGTGAAAACAACCAACATTTACAGGCAGGTTATTACTCGTACTTACTAGTCCGGATTTCCCACATCAAATTTTAATTAATAATTTTTAAATTTAATATTTTTTTAATATTTTTTTTTTAAATTTTAATTTTAGTTATACCTACACATTTATGTGAGTGAAAACCGTATATTGATAAACATAAATCTGACCTAACACATAGAATTTTATTTTACTTTGTGTGCTTCTATGAGCAAAAACACGGCTTTTAATCAATAGTTCAGCTGAAGTTGTACTCTGTATTCTGTGGCTTTCTGTGGTTATTAAACCAAGTCTGAGTGATATGAAAACGAACTGTTTAAAGGCAAAATTTAAAATTGTAATGAGAATAAATTACAAACTGTTTTCATACATACATACGATACGAACATTAAACTAATTTGTAAAACAGAATTTCGACACACAACAAAAAAACAACTTTGATACCTCCTTTTTTTGAAGTCGGTTAAAAGTTAAATGTTTTCACTAAAACTACAAAAAAATATAAGTTGCAGAAAACTTCATAAAAATCTCACGGTACACCGTCCATATTGACGACATGCAGCAAAGATCCCAGAATACTGGCAGGTATAATTATCTGTCTATGAGGTACCCAGCTCGCACCCAAACTTCATCAGGTGGTTTACCTTTGATTGAACTCTTCAAAAAAGCAGAATTGGCGCGGTTCGTTAGCCCCCGCCTCCGAGCCCGAGTGAATGACCATGGTAACGCCACCAGCCTTGAACTTACGAAAGTGGCAATTGATTAAATAGGTATGTGTGTCTGTCACAATAATGAGTGGAATTTACGGGGAAATAGGAAGATAGGACGTTAAGTATAAGTTAGTATAAGTACATATGTATATGACATTGCAAAATTGATGTTTGTTTGCAAACTTTCTTCAAAAAATGAGGTTGTCAGATTGTACTATGTGTATGTGATATCGTTAGGATTGAGAAAAAACGTATGTACGTTATAAGAGTGGCCAACTCAGATGTCTAGAGTTTTCTAACCGCCCTAAAGACCTGTGGCTTGGCTTGATAAGTATAATTTGAGTATGATAATATATACGTATTTATGCTTTCAAACACATGCGTTCAATTTCGTGAGTGTATTGCATATTTGTATGGATGTAGGTTTGTCTACAAAATTCAGACAGTATTTCGTATTTACCTTCACCTATGATGAACAAACAATCAGGATGTTAGAACTTCAGACTACTATAGTATTATATTAGAAGAAAAATATATGTATATGTATTCAGTGTGCTTACAATCCATTAATAGGTAGGTAACATTACTTTAAATTAGATTTATTGCAGCAATGATAAAAATTGTGGTGAAATCAAAATCGAGTTGAACGTCCCGCATTGAACTCTAATTTGACGTAAATTTGGAATGAATGAACTAAATCGTAAAGCAGACCAAATTAGACTGAAATAAGTAAATAGGGTGATGTGTAAGTATTTTTTAAGTTTATTTACCTCATTTGGGTTGACTTCGACCTTGTATAGCTATCTCGCTCTAACATGACTTTGCAGAATGGAAACATGAACAGCATAATCTGAACATGTAATCCTCATCTCTGAGGGTCGTGTTTGGCCGCAGAATTAATTCAGGGGAAGAGTTCTCTTGAGCGGTCCTTCCACGGATATATACATCCACGTATCCTCGAAATTACTATGTCACGTGTTATTATCGTTTTAAGCAATATGTATTATATATAACATGTTAAAATAATGTCATTAAACTTGACATTGCGACCAAACCAAACCAACGAACCAGAATCACGTCGGCAGGTGAATGGCAACATAAACATTATTATGCAAGAGATAAGCATATTTTAGGTAGAATCATGATAAACATATAATTTCGTGATTTGACAAAAATATTCTTACAGGTATGAGATTCTATAACGTAGCTAGGGTCTGCTTGTGGCTTTTTTTGCGTTGTTTTGGATTAAAAAGGACACAGCACTGCCTCCGTAATAAAATTCAGAGTAATCAGTCGCTACATTATGAATAAAAATTAATAATCACTTTGACTTTTGTATTATTTTTTAAATATGTCTAAATAATTTCGGTAACATCACAATAAATTAATCCACAGAAGGATAGACAATAAATAAATTGAAGAATTGGAGACCATTTCCAGTTTTATCTTCTGCGGTTTGTAAACTCTATGAGACCAAACCTTGGTAAATAATTAGAATTACTTTATTATACGAATAATACTATTGCTATTACTTAATTACAGTTATGAATGAATACCCATAGGGTTTTCCTCTTTTTTAAGAATATAAATAGCATCATGCGTAAATTACTTATTTACCTGTTTCCTATATTTAGTGGTATAATTATGAATTATTGGGTATTTAAATAGGACGTTAGCGCGGAATAACGTTATTATCAGAATTAATGAATGAATGGATGCCAATTAGTAGTAAGCTTAATTAAATTGCAGTGTTTTTATGACAGTACCGTACCTAGGCTACCTATTGGGTAATACCTAATTTACCTTCCTGTATTACGCAGCTAGGCTACTCCTGTGACACTCCTAAGACATCATACTACTCACATACCAACAACCATCATGCTCCATTCAGCCATTTTTGTATGTGTTTTTACTGTGAAAATCTGAATGGATGAAATACCAATTATTATATTATCATATTATTAATTAATTTGTGAAATATATTTAATATTTTTTTTAATAAACTAATGATAACGAGTTAAAAAGTAATATTTTATGTTCGTAGGTAAACTTCTTCATTTAGCAAACAGTGGTTGTTTATCAAGTGTCAAAAGTTTTCCAATCTCCTTTAGGACATCTGTGGTTTGAAGCTATAATAAAATTTTAATAGGTTTTAAATCGAATCTTAATGCTAATTTTTATATGTAAACTTATTAAATTTTCAATAAGTCATGTCGAGTAGTATAGTATAGTCAATGTAAACCACTGGAAGAACCCTGCCTACTGCAACACAGGGTATCCTAAAGCAGTAGACAGGACCCCAAAAGCAAAATTATTTTAAAATGTACCTAAATTAATAGTTCCTTTTTGTTAATAAAAAATATATCATAAATTTAGTTACATTTCAATAGCAATTAAAATGTAATAATTGTGTAGTTTTTTGTGAAAACCTAAAAAATGGACAAAAAGTTTATTGCAAAAAAATGAGATTCTAAACCGAATTTCACAAGCTTACGTAACTTATGACCCATCGATGATACTTATATCTAAATTTAGGCTTGTATCACTTAGTTTTTTTAAACTTAGGTATATAAGGGTGAGTGAACTTTGGAAAACTATTGGCTCGTCATGTCAAAAAGACTAAACTGAACTTTATAGGTTAAAGCTTTAAAAATAAATAATACAAATACATAAATTTTTGTATTTTAATGTTGATGTTGAAAATTTGTGAAAACTTGTGTATTCAGGGTTATCTGAAAAAAAAACAAGCAACCTCGCAAGACTAGACAACAAACATAATAATAATATCATACAAATTAACATTAAATCCCTCTCATTGAGTCGAATATCCTCGTAACTGAGGGTCGTGACTCCCCCACAGAACTAATTCGTCAGGAGAGGGCTCTTGGGCAGATATATCGTGGTGGGCGTCCAATCCACGGAAGTTTAAATACACAAGTAATTTACCTAAAGTATGATGAAATAAAGTACATTGACACGGTTTCCATCGGTCAAAGTCTTCACTCCACTGAACTGAACGAATTATAAACTGTCAGTGGTTCAGTTCACCTGAAAATAGGTGTATAACATATCTACATATGAGTACATATAGGTATATATAGTGAGGAGTAATGTACGGAGTATCGATTATAAACAAAAGAGGGCAACATACTCCGGTTAATAAACCCTAAATAAATTATACATTTGTGTCGAAAATTACTCATTCATTCTCAGAAAAATGCTCCATTACAATTACGTTTTGCTCGATTAATGTTATAAATAATTAATCAATTGATTAAATAAATTAAATAAAAGGTTGAATGATATCACTAGAGACAAGAACGCTGGCTGGTTCCTTGCGCAAAGGATTTCTATAGCAATTCAGCGTGGGAATGCAGCCAGCGTTCTTGGCTCCATACCACATGTGGATGTTTTAAATTTAGGCTAAATGTACATACTCTTTTTTAGTTTAGTGTATATATATATATATACACTAAACTAAATTATTTTTAATATAAAAATATAAAACATGATAGATATTAAAAATGTTAAATACATTGATTATAACAAGTAAACAACAAGATATTCACACTGGTAATAAGTTTAGTACAAGTGCTTGGGATTATTTTCAAAAGATAAGTCATAGAGTAATATAATATACCAGATCATAGTTAATCAAATTATTCAATTCAAAACGCTGGCTTAAAATATGGGGATGGAGCTGTGCGAAAAATATTTTGGAATATTAGTTTTTATTCTTTATAAACATATAAAGCTATACTTCTTGCCCGAATCTCTATTGTCCATAAAGTATAATTTTGTCGGTCTTCTAGTCGAGAGTAAACCGGTTTCTTCTAGGTAAGCACGCAACGCAACTTCAGACGAGTTGTAGTCAAGCGTTAGCCTCTCAAATGTAAAAAAAGATCAATGTGAGTAATCATATTTTGCCTGTTTTTTTTCGCCTGTTAATAAATAAAGCCCTAATAGTTGCTGCAAAGTATCAGCATATAGTGTGTACGTGAGTGGTCTCACGTCCACTATTTCGGGACGTCACATCGCAGGTACTTGACCGGGAGAGGATGGCTATTGTACTTTATATATAGATTAAAACTATTATAATATAGTATGTTCTTCTTCTTATCGAATGTGAGAAGTCAACTCTGGTATCGAGAGTTTATCAAGCCGCCCTAAGGGCCTCTGACATAGCTATTATCTATTTTAGTATGTATTACGTTGTAACAATTTTCTTCATAAGATGGTTTTTCGACTTTTCCTAGTTTGTTCATTTGAAAAAGACTTTAAGAGCATTTTACTCTTATATTGTTATTTCTTAATTAACTTCAACATCTTAGTGATCGATTATCAAAATATTTACTTCAATTTTATGAAATTTTACCACCAGGTCTAATAATCTGCCCAGATGAACTCGCTTACAGCAGAACAGCGGAGTCATGGACCTCAGAAATGAAGTATACGACACAAGAAATAGGAAATGAAACAACTTACTAAATTATTACTACCATAGGTTGTTGTAGTAGATGCCTGGAAGATATTGCTCTATGCGATAAGGCCAATTTTTTAATTGTTTTTTTTGTATATATTTTTTGGTGTACAATACAGTCAGTACAGTCATATTGCATTATAGTTTCATTCCTTCAAGTTTTGATGCGGTGATATCAAAACAAGTTTTCCTAAAATCAAGCATCTTATCTTTGCGCATAGTTTCTATTTCCCTTTATTTCTTCAGATTTTCCTACTCATCAACACACACATACGAGTACATACATAACCACCTATGCTATGTATATGTATAGTCGGGCATTGCCTCAAGTTCCCTGTCGGGATCACGCGTCGGAAAATCACCGATTATGTAAACATAACGTCGATAACTTGCTTAGCGAATAAAGACCTTCTTATTTGCAAATCTGAGTTAACTGGTGATCAGTTGATTAGTGTTATTTTATCATAATTAGATATGATTATTATAAATAAGATTTTTTTTACTTGTGTTGGGTCTGGTCGTTTCTATCTATAATAAGTGCGAATTTATAAAAGGAATATAAGTATTATATCCTTGGTCTAGTACCCACGACATAAGCGTTTGTTTAGTGTGGGGTTAAATGGCGCAGTGTGTAATGTCCCGTTTTTTTTTACGAATCAAAACACGAGCTTAAACTAATTTACAGTTTACACATATTTACATTAAATACATCGTATTTACAATAAATACAAGATTATTCAGAAGCCTTAGGGCGGCTTGTTAAACTCTCGACACTAAAGTTAGCTACTCTCATTCGACAAAAAGAAGAACGATAAATTCGTTTTCATTGATTTAGTTTGATATTATATTTGATTTTGTACTAATTAAATAAGCAGGAAACAAAATACAATAAAAACTAGAGGCTTGTTTCGAAACACACAAAAAACCTATTACAATCGATTACACGACCATGATCTTAATAAATACAAAAAATATGATTGTACTTTATTATAAAGTTTCCTGCGTATATATTGACATATTTACACAAGTCTTATATATAAATCAATTGTTACATACAAAATAAAATTAGAAACCAACAAAAATGTATCAAAGAGCCCACCCTGGTTCACTACCGGTCATTACTTATTATAATGAATTAATCCAAAACGAACTCTCAATCAAACCACACGTCCAATATCTCCCCAATCTGATCGATATGAGTATAATTAAACTATAAGTATATACCTACCTACGTTTATATCGCGGTCATTGACCCCATGTGAAAAGTTCGCTGCTCCGACCACGTGCTCGATTGTTTTGATTCTTCTTGTACGAGTGGTGAGCTCTGGAGGCAAGTGTTTTTAAACCTTACGTTAATCGAAATATGTACATGTATGAGAAATATGCACTTTAGTCAAGCGTGAGTCTTACCATTTAGAAGACAAGTATTTGTCAGTCATGTCAATCGTTAAACTATTTTAGAGGCTCCTAGGGCGGTTAAAAAACTCTGACACCAAAGTTGGCCTTCCTCATATAAACTTACCTCAATAATAATAAAGCTGAAGAGGGTCAAAAATCTGAACATAGAAGATATTGGAAAAAAAAATGTCTGTTTATCAGTTTATTTAAACGCTCATCACGCAAAAAAGGCTGAACGGGTCATCATGATTTTTGGTATACAGGTAGTAAGAGGTCTTAGAAGTGTCAAAGGCTACTTTTTATCATGAAATAATGCGAGCGAAGCCGCGGGAGTCCGGTAGTTTTTAATAAAAATAAACTAAGACCTGAATGTACCTATACAATATAATATCGAATTTTAAGACAAAAAGTGATTTACCTGATTTCATGGTAACTTTGTCGATCACGAACAAATACTCCATTGAGCAATTTATAAATTTAATTCCATTGAGCAAAGACACTGGCTCTTTATTTTGCTACATAATAATACTACCTACTATGGTATAAGTATGTATATCAGTTGCTTATGTCATACGATATGATAGTGGGTGTGGCTTGTTTTGATATCAAGTTTATTTTGTGCAGGGTTTTGATGATTAGTACGAATATTTACTTTTATTGTTATGTTTATGTTTTATTTATTTTTTATTTTGTTTTATTTTATTTATTTTGGCTTAACATTGGTAATGGCATTTATGTTACACTAGTATTTTTATATATATACAAAATGTATTACCTATTAAAGCTAAGCACAGCATGCACAAATTATTATTACAGCAATAAATAAAGATAATGAAAGTATTTTTACAAACTAATCCCAGTTGTAAACAATAGCATTGTTGTTTAGGAACTTAACAAGTTTTGTATTTGAAATTTATGCAATATAAAAATATATTTAGTACGATGCGAAGGGTACTTGCTAGGTAGGTACATTAAGAAGCTTAATATGGAAATGTTAATTAAAGTCAATTAAAAAGTTTTATTTTGGGAAGAATAATAGTTAACTCCTGTGCGAACTAGGATTGGTTACCTGGAAGAGATGAACGTTAGCGGTAAGATAATTATGATAAGGACATTATTTTAAGTTGTGTGTATTTGTGTCCTTGTTTATTAATGTTTTAATAGAGTTTTTATGTATATTATAGTAAACATTTTAACCGACTTATATTATATCGAATAATGTAGTTCTTGTTTATTAGAAATATTACTTATACTCTTATTTTTTTAAATAATTTAAGCTTTATTTCATAAGTCATAAAACCATATATCACCATAGCCCATGGTGTAGGTACAGTCCGCGACCCATTCCCCTAAACAAGGTGTAAGCAGCACACGTAAACACCACCATAATATTTATTGCCACAAAAAGCGCATATTCTACAATTTCTGCATCCCGATACGTCACTGGGAAACGGCTCTTAATTCGCGATACAGGGTTATAACAAACTAAATTTCCTTTCCTCTTTTTGAGTCGTATTTCCTGAAGACTAAGGCTCATGGCTTCTCCGCTGAATTGGTTCTTCCAGCTACTTTCATGGAAGACACACAATTTCAGTTGTTATGATCCTCAAATATGTTCCTGTTTATTTATTGCTATCTTGTGTGTAATATACAGTAATAAATATTTATTCTAGATATATGCGTGTATAAAAATCATTTTAGGAATGTAATTGCAATAAAATCTGTTACAATTTTAATTACATGGATATATTTATCATTATGTAAACACACACATTACTTTACTTAAAAGTGTCAAAATATAAAAATATGTACAAGATCTTAATACCTCTTTGTCTCAATCTATGTTAAGCAATAATAACAAGTAACCCTGAATACGCGTCGATGCCTTACCTTGCTTCTTGTAGACGGAAAAAAGCTGATAGAATGCCCGTATTTAGCCCCTGGAGGTAGTCTCGGAGATATAGAATAGTCTTATCACAATTCACATAACCTAACAATGACAATGTTTAAACAAATGTACCTAGATAGATAATTGTTTTATTTAATTATTTACAAACATACACGCATAGATTTACTAAGAAACAGAAAAACTTTAATGTATTTTGTTAATTGGCAACTTTATTGCTAAGAGTTGGACAGAAAGAAAAACCAATGAAGAAGTGCTGAGCATGGTCCAAGAACACCGCACAATAATGGCGACTATTGAAAATAGAAGAGGGAAGATGGTTGGCCACCTTAACGACATGACGAGTTTATGAAAAACATCATTGAAGGAAAATTGGAAGCCCGAAGAGGAAGAGGAAGGCCGAGAAGGTCATACATGGAGCAAGTAAAAGAAAAGGCGGGTGTCATGTTGTATAAGGAGGTCAAGGAATTGGCAGAAGATCGGGAAGGATGGCGCCTCCACAGACAAGGGCCTCGCCCTTAAATTTGTGACGATGATTGCGAAGAGAAACTATTGATGTGGGTGTGAAATCCATAAATAGGTAATCAAAAAATTGCACACAAAAATCTCAACGTTACCGTGGATCGAAAAGTAAGAAAATTGTAGGTAATAGATGATGATCATTTCATTCTGCAAAGGAGACGTCTCTCATCAATAAGGAAATACAAATGAAGATGTATCCTCCAGTAACAAACCTGCCCCCTACCTCCCCACCTTCAGATACGTAGCGTGTGTGCGGTGGCTCAGTGGTGTACGCATAGTATGCCTATAGAGGCGCGGGTTCGATGCCCGCGCGGGCGCACGTGGTGCTCCGACACCCTGCCGCCGCAAAAACCAGGGAAGCTACCGTGAATCAGTGGCAGCGGGGCGGACTTAGAACGGGGGCGAGATAGGAAAGTACTCTGTATACAGCCAGGACTATGTTTTGAGTTAGGGTCAAATTATAATATTCTTAAAAGACTTCAAAAGCAGATGTTATGAATTCTTCAGAAATTTTTTTTCTTTTTTTTTTGTGGGCATGTTACGCTGGTAGCACGATTACTCCGCCAGTTAAGAACTTTTTTTAATTGTATAGTCAGGACATTTTATTTAAAAGTTATTTTGGTTTCAGTCATCATGAGCAGAATTATGAAACGTTGTCGATTATACGAAAAAAAATCATTCAAATCAAATCAACATCATTTATCTCGTTGCCAATTTCGGCTATGGCGACGTTATGTTAAAAATCCCAGACAGCTCAGCTAAGAAAAGCTTGAGAACACATAGAAAAAGGTATACATATATTGAATAGCGAGAAGATACAAATACCGCAAATCATGTTATCTAACTACAATATACATGATTTTGTCACGTTAACCGTCATACAAAGTTTATGTGTACAAGTTGGTGTTAAACTCGAGTGTTAAGTTATGTTGTAAGTTATTTATCTATTCAGTAGGCTGGCCACGTCGAGTTCATCTCATATCGGAACGATAAAAACTACGCCGAGTAATATGTCAACTCTATCTAACTGTTAAACTACGCGCCACAGACAACAAAAACATTGTTTTTTCTTTTCTTCTCTGGTCGTTGTTAACTTTGTATTGTGCCAGTTCTCAAATTAAAAATACATTGGTTTCTCGCTGCTTCTTGCCAGTGACGGACAACTACATATGGATGCACATATTAACATCTCGATATTTTGTTGACAAAAACCACGAGAAACTTATCTCGTTTTGCGCATCATAAGCCTGCAGCCTTTTTTTTGAACACGAAATAAGCTTACGTTTAACTATAGCCTGCCTGATGTTAAGCACCACTATAATGTAAGATGTAGCTCGCTTACCTAGAAGAAACCTACTTACTCTAGATTTGAAGACCCCTGGGTTATAATTTTCTGGGAACAGGGCTCCAGGTAGAGAGTTCCATAGTAAACTAGTTCCATAGGCTTTATAGTAAACTTTCTTTTAACACTGGTCGGATCGAAACACTACTATATAACCCCCCCATTTTCCTATCCCCTAGCTTCTTCTCTGTGCACTTGCAACTGACATTGCATGGACTAATGAACGCTATTTATGTAACAAGAGCAGCAACTATTGTCTGCGTTACGAACACGAGGAAATCAGGGAGTTTCAACATGTACAGGGGAACTGAGAACTGGGGTTGGTTCAAAAGAATATAACAGACACTGCACAGACAGATAAATCGACCACACCAGAATGCAACCCAGATTCAGCATAATGCTGAATTCTGAAAAGACTAAAAAGTTTATGATTCATTTCACAGCGTTGTTGAAATTATTATATTACCATCTTATTCTTTCACATATTGACACAAACGTTAAAGTATTGGGATTGTTATTTGTGTCTAACTCTAACTTTTTGGGCAACTCTAACTCTTTGTTTGGTTGCCCAAAATTGTAGATATCCTCGTAGCTTAATCACTTAATGTTTCTTGGGTTTTGAGTCATACTTTACAACCTTCGATCAAGAATGTTAGAAGTTACAACACTTTCTATAAAACCAAAACCCGCAACACTGCACGTTAAAACTGCCCTTAGAATTTATTTTATAATCATGAGTAACCCTGTATTACTCCTACGTGCAATAATTAGTATGATAATAACAATTAGAAAATATTAGGATTGGCTTCGTTGGCTAAATATAATTGGCTTCAGTTCAAAACTTTTGTCTGTTAAAAATGTTGGGAAAAACCTTTTCCCAGGTCATACACAGTACACAGATACGAGTATGTTTTAATCGACTTCAAAAAAAGGAAGAGGTTTAATTCTTATGAATGTTCTTAGGTAATCGATTATGACATTATTATCAGACTTTTTAGCCGCTCGCGACGATATATGTATTACGTATTTGATGGTCTGAGGATAATAAAATACTTAGATTAGTTTACCTAGTTTTACTAAAAACTATCGTTCGATTCGTAGAGTTTACTGATTTGTGCCAGATTTTTCCTGCCTCTTTCTCCGGACGAAGGTATATTTAAGCTAGAAAATGTATGTGACAATCAAACAAAACCAAAATGGTTCATGAAACAAATTTCCCTTTTTTGATGCAACCAGCATAAAGCCAGGGATGTTGGTGTTTTTCATAACAATAACAGGACTCACGTTTTGTAGAAACATTTAAAGTAGACACATAGATTTTTCGAGAGTCTTTCTTTCTTCCAATCTCCTCCATTTATCTACCAATAAACCTACGAGCTAAACAATGAAGATTAGTCAACGAGGGAAGCCGCAAGTCTCCGCCCTCGGAGAAAAGCATGACAGGAATTCTGGTGGAGCAGAGATAGTATTGGGATGGAGATGATGTGTAAACAGATGGGATTGGTACCAGCTCAAAAGTCTCCGATACTAATAGTATCTCATGTTATATCTCTATCCTGATCTGTCAGAACTTTATTGACCAGCTTTTTTGGTATATCAAAATCTGTGTTCTGACAGATTTTTAGATATCATCATCTGCATGTCTATAGTTTACATTATTAAGCCAACCAACCAACCATTACAAGTAGGTACTTACATTTTGTCTACAGACCACTTTTGTAAGCCATTACATATTAACACACGTAAAGCTCGAAAAAAATCTGCATTGATACATTTTTTGACGAATAAACGAAATTTATCAGGACAAATAATGCAAATATAAAATCATTATAATGAAGATAAACTAAGTTATATTATAACTAATCATTATAATATAACTCCTGACGGTATGACTCTTGTGCCCTGGAAGTTGGGTCGGCCCCTTGTGTGGGACGCAACTTGCGTCGACACATTGGCGCCGTCTCATCTGTCTTTGACACGGTGTCGGGCTGGAGCGGCGGCTATTATTGCCGAGCATCACAAGAGACGCAAATATGCTAACCTCGGCCGAGGTTACATATTTGAGCCTTTTGGAGTCGAGACTTTGGGGCCGTGGGGTCCGGGAGCCCATACTATTTTCCAAAACCTCTCGGAGCGCTTGGTTGACGCGACGCATGACCAAAATGCTGGCCTTTTTCTGGCTCAACGTATCAGCATTGCCATCCAGCGTGGTAATGCGGCCAGTATGCTGGGCACGCTGCCCTCTGGTAGTGGGCTGGAGCACTTAGATTATCTTTAGGCTTTTCTAAAGATTTTCTAAGTGCCCCTATTTGTAGTAGTTAGAAGTAGTATGTTTAGTTTTTCTTCCCTTGTTTTTATATTTTATTATTGTAAATAAAGTACTCTTACCAGATAAACTTACCACACTTTAATATCTGTATTATCTCAACAACACTTCAGCTAAATATTTACTTGCTCCGTCCCCATTATCTCATACAATCGCTAAATAAGTATAAAATTGCAAGATAGTTACACAATGTAGATTGAGACAGTCAGATTGATGTGATGGAGGAATTTACGCGGCTTGTAATGTTATATCATAATGTGCCATCTTGTTTTTATGTCTTTTTGTTTGAAAATATGTACTCTTATAGTTTTCAAAAGTAATGTTGTACAGAATTTTCCAGAAAAAAACATAGAGCTACAGGTTAGGAACCTTGTGTTTTTGCATGTAACTTAAAACTGTCTTTTAAGGTAATGCTAAATTATTAATAGAAGAAGGAGGTAAAAGTATAGCTAATAACAGCAAAATTACGAGTATGCTTAATTTTTTTTAATTTAACTTGATTGCCTTTTATACTGAATAAATAACTTAACCCTGAACAAAAGTCAATAAAAAGCTTTCAAATTATAAACATAGTCTTTCAACACCAAAAAAACCAGCTCTTTCGCACAAAATATAAATAAAATCTCCACTTAGTTACAGACCCTGGCCACAATATAGATTATGTCATGGGATTACTAGAGCATATAATATCGTATAATAGCTGGAGCGCAGGTCAGGTACGTCCGGCCGGGTTGACAGTTGGATCACGTCTGACGTCGATTGTTTATGCTGGCCGCGGCTGCATGCTTGGCCTAGCCTAGAGACCTAGGGACACTATGATTGTGGATAGTCTAGGTTTTATTTTGAAGTGTAGGTGGAAATAGATTAGGTGAAATAGGTCAAGTTATGGCAAATAATCGTCATCTCCCACGGAGACCTGCTGATAAACGAGGTATCACAGAGTTATTGCGTATTATATCAGAATGAAGTGGCTAGAAGACATTAAAAAGTGGACAAAACTGAGCTATCCGCATCTAAATGAAGCAGCATGGGATCGCAGAAAATTTTGACAATTGACCTCTAAACTTCGATATGAAGGTGGGCATCCAATGATAATGAAATCAGATTCCATAGCAGGGATAAGAGTGTTCTAGGGAGTTGTCATTCATGTCTTGAACATCTTTGCGTAGCATGAGATGGTGTATTGCTCCCCTATGGAGGTTCCATTCGGACTGCGGACTGCGGTTTGGACAAGAATTGCGTATGAATATTGCTCATTTGCCCGCGGAACCCGTCCTTGCTGGGACCTAAAGACACCGTAGTAGGTTTTAGTCGATAGTGGAGTCACATTAGCTCCAAGACTATTTCAGAGGGTCTTAAGGCGGCACGAGAAACTCTGGACACCGGAGTTAGTCACTCACATTCGATAAGAAGAAGAAGATTAGCTGGACATACCCCGGAGTAGTTCAAGGACAGTGTTGCCACCCTACGTGGGTCAATGGCGCACTGGACTAGCGCACAGCGTCTGGTGGCGCGCTGCCAACAGCTCGCTCTGGGGTAGAGTAGCCACTTACAGATACTACCGTCATCAAAGGGCAGGGAGTTCTGTAAAGTTGTGGTGTTACTTGATTCCCTGTTTCCCATCAACGCCAACTGCTCGCTCTGGAGTAGAGTAGCCACTACAGATACTACCCTCTCTTTCTTTGTTGGTCTCTGAAGAGCTACGGTTTTATCAGCAGATCCTCCATTATTCCCTGTCTTTTCTTTAACCTTCATGTCACTTTAAGTATCATCTTTGTCAACCTATTACATATCTTCCACTGCTGAGCATAGGCTTCTCTTCTATTACGCCGATCGTCCCGGTATTGCGCAGATCGAATCAAGGCACTCCTTACGATTTTCATATGTCATCTTCTTCAGGTACTTCAAATTGTTGTCGCATTTACAAAGGTCGTTAATCTCTACCAAAATTAATTCATTGGAGAAGTTCTCTTGGGCAAGTACATCTTGATGGGTGCCCAGATCCTTCCGCCGAAGACACATGCTCTCGGATTTTGTGATAACTTCAAGAATACTGGTAGTCAAATGCCCGAGTGAAAAAAGTGCGTTCTCTATCCCACCTTACACTGTGCAAACTCTTGCACTCTAATCACGCGTGTGCATAGTAAAAGTACTTTCGTTGCGTGACATTGGCATGCAAGGGCCCTTCCTTGCCTCTGCCAGCTCCGTCACCTAGCACATACCTTGCCGACTAAATGAGCGTCAGTTTGCTGTTTTATTGGCCTTTCTAATGATGAGAGGAGGGTTTGTTTGAATTTTGAGATGGTTCAAATACCTTATTTATTTCATTGTCTTCTATTTCACATGGAATTATGTTTGCAATTTAACGTACAAGTGCAATTTAATCAGAGGCTTTTTTTAATTCGAATTTCTTACAATCTAATGTCAATGTACAATCCATTCATGGTATTGTATAACACACACAAGATTCAAGGGTATTTATTATTCTTAACTTTTAATTTGAATGAAGCTGACCAGAAACCATAATCAAATGACATCTTAGATACAAGACAAAGACTACTCAAATTGCAAATACAAAACCTTATACTTACTGCGGAAAAACTTGAAAATAATGGGAAACTTATCAATTTGGAAGAAAGTTTTAGCCCAATCCTATCATAAGTAATAACTCCATAATACCATACAATATTCCCCATCTATCCCACGTCACATACATTCATACAAGTCCATCCACGTCTGCAGTACGTGCTACATCCGCTTGTCCTATTTAAAACATTTGCAATTCATTTCTATTTCGGAGGAACTATGAGAACTCATTTGAAGGTGAATGTATGCTTATTAATTGGTTTAATTCCTTGTATGGATCTTGCGCACCAAGCACTGTTTAGTAAATAAGTAAATTCGCATGGTCTACTCTGGTTTCGAGAGTTTCAAACTAGCCTGTGAGTAGGTGACTCTTTTAATGGCAACACCAATTATAGATATGATTAACTTTGAAATTCAGCTGTATGAAAGAAAAACTAGTGAATGCCGGCGGCTTTCCTCGGGGTATTTTGTAATAAAAAGTTACCTATGTCACTACTAAAAAGTAGTTATGTACTGACTTACTAATCACAGCGATCCTACTTTCCGTCACGGCATGAAATATGAAGAACAAACATACCAGACCAGCAGTACTCTGCTAAATATGAACAATTGAACGAGTTAACATTTGTAGATTAAATCCCACGGAATTATACCTACTTCAATAATGTGTCTAATTCACTTATGTACTTCATACATTTCAATGTCTTGTAAGTTTCTGTCATGTGATTATAAAATTTATCTCCTGTTTTAGTTTAACTAGTGTTAATTTGTGTTTATTATTGTTTTATAGAAGAAAATTGTTTCCAATCCATCCATACAGTGAAATGGCAATGCAAATCTGTTTGTCCTTGTACTAGGGCTGACATCATTGTACTCACGTTAATAGAATAGCAAGCAGGCTCCGCCATCCTGTCCTATATTCTATTTATAAGTGGGAAAAGCCGGGGGAAAGGTTTATATGTGCTTGGGGTTTCTTGGAAATTCGATGGCTGTTACAAGCATTTTGTAGTCTTTATGGAATTGGTGAAATCGGTTTCGATAATAATATCTATAGTTAAGTGATTACCACCAAAGGATGAAGACATGCTATAACAACTGATATACACTATGATCAACAACCGGGATCTTGTAATCGAAATCATTCAAGAACTAACACCATTAGACACAAGAGTCTTACTCGTATTACAATAGAACTATGCATATAAAAAGTCGGTTCTTGTTGTTCAAGCATCACATACAAACAATTAAAATGTCAATTTCAAATAAGAACATTGAATAGACAAATTTCAAACAACAAAAACGGACTTAGTAATTTCAAAGTTCTGGACTAATACTTAAACCACGTTTTGTAATAAGACCGAAGAAGAATTCAGAGAATGAGAAATACGACTCCAGTAGAATTAATCATTTTATTTTAATCACAACATGGTTTACGAAACAAATACAATTTCTATTCTAAACGTTTACCCGATATAGGTAACTAACTATAGAAAGCCGGTAAAATCAGGTCATAGAATATATCTAGACCAGAGTGGTATTCTTGTCCTATATCCTATAAATAGGTCCTCAGACCCTTTGAACTAGTTTTCTGACCGTAAAAACGTGCGCCGTTTTATGTAGGTACTTAGCGTGTCCATTCAGAACTTAATGTAGGTATGTAGGTATATAGTAAAGTAACTGGGGATTCATTTATTTTATGTTGAAATTACTGTACTAAAGTTGCCGAAAGTCATAATAAAATCTAGATTTAACACCGGCTAGCACTTGTATCAGAATGTATTACGTACCTACATATGTTAAATTTAGCTTGACATGTTTCGAATCACTTTGTTAAGAAGCATGGCTACTGCCTGTGCTACTGCCAAAGCTAAACAACTGCCTTTGCGATCAGTCCTTGGATGGGTGACCGTGAGAAGGCAAAGCAGCATTTAAATCTGAGCGCTTTCGTGAGTGCTATACGTTAGTACGCTCTGGTTAGTATATAGACAATAATTGTTATACTGAAATCGTTAAACCAAATCAAACTTACGCATTAACTTTTTATATCCTAGGAATTTAAGTTAATTCTGCGGGGGAGTCATGACCCTCAGGCATGAGGAAACACGACTCAAGAGAGAGAGGTAAATAGTAATCACTGAGGCTAGTAAACTGCGTGGAAAGTCTCGGTTTACGGGAAACAGTTTCCACGCGGAAGTGAGTGGGAAATGGCTGCGCGCTTCCGGGATTGGATGTATATATACCTAGTCCTAGATCGTGTTTACATGTTTTTTTATGTAAGATGTATTGTAAATATACAATTAAGGCTACCAGATGGTTATCACTATTAACAAATTATCATATGTCCTAAACGCAGATATATACATCTCAGACTACAGCATCGTAATCAATCGTACGTATATTCGATATGAAAAATAGGCTAAAAAATAACAAAAAACAATAGAAGGCTTCAATCATAATTGAACAGTTAATGTAATGTAAACATTACGAACTAAAATAATAACTATCTCTAAAATAAATACTAACTTACCGTTACATATGATTATAGTACTCCTATAAAAATCGGAATCTGCGGACAACGAGCCTAATATATGTTGGCGACATTACCTCGCTGTAACCTCTTTTTCTTTCTATCAAAAGGAAACTACACATTCTAGCACCACCAAAACCCAGGAAAGAACCAACTTCTTTTCCGCAGTCGGCTAATAAACATTCTGAGAACTCCCAGCTTCTATACGCTTCAGCCTGCGATACTGCAATTTGTGATAAGCATCTTTACATACCACATTATACATATCAAATACACCTTATTAATCGTAACTATAAGATCTATTTTACCTTGATTGATTGTCTTTATAACTTTGTTACAGTATATTACCTTTTTGCATGTTGATTAAACCTTATAGGTATGAAAATATGGTATGTTTTTCCTTGAATATGTGTAGGTATTTAAAAAGTTGGTGAAAGTATAATAATTTGCAAACTGCATTGTTTGTCACAGTAATGATAGGTAAGTCAGGAAGTGTGGATTAGGAGATGGGAGATACATTGTAAGCGGCGTATGAGTGGTTGGCTCTGTAGACGGAAGGTTTTAAAACTACTGGAAAGTTATGAGATTTGTTTACAATTTTTGTAATATAAATTCTTGAGTTAGATCCTGAACCAAGATTCCAGAAAAAAGACGCCCAGGACGTCAGAGAATGAAGTGGCTAGACGATATTAAGAAGTGGACAAAACTGAGCTATCCGCATCTAAAAGAAGCAACATGGGACCGCAAAAATGTTGCCAATATGACCTACGAATTTCGATATGAAGATGGCACCCGAAGATGAGTTGGATTTTAATTAATCAATAAATGATTAATTTATTAATGTTTCTATAAGATTGCCGATTTAATAACGCGATTCAAAGATTTATGCTATTCAGCTGCAGACAGCCTTCAAGTTTATGTTTTATCAAAACCGTAGAAATCCTCACGTCTGAAAGATGTTAGGCACTGTTTGAATTTTTTTATCAATTAAAATTATGACAACCCGTCCATAAACTTACCGCGTTGACAGTTGATGCTGAACGTGGCTGAACCGCTGAACTTCGGTAATTGGGTAAGATTACCCAAATCAGCTCAAATGCGAGTGGCTAGTTATAAAAGGGTCACAAGTGGAGCTAGAGCAGCAGATCGCGAGTCATGGAAAAAAATAGGAGAGGCCTATGTTCAGAAATGGACAACTAATGGCTGAAAAAGAAGAGAGAAGGAGTTATAAAAGCAACTACAGTCATTTAAGTCTCTCCACTCAGTTCACTACTGTAAAAAGTTGTAAGATCCATGTAATAGAAATAAAAATAGAAAAAACTTTATAATACAAGTTAAGATTGTGAAGCCCCAATACAGCCGCAACTCAGCCTAATAATGCCAAGTCGGTTAATAATTGTACATATTCAACAATCTCAATTTCGTTTTCCTCAAAACATATACATCAACATTTTCTCACCAAAAGTCTACAAAATAAACACAGACATGAGTCTAAACCCACGTTAATTTCCATAGATCTTAGTGCCCCCGATCCGAAGTGTGCAAAAAGTTTTTAACACCAAAGAAAAGAGTATTGTTTGACTGGCACAGATAATTTTACACGGAAAGAAGGTTTTATGCCAGTTTTAGAGATGCGAATTAGCAAGTTTGTGTTTAGAACTTTGTGGTTTGAGCTAGGAATGTGTTAGATTGGGCATTGAAAAACATTATTTGTTATAGATTATACTTTATATTCTTAGTTCATTATATTCTTTCATAGACATGGAGGTTTGAGGAGACAATAGGTTACTAAAAAAATCATTCAGGTTAGAAAGGCGTTAGCCAGCCAAAATTGTATGTAATTTCCATGTTATGGTATACAACTGTATCTAATAACCTGACTTACCTAGATATTTACCTCTCAAGTTTAATTAAATAATTTGTTTTCTTTTATCTTAGCTTATCTATATTATCTTTATCTTCGTTTTGTAAATTAGGTGATTATAGTTAAGCTGGTAAGTAATTTCAATTGTGGTTTTTTTTTAATTAAAAAATCTTGCCTATTCTACCACTTTCCAATCCTTTCTAGAAACACTAAGACATGGAGAAGTCTCACTTAGTTCTTTCAGATGATAATGTATGAGTCACACTAAACACGCAGTAAGTGTGTCGACGACCTGTGAACTCTGTACACTCAGATTTTGACAGAAAAGTAGGTATAAATGAAGTAAAGGTGTCTTTAAGTGCTATTCTATTATTTATTAAGAATACAGAAGTATAGTAGATTTTTCATATATTTTGTCGAGCAATAAACTAACCATTATTAAAAATTATTATTAAAAAAAAACAGTAATTCAGATTTTTAGATTTTTCAAAGTTTGGTATTGAGAGTTTTAAAACGACCCTATAAGCTTCTGAAAAGGTCTGGAGTTATGCGCGCCTCATATCCTTCTTCGAATAACATCTGGTGTTAAACTTTATGGTGCTTGAAATATGTTTACTTTCTAACATTTTTTCCAAAAATCTCATATACTTAGGTACATAGGCAATTTTACATAAACAAATATTATTATTCGGTCTTAACTATGCCGTACATCCATTTCAGTGTTAACAAAATATATTGTAAAAGAACAAACAAATTCAAAACATTGTCCTCACTATCATGCAAATGCCAATTTCTAAATGGAATGCTCTTTTGAAGCGCATCAACCACTTTCCTATGTTAATACGAACATAGAATGACCGATGTCTACCCATGCGTATACAATGCACTCGATAACTTCCGTACAATAATATGCTACCAGTGGGTAAAATTGGAACTACTATTTTGCTACAAAAAAAAATGTTATTTTAGTCAATTTGTGGAAGAAGTGCTGACATGAGACATTTATCAAATAATTTTGCATGTATCTAGCTTCCTTCTTATTACACGCACACAAAGCGACATTCAAACATCGAACGTGGACAAAAAAAAGAAAGAATCAGAAAAAAGGTTTAAATTCGGACATTGACGTTCGAAATTTGAAAAAGACAAGCGGCAAGGGTTGTCCTCGGGGATTATCGTTTAGTAAAAGTTAGCGCCGCCATTTTTTTATGTGATCCTAGTATAACAGCTTGCTTGTTATATGTTTTTTCATGCTAATATTTGGTATTATAAAGTAGGTATCTCTTTAGAAAGGCAATTTAGGTATATTATACCTTTGTCGTTTAATTAATTGCCTATGTAATACGTAAAACCCATGATTAATTGAAATGTGTAATGAATAAAGTAAAATGTACGGAGTATTCATTAAAATTTATAACATCAATTAAAATATTATATTATTCTACAAATTCTTCGGAGATGATGATGAAAGAAATTACCTACATCATGTCTACGTGACTTTATTGACGCCAAACAAATTATTCATCAAATTTTGATCATAATATTTCATGCGTATCATCTATGAACAACAAAAACTTACGCATCAGAATTACCCATAGCCATAAGCCATAAAGAAAGTACCTATCTAACAATTCAAGGCCTATTAAAATATTATTCCATCAAGTTTGTTTCTTTAGAACCAGAAAGAACATGTTCAAAAAGTCTTCACTCAAGAAGTTGAGCAAAAAGTTTCTCATAGTGGTGGTAATCCTCTCTATCCTTTAAATAAATACTCCTTTAAATAAATACTTGAATGCACTTAAATACTCTTTGGATATAATCTTACATGTTACCACCCAAGGGAGCTGGTTTTAAAGGATCACCCAATTTTGCGCGACTAAATACGAAATTAGAGGACAATATTTTTCGCTACTTGGATAACAATGTTGCGGCAATATTGTAATTAGAGATTTGTGAGTTTTGGGTGGCATCTCTTAAGTTGCATTCGATATTTTTCTATGATGGAATAATGAAAAGGTTTTTAATAGACATAGTCGCAAAAGTATGTCATGTAGTAACCGTTTTAGAAAATTCTTACGGTGATTGTTATTGGGAATCTATTAAACCTTTTAAAATGAATTAGCGCTTATTTGGGTTTTTATATGGTTAGGCTAATAAACAAAGAAATTTAATATTTTTGAAATAAATAAATAGTTAAGTACTATTTTATTTTTGACAAAAGTACCTAAGTACCCTTTTCAGCATTACATTTATATAAATTCAGATTGTATTGTTATTTTAAATGTTTTAATTCATTTATTAAAAAGGGTTATATTATATTCGTATAGTTAAGATGGGACATAGTTATGTAAGTCTATGAATTCGATTTACTCATATACGAGTAGATACATATATCCTTCACAAATTAATTAATTTCATAATATCCTTATTGTCAATGGCGTGACGTAACCAGTAAACAATGCATGTGATAGTCATTGAATAACCAAAACATCTAGTTATAATATTATTAGTGTTTTCTAAACTGATTCACTAATTAAGTGGCAATAATAATCCTGTTTATTTTCCCTAGAATTAGACATATATGGAAGTGTAAATTCCCATTCATGTTATAAATCGTAACAAATATATGTTTCAACATAATACTATGTGTGTTATGTCATATTGTATAACACTAATTAGCTCGAAATACTGCTAAAATCATTTATTGTTTAATTAAAAAAATGCTTTTATAACTGTTTTTCATGTATGAAATAGTATGAAAAAAATACATTATAATTATTACACGTTTAATCATCCCTAAAAGCGACTTAAGACCTATAAGTCATCACCATCAAATACTTCACAAAGTAATTATAATTATTATCAAATAATTAACTAAATTGTTTCCTGTGTATTTATTTTCGTTTTCTGTATATCTACATGGATAAAAACTTACGACATTTTGACATGCTAATTTACGCTAAATAATAATTCTAAAAATTAAGTTCTTATCAAGGACTTCCGGAGGATTCTGTAGCATTTAAACAATATTTATATTTAAGTGTGTACATTTTAAGTATTTACACGATATTCATTTATTTAGCACATTTCTCTCAATAAAAAAAAACCTCATGCCCACTCAACCCTTATTATTTCGCGTATTATTTCCCATTTTATCACATTGTCATCCGTCATCTATGCAATTGTGTTCACTGCATAATGCATGTCCTGTTTTTTTTCTATTCTTTTTTTTCGCCAAAGTACCCGGTGGTCAGTTTATGACATATCCGTAGTTTTCAAGAATAGAGGTGGAATGAATAGCTGGTCGTTATCGAAAGATGCATTTATGGTTAGTAGCAATCCTTAAGTGACTGAAATTTTATGACAGCTTAATTTTTTTAATAGATATAGGTATATCAAATTTCAAAACATGTGACTCACTTTTTAATTATTTTAATGGTTTAATTGCATGCTGAGAAACGTAGGATATGATAGACACAGAGAAACAATGTTTTTATCCACTGTTATTTTACCTATGTTTTGAAAAGAAAAATGATTTTGATTAGGCTTGATTAGGCCATGTACTTTGCAACACATTAATGGCTTTGATAAAGATTAATCGGTTTAAGCATTTCCCATTTTTAACGTTGATTACCATAACGTAAGATGGAGGTGGGTCAAACGACACCTATACATATAGAAGCCAAAGACGCAAACCTAATATGAACCTAATAATATCTGTTTGGTATATTCTCTTCCCTGGACAACACACTATCGATAGTCGATAAGAGATTATCGACTATTTATACCCATACTATCCCATTACATCCCTAAACCCTTCCTTACAAGAGCACTTATTCATAACTAATTTAGCAAAAAAATCTCCAACTGGCCCCTCGAAGCCTCTTTCAATGACAAATATAATCCGCTCAGTACAATGGCAGCACGCTTGACCATATTGTGGACGAGTTGACTGATGGGACACCTACCTCGGTACGGCTGCGAGAAAGTTTGACGGGATTAAAGGTGGTAAAATCGGCATTGTAAAAAAAACTACATCCTACAGTTATGTGCCATCATTTTAGTTAATTTTTCATCGATTTTTTAGAATGTTTCAAAACTTTATAAAAATGACAATCGGACTCTCCTCCTCGCGTAGAGTTCTTCATTATTGAGGGTCGGACCTCCCCTGCAGATTTCACTCATGGGGATTTTATTTGGGCAATTATATCCCAGTTCTGGGCGCCCAGATCCTTCCACGGAAAACGCATGTTCTCAGATTGTGTAGTCCTCAAACATGTCGGTTTCCTCACGATGTTTTCCTTCAACCTTTAAAACAATCAGATATAAAGCAAAAAGTAACCAGTAGCGTATGTATATTTACAAACAAATGTGACCTCAACCTTGCGAAGAATGCGCCAGAATTCGTCCACAGCCGAGCCCCACTAATGATCGCAAATAAATCATTGTCGTTACGCTTCTACAGGGTTAGGTGTACTTAAAAGATTGCACACAGCGCCATCTAGCCCCACACTAACCAAACGCTTGTGTTGTGGGTACTAGATAACGGATATACTTATATATTTTTTTTACTTGATGATAAAAAATTAAAGACCGGACTAATTACCAAATACTTTAGTTATGTGACCTTTTACGTGAGGAAATTAGTTGTATTAACTGTTGTACTATGGTGTAGTATTATTGATATGTTTTTTTTATTAAAACATTGTCAGTTTAGATAAAATACTTATGTCTTATGTGCACACGCGCAGGGACATTGGTTTTGACAGGAGATAGTAAACATATCTTGTGAGCATTCTACTGAGAATTATGGCACATAATATTCTGAAATATCTATAGAAAAGGATCTTGATCGTACACGTCGTGGTGGCTTCCAGATCTATCTATCCTACTTACCAAAAAAACTTAAACTCGACCTATGCAGTTTACTTGTTAGTTAGATCCAGTCTGGAGTCCGACGCATGATGTTTACCTAAGGCTAAGTTAGTTATTTAAGAACCTAGTTAAATTTTTTATGTTACATAGCCTTAGGTCATTTCCTAGTACACAATAAATAATTTCATTTTCATTTTTAGATCACCTAAATTGTGTATAGTTACTTCGGTTATGAAAAATATATAACTGGTGTTTAAATAACTATTGTTTCCGAGTAACCCTGTACGCGTCCATCGTTACGCTGAATGGTATAAAAGCGAAGTTAATGTTCGCTCGTTTGTTACTCGCTCTTAATTGTGAAGTGAAACTTTGTAACACTTTGTACGTGAACTAGATTAGCGATGGTAAACAAATAGTTTTTGTACAGACTATATGTATGTCTGTCTTACAGAAACCAGCGTCCACAACTCTTTAAGTAGGTGCTTCCGTGGATTGCATGACATGTCATGTAAATTAGGTATACAACCGTACCATCGTCTCTAAATTAATAATTCTTAATTATAAAGAAACTCTATAAAGCAGTTTGATAACCTTATTATGAAACGGAAGTTTTAATAAATGGAATAACTTCATATGATATCATTACCTTACGTTAAAATACATACATATAATAAACAATGGCGCCGTCTCATCTGTCTTTGACACGGTGTCGGGCTGGAGCGGCGGCTATTATTGCCGAGCATCACAAGAGACGCAAATATGCTAACCTCGGCCGAGGTTACATATTTGAGCCTTTTGGAGTCGAGACTTTGGAGCCGTGGGGTCCGGGAGCCCATACTATTTTCCAAAACCTCTCGGAGCGCTTGGTTGACGTGACGCATGACCAAAATGCTGGCCTTTTTCTGGCTCAACGTATCAGCATTGCCATCCAGCGTGGTAATGCGGCCAGTATGCTGGGCACGCTGCCCTCTGGTAGTGGGCTGGAGCACTTAGATTATCTTTAGGCTTTTCTAAAGATTTTCTAAGTGCCCCTTTTTGTAGTAGCAAGAAGTAGTATGTTTAGTTTTTCTTCCCTTGTTTTTATATTTTATTATTATAAACAAATTATAATTCCCAAAGTTAAATGTAAATATATCAGTATTTGATGTTTCCTAAAGTAACCTTACGTACACGTAACAGTATAGTAATATACATATACATATACTATGTTATTTTTTCTCGTTTATTTGCCACTAGTGAACGCCCGCGGCTTCGCTCGCATTATTTTGAGATAAAAAGGTTTAAATTCAAATTACTTTTTTATTTACGAACCGATTGAAATGAAATAAACACTAAATGTTAAGTTAAAAATGCACCAACATGTTAGTGAAACCCGTAGACAAATCGTTTCAGCCGTTTTCGAGTCTATAACGAACAAACATTCCTACAGACAAACAGATTTTTTTTAAACATGATTTTTGTGTTCTATTGCATCAATGAAAACCCCTCAACTATTTTTTTTCATCTATCTTCAATGTACAGACAGCGACCGGTTACAGCTTTATTATTTGTATAGATTATAGAACTCCATTACTCCCTTCCTAGCACTTACCTGCAGCCGTACTCTAGCGGTGTGGCCAGCGAGTGGACGACGTGTGGATTTGCGAATTAGAAGCATCTTGCTTTGTACCACGTGACTGTCCGGGCAGCTTGGCACGAAGGCACGAGGGAATATATACAGGGGGTTGTCAAGTAACAGTGATATTTTTTGTGACAAGTTGAATGTAATTTATAATTTATAGTTCTTTTCGTGAACGAAATGATACATATTAACTTTAATTTTAAAGATAGCTGATTAATTTGCTTCTTAAGTGTGTTGATAATTAATTTCTTAACTAATGTAATTGGTTGTCACCGTTTTAGTTAAGTAAATAAATAAATAAATAAACACTAATCATATCACATACTCGTAAGATCGGTTAAAAAAAATATAGCCAGTGCTTGACCTATGTCAATGTCTTATGTAAAAATAAATAAATAAAAATAGCCTTTATTTCCCTTCATTCAATAATGTAGTAGTCATGTCAGTCTTATGTAGTAATAGGAAAATTGTATTAGTCGAGCGACATGCATACATATATCTAGATCTAGATCTATTTATCAAGCCGGACAAGAATGACATATCATCGTGATTTAGGTAAAGATGGTAGTATTAGTGTTTTTATCTGGAAGCAACGCGGACAAAACAAACATGAATTTTATAGGTTGACGCGACGCATGACCAAAATGCTGGCCTTTTTCTGGCTCAACGTATCAGCATTGCCATCCAGCGTGGTAATGCGGCCAGTATGCTGGGTACGCTGCCCTCTGGCAGTGGGCTGGAGCACTTAGATTATCTTTAGGCTTTTCTTAAGATTTTCTAAGTGCCCCCTTTTTTGTAGTAGTTAGAAGTAGTATGTTTAGTTTATCTTCCCTTGTTTTTATATTTTATTATTTTATAGTAAAATACTATAGTTGTGTACTTAACACAATAAATTAATTTTGACACCATCAGCATATTCTTGTTGATTGTATCTTAGGTGTAATTATTTGCAAGATCATTTCTGCTTTCGATATGTTGTAGATTTTGTGTCAAGTTTTAAAACTAGACACAAAAAGAGTCATCAACTACCCAAAGAAATGTTTACCTAGCCTACAAATTTCAAAATTCAAGTAAAACCTATCAATTGAAGTCCACACATAACACCCTTTACAAACAATGTAAGCATCTTGTACTACATCGGTCATTGATGTCCGGCACATTTTTTTATACGTTCTGAACAGGCGGCTTCAAAACTTATGCATCATTAACTTGCCACAATGGGATTATACGCACAATGGGGTAAATGTGGCCAAAAAAATTGAAGAACTTACGTAGAAAATAGTTTTACAAGTTTTAAAATTTATTTTGGACCTTGTTGCTTTGGAATATGGGTCATACTTTTGACTATATCTGTGGTGGTCAATAATTGAAATAAAAAAAAACAACACAGCCGCTTTCGTAAATAAAACTGGACATCTTATTCCAGTGAAATAAAGACAGTTTTCGTGAACATTTTGTATTAGCTAGGCTGCAGCAATGCTTAACATCAGGCAGGCTGTAGTCAAACGTAAACCTATCCCACGTAAAAAAAAAAAAAATTCTTTTCGTATATTTTTGGGAAAGACAGTCAATGTGTTTTGATGGTTGTAAGTTTATAGTACTGAAACGTATTCTGTGAAATGTACAAATGTTTTGAAGTTGAAATGATGACAAAATTAATGATAAGCAATGAAATATGAGTAAAGTATTTACTGTGTTATAGTGATTAATGGTTCAATTTTGTAACACTTTATAGTATGCCATCATTGCAGAGGTATATTATATTTGATGATTTAACTAAAGTGTCAATAGGCTTACTAAATAGATAAATATAGAGAAATGTAAATATTGATTACATTTATTACCCTTATGAAAGTTCAAGTAAACGATTTTTTTCTGTACAAATAAACGATTTAATTTAAAGTAATCGCATTTAAAAAAAGTAAAATATGGTACTAATTTTGTCAGATAAATATTTTTTTAATACTTGTATATTTTCCCCGGTTATGCTCAAGTTGTTTCTGGATAAGTAGCCTATTTTACAGTAGGTACCTATAATAGTTTCAAAGTCCAAGTTTTAGTTTTACACTAAAAGCCCTTTGAAGAAGCACTCGTTGCTCGATTGTAGACGCCGTCAGTCTTTGGATTAGGATGCTTCAGTGGGTCGGATAACACGAAAATGGTAAATCCTGACTATAACAGTATAACAGTACAGAAGTTACTGAGCCATGCCAGAGACCCTTAGGGGTGTTTGAAAATGCACGACACCAGAGTTGGCCCTTCTCATATCAACTTATTTAATCACTAAGCCCACCTGCAACAACAACTTAAGTCAGACTTCAAATTAAAGCCTACTAACTTAACCACGCGCGTATAAGTGCTGAAAATTGAATAAATATGAGCACTGAAGGTTCGTTTCGTAACATACTCATATGTAGGAATCTACGAGTTACTGACACTATAGAAATGTAACTCCTAACTAATATCGCCTTAAAAACGCTTCCATGTTTCATCTCTCTCCCACATACCATTCAAACTTAAAGCTTGCTCGTGATTGGTTGTCTCAAGCAGCCGAATGAAAATGACGAACGAAATGAAAAATATTTATTTTGAAACAAGAAATTAGGTACAACATAAATTTCGCATGCCCGACGACCTTTGGGCAGAGACAACGACGCATTGGACACCAACACATAAAAGACGTTGCGGCAGACCAAGAAAGCGATGGAAGGACGACCTGGATAAACACCAATCAGACTGGAATGCAATAACACTAGACACAGATAAGTAGAGAGAGGGTAGGGAGGCCTTTGCCTAACGATGGGACAATACAGGCTCTTAATAATTATAGAAAGAAAAAGGACGAACACAATTTGCACATACAAAATTTCTTATTTTCAATTTAGCATGTGCAAGTGTGAATGCTGCCAAAAGCTTGGGCGCAGTTGGTTGCTAAAGGGTTAATCGCCCCGCCCACACCGACTATACCGCGGCGGTGTCAGTTGACCATCTCATCCATCCATCCCGAGGATTTCTTTGGCTTAGTTACGTTTCAATACCATCAATTGTTTGTATTTAGGGATTTATTATAAATAATTCATATTATATTCGACCCGGTTAATGTACCAGTCGCTACTAAATTTGTCATTATTCTCAGGTAAATCGGGAAGGTTGCATAAAGAGTTCCTTTTGGAATTGTTATTCGCAGGATTTGAATATGGTAGGTGGTTGGAATCACGATGTTTTGGCATGTTTGGAATATGAGAATATGTGATAGTTTATATATGAAAATGCGTGTTTAAGTTGTTATTATTAATAAGGTGTGTCTCATTTGAGAGCAAAGCAGGGATTTGAAATACTTATGTGTCAAATCAAATACTCATTACACAGAAACAAACTAACTATTTTGTCGTTTTTAAAACGAGTAATAAACTGGAATACACTTTAATTTTACAGATACTAAAACCTTATAACTTTTACTACTTGTATTTTTACTTGAAGTGTTAGGATTTTGATCATTTGTAATTAAATTGTAAAAAAATACATAAACACAAACATTTTCTATAAAAAAAACGCTTAAAATCTGTATATCCTGAAACCCACAGAAACACCTTGATCCTGAAACCGGTTAATGACATCGTTAATGTATCAAATATGGTAATTGTATTGTTTATAAACTACTAGGCTAGGACACTAATCATAATGGTAATATTTTTTATCTACTTATAGGATTTTTTATAAATTTTCTAAGAGCTTTTTTAACTTTGAGTACTTAGTTATTTTTATTTAGGTACTTAATTATTGTTGTTAATAAACATTTTACTTACAAGCGACGACTGGCGCGCTTGAAGAGAGACCTTTGCTCTGGTAAAAGTGGAAAATAACAGACTGATGAAAATGATGATGATACTTCTTTTCAGTGCAACACAACCTTAATACCAGCCAGAATAGCAATAGTTCAGTATTGGAGGCAGTCAACAAACCGGGGATGTTTTCTGTTGCTCCACAGCACCTACTTGGAAGAAGCTGCAAGATGTACCTAATAGTTATGACACATTTGTTTAACTTTCTTAGAACAGAAACATGCTATAATACCTAGATCTAGTCTTCTTTCAGTGAAATACAACCTTATTATCAGCTAGAATAGCAATAGTTTAGTAATGGAGGCAATCATCAAACCTATGTTTACAAATGCGTTTCTGCATCAGACTTACAGATGGTAATGTTCTGACGCTTGTTTCATTTCTCTGAGTACTAAAGTTAGTTAATATACCTTTTTATGTTTTTTATGTATGTGATGGACCTTTTTCTGCAAATTGTGTTGCTTTTTTTCACCTAGTTTAATTTGCATACAAAATGCCCGATACAAGTACTTTTGCATCATAAGAACGACACCGTTCTAACGACAGTGTGTTCAAAGATGGAGCTGTAATACATCATTAGGACTGTTCTATGGATTTTGATTCCTTTATTTTAGTCGATCTACTTCTAAAATATCTGATTAAAAAATCTAAAAAAAATATTTTTGGGCTAGACATATTATTCTTTGAACTACATAAATTACGATCTTACGAAATCGCAAATTTGTCATTACGTACCAATTAAAAACAAAATCTTGTCTTATTTATCCATTTTATCTAGCACTAGCTGAACCCTGCGACTTCATCCGCGTGGAATAGTTATTATGGGCATTATATTTATTTTTGCAAACAATCTTTTCAGCTTTATAAATTATAGCTGTTACCCACGACTTGAACCGTTTTTGTAGCTCACGCAACGGGAGCCCTGAGAGATGAATAATTTTCCCCGTTTTTTCCAGACTTTCCATTGTTTCTTCACTCCTATTAGTTGCAGCGTGATGTTATATAGCCTAAAACCTTCCTCGATAAATGGTCTATCCAACACATAAAGATTTTTTCAATTCGCACCAGTTGTTCCTGAGATTAGCGCGTTCAAACAAACAAACAAACTCTTCAGCTTTATATATTAGTAAGTATAAGTATAGATATAGATTTCACATTGTATGGAAGTCCCAGAAATAGTCGGAAAAAGTCACTAACGTGGTTGTATATGTGGAGTATCACTGTATAAGGTGAGATAATTACATGTAATTACACTCGCTCATTTTATGAATAGAGGCAGGCGAGAGATCAAGTGGTTTCAAGGAATAAAAAAATATATAAAAAATCGGCTACACATCCAAAAAGACTTAGTAGAAGAAAACCAATTTAGAAATAAAAAAAACATTACACTTGATTACGGTCCAAAAACGCTCGAAAAACAATATTTTCTAAGTATTGCTATTTAATTTGTGCTATTAAAATACCTTATTAGAAACAAAGACTAATTAGAATAATATTCTAAGTACGAGTATCTCATACGAAGATGTCAAAAATGTATAATTATAAAAAAAAGAAATATAAATTGTTTCTGACTTGCATGTGAATTAAGTTACTGAAAATGACACTTATGATGACATTGATAAAAAAAGCCAAAAATATATTATCCAGGGTTCGTTTTCGTTAAATCACTTTCATATGCGATTGTATCTTTACAGTTCGGACCCCCGCTGGCTCGCCGAGAAGAAATTATCCACTAGATCCAATTAATAACTCTCAGTGCGATGCAAGGAGCTTTTTACCTTACTTAGTATTTGTATAAAGCTCATACGTAAGTAAAGGTTTTCTTTAAAAATTAAAGATTGAGTTGGTGGTCTAATCGGCTTATTTATCTAGCTAAATCTTTATTTACAATATTACACAGAAACAAGGGAAGAAAAACTACACATATTACTTCTTACTACTTATAACAAAAGGAGGCACTTAGAAAAACTTATATTACCATTGGATACAAATGTGTATGTTAATCAAATTAAACGTCAACTTCTCGGAGCGCTTGGTTGACGCGACGCATGACCAAAATGCTGGCCTTTTACTGGCTCAACGTATCAGCATTGCCATCCAGCGTGGTAATGCGGCCAGTATGCTGGGCACGCTGCCCTCTGGTAGTGGGCTGGCCACTTAGATTATCTTTAGGCTTTTCTAAAGATTTTCTAATAAGTGTCCCCTTTTTTGTAGTAGTTAGAAGTAGTATGTTTAGTTTTTCTTACCTTGTTCTTATATTTTATTATTCTGTCTGCTATTAAAAGCTTTATTTAGCTAAATCTATACATATCAAATTGAATTCTCATAGCGGAAAGTCATCATTTGAAAACCAAGCTGTCAACCAAAAGCAGCAAATCGACTTTTTTTTTTAATTATGAAGAAACCAAGGATTTTCATTTTATCCCTCTCTTATTAGTTCCATGGAAGAAACAGTGAATAATAAAAGATATTTTACAACATGAAATACTTTTTATAACTTGCCGGTTTCTATCTGTTTTATCAACAATTTCAGCCCTTAGTAACCTACCGCTTGGCATAACTTTTTCTCTAGAGAAAAAAAATGGCGGACAATGTTGCAATAACAACTATCAAATTCAAAACAAAACACAATTGCAATTGTAAGACGCGACGCCAAAATTTACACTTTCTTTACATTTACCGTACTCTATTTGAAATTATAATAACTGCAGAAGATGGATTTGTACTAAATTATGCAGACGCTTTACCGTGGACCGCAACGTGATGTGAAATATATTCAGAGATTCAGTTTAGGTTTACTAAAATGCTAGATTGCAGTTTGAATTGGAACAGTTTGACGACTGGTGACGGAGGTTTGTAGTCTTTAGTTACTAATAGAAATGTTTGAAGGTTTGTGTGTTTCATATTGTAGCAAAAGTATGTATTCTCATAGTAAAAAGGTAAAGTAAAAAACCAAACATAACAAAAAAGTCTCATCAATAATCAAAAATATTATTAATTTCTCGCCGATAAGTTTTTATTTACGGAGCGTCGGCCTGATATATAAATCGGATATAATTATACCACATAAGAATGATCTTATATGAATTAATCGCCTTCGAATAAGTTTCTCGTAGTGAAACAGCAAAAACTGTGGATGGGTTGACTATACAGAAAGTCGCAATTTTATTTAGTATGTTTTTCTGACTCAAACAACACATCAAATTGTAGATTACGGCCTTTCAAGCCAAGTCAAGTTTAAAGCTATATTTACTAAATAAATTTCTGTATTGTGCTGGTGTTTTTAATAAAGTGTATGTACATTGTATATTATATCTACCACGCTGTGAAAGTTAAACTCTTAACACAAAAGTAAGCCTGACACGAAACTTTACTAAAAAAAAATAACAATCCAACCCACAGGCAAACAAATAGCATATAAATTCAGGGTAAAAAGAACACTGAACCCGGTCGATAACCTCCTGCAAAATGTACAAATAGCAATGAAGTAGGTATATAGGCTGAAAATGGGTTGAATAATGAAACACAGGCGACAACAACATCTGCTTTACAATTCATATTGATGCACTGAATCGCTTGGAAAAACAATTTTATAGGGAACAAGGGAAACGTGTGACGCTGAAATTTTAATGGAAATGTGTTATGTATGTACATGATAAGTACATGGTTTGGTTTTGTTTGGGTTTTTTTAAATGTATGTACTTATTGCAATCAGTCAACTCAGCAAGTGCAAAAAATGTACTAAGTTGAGTAAGCTTACAATTTCAGAAGCTTATAATTAAATTGTTTAAGTAACGTAGTGCATAACTCAAATGAGTGCATTCTTAAAATTGCAGTAAAAGTCTGGAAGAAATCACTCTACGCGATAAGGCCACCCAATGTACCTAGGTTAAGTAATATTTCTGTAAATTGTTTTGTATTTTTCTGTTTTCTGGTGTACAATAAAGCTATATTGATTGATTGATTGAAGTAAGTAAAAATATAATAATAAACAAAAATGTAGAAGTCTTGAAAGACATGTTAAACGGATATATGCACCGCACCTACATAAATATTAAAGGTTAAAGTTAATTGCTTTATTCAGTGTGGTTAAGTTTTTGTTTTAAGCATAGCTAAAGTAATAGTTTGTAAAAATATCGTTTTTGTTCATCTAACCTATGTTCCTATAGGGACGGTAGGGCATTATACCAGACTAGTGTGTGCTCGCGGCTTCGCTCGCATTAAGAAGTGAAACTTGCATCCTCTATTTCATGGCATTTCGAAAAATCCTTTCTTAGCGGATGCCTACGTCATAACATCTACCTTCATTACAAATTTCAGCCCAATCCGTCCAGTGGGTTGGGCTGTGCGTTGATAGATCGCTATATCAGTCAGTCAACTTTGAGTTTTATATACATGTAACGCAGAACAACTGAATGAAATGTATTAAAGTAAGCACGTGACGCATATATAATTTATTTTCATGAACAATCGAGAACAATCTAACACACTTTCAATAGAAACAACGTGACGGAGCACGTGGCATATTTTAAATTGAAATGGAGTCCGAAAGTTTCGTAACTTTCTTCACATAGCCTACTTTCTTGATAAACTGCCTTGAAATATGTATTATTATGTGTTTTCCTCAAATAGAGTGATTATTTTACAAATACACGAGAGTACTTTTAACATATTTATTTTATTTTATTCATTTCCACATATCATATAAATTGGTTCAGCCGTTTGATTGCTAAGAAGGAACACTTTAGGCCTCATAAAATTAGAGTTATCAAAGGGCCATTCGCATATAGTGCATCTTTTTCAGGAGTTCATTAGTCATAGAGGTAAAGTTTCTCTTAAAAAGGCAAAAAGGTTTCTACAACAATAATTCCCCATCTTTCCTCATCCAGTTCTTGCCCAAACTTTTTTTTAAAGGACTATTTTCCTCAAAGTTAACGGATTATACTACCGTCTACTAAGAGAGGAAAACCACCATAGTTCAAAGAAGTTTTTCCGAAAAGTAGGCTTCAGTTACGAAACTCCGCCATTACAATTGCCAATGAGCCACGTTTGTTGTCACGTTGTTCTATTCAACTTGCATCGGATTGGTCTAGATGACTCAGAGATGTGCGTCGTATGTTTTTAGGGTTTTGTAACTCAAAAACTCAAAAAGCGCGTGTGTGCGTGTGGCTCCGCGGTTCCAGTGTCTGCTTTTCATGCAGACGCACCCTGGTTCAAATCCGGCCTTACATCAATGTCTTATATTTTCAAGTTATGTGTGGATTTTCACTCGCTTAACGGTGAAGGAAAACATCGTGAGGAAACCGACATGTTTGAGGACCACAATATCTGAGGACATGCGTCTTCCGTGGAAGAACCTGGGCGCCCACCACGATTTCTGTCTGGAGTCACGACCCTCAATAATGAGGAAATACGACTTAAGAGAACTCAAAAACTACGTGGATGGATCTCTTATTTCTTCTCCTTATCGTATAGATAGAATAAATTGTTGTTAGAAAGTTTCTCAAGCCGCCCTAAGAGCCTCTGAAAAAGCTTAACGACTGCCGTACTATGTATGACAAACTACCAAGACCAACAATGCAACGACTCATCAAATTCAAGGTTTTTTTTCATTCATAACATTAAATGCAGACCACTGAAAAGGTTTTTTTAACACGGCTTACGTTTGATTACAGCCTGTCTGTGGTTTTTATCTTTCATAAGTTCTTAGTTTGTTGGTGCTCTTCTTTCATGCTGGAATATAGCGATGGATCATGATGTGATTTTATATGGAGCTAGTAACATACCTTAACTGGACTTCTGCTGGAAACCGTTTTTTTTTTGTTTACGTGGGATAGGTTTACGTTTGACTACAACCTGCTTGATGTTAAGGATTGCTGCAGCCTAGGGTGTAACACGCTGGGGTGCGTGGATCGGACTACCTTCACGTTGGGTAAACCCAACAATTTCATCTCTCCATATGGGGATTTGGGGTTAGTTGGGGAGGCCTGGTGCACCCCGTCCACAGGTTAGTAACTTCCACAGTCCGGTGGATCTTGCTAGCCTGTGTCCAAATGTCCGATCGAGTGGGGGCCCTGGCTGGTGTAGGGCCCGGGGCGTGGAGCTCGCCGCACCTCGCGGTGCAGGCGGAGCTGGGAGCTCGTTCAGAGCACCCGAGGTGGTCGCCTAGAGGCGAGAGGCGATCGGTGTACCGGCCGAGTAGCGGCGACACGGGAACCGAACTCCGTGCGCAGAGGGCGCAGGAGGAGGGCGGCCGCTTTGGCGTGCGACTGCCTGACTCCTGGGGGCTCTGGGTGGCAGGTCGGGGAACCTGTTGCCCTAGAATGAGTCCCCACAGGATGCACGACGTGTCCCGTGTTCTGACACGTCGTCCATTGAGGGTTGAGCTGAAGTTCCCCGAGGCGGGGCCCGATGCCGGGCCAGCATCACCAGGGCTGCGGATGTATACATCGCGCTCTCGTGGCCCTGGACCAACGATGCGGAGGTGGAACACCCCAGGTTTTTAGTGGGTATGCCGCCCTTATGGAGTGGGGCGGAGACTCCCACATAACCATCCGCCCTCCCCGGGGTTTGGGTGGTACCTGTAATAGGTTTTCCTGGGCCAAAAAAAAAAAAAAAAGATGCTTGTATCACGCTTACCTAAAAGATACCTATTAACTCTAGAGTTGAAGACAGAACCATCGTTATAAAATATTAACTCTCTCTTGTCCATATTTTTATTTACAAATCTAGGTCGGTTGATGGCCGGTCGAGATTCCCAGATAGAGTTCATGTACCGCCTATATTAACAATAGCATTTATTTAAATTCGTAATATTTTAGCCAATTAGAGATGACAAGATACTTAATTATATTAGAGTAAATAGATAATTTACTGCTCGCTTAGCTCTATTATATTAGAGTAAATAGATAATTTACTGCTCGCTTAGCTCTGCCTTCTAATCTAGGGGTGCGGGTTCGATTCCCGCATGGCACAAGTAATTATGAAAATTAAAATTTGTAATTACATGTGCTGAGTCTGGTCGTTTCTATGTATATTATGTAAGTATTTACAAGTAGTACCCATAATACAAGTGTAAGCTTAGTATGGTGCTAGATGGCGCTGTGTGATATGCCCTAAAATATTTATTATTATTATTTTATTTACTGATATCATAACTGATGGCCGTTATAATATGACTAAAATGGCAGTCTTGCTTAGTTTTTAGTCTTTTTAGGTCCTTAGAAACAATAGTCTAACTAAAGATCTGCAACATTTTCTTGTGAAATCATAACTTACAATTAACAAAAAAAAACTTAGTTATTTGTCTAAAGTGCTAAATCCGCAATATGGTTGTTTAACTTATACTTACTATTATAGCCTAGTGGTTAAGGCGACTGACGGTAGCAGAAATACGCAGGTTCGAATCCTGCCGGGTGTGATTATTTTTGCTCATTTTCCAATAAAAGTTTAAGTTAAAAATAAACTTATTTTATTTGTGACTTAAAAACTCTTACTGGGGTGTCATTCTCAAATCATGGGGACGATATTCTTAGAATACATTTTAATGTAAATCGTAGGCAACAACGATGCGTAATATAATGCAATTTGTGGTCAAACGTGAGTTTATCCTTATATCATAAAATATACATGTTTATATTTAAAACTTATGTAATAAAAGAGTTTAAAAATGTGATATTATTTTCTTATCGAATGACAGTGTCCAACTCTGGTGTCGAGAGTTTATCAGGCCGCCCTGAGGGCATCTGAAATGACTTTACGTCTGCCGTACTAGACAAACAGCCGGGACCTACAATTGAACCTGTCATCCGACCCACGGAAGCGTTCAAAATGGAATATTGTAAACTCGAGTATTGTCACGAAGTGTTACACTACTCTTTTCTGTAATCACACTCGTGCATACAAAGACTTCAACGCGCTCGATTCAACAATGTTCGTAGCACAATTGAATAACGATCAGCAAAGTTAGCTATCTAAACGGTCAGTATTGGTGGATTGTAATAGTATGTACACTTCAGACCAATCTATATGTTACGGTAAATGTGGATAATACGGTGTAACGCTTTGAAAGTGTGAATGTAGCCAGCAGCTTTAGACCGTGTAGATGAGTTGTAGAAGGAGTGAGTTTGCGAGAAACTTAAAAAACCCTGTTAACAAACAGTTACTTTTATTATATGTTCCGCATTAGAGGGTAGATGGTATCTGCGCGCACCGCACTTATGTCGTAAAACTTACCCAGAATCTGGGGTTTTTCTCCTTACAGACCAGCGGCTGCGTGCTAGGATGAGGTCCGCAGGCCTCATCGACCAGCACTACCTCCAGCAGACAGCAATTATCAAACAGCCTACGACAAGAAACGTGGAAGATTATTCCCGGTGAACAGATTCTTTCACTGATCTCTTTTTCTCGAACACTCACCAACAACGAGGGAGTTCCTATGTACGGAGCGTGGCGAATTTTACCTCGCTTTTGAAGCTGGGAGTAGTTTTAGTATTTCACGGTTTTGGAATTTAATGTGACAGTTAAAGATTCGTATGAAAATAACTTAAGACGATGGCATTGTGTACGTTAAGTCAGTTAAGTGTAGCAAAGGGACGTCTTTTTAGCTACAAATTCCATTCTTTACACTTATAATTACACAAAATAATATTTGAGTGCTACATTCGCAAAAAAAATACTCTGGTTTAGCACCGCTGTGGTGTAATTATGTAGCACCGCTGCTTAGAAGAAACCTATTATATTTACTCTGAGCGCTACATTTGCAAAAAAAAAACTCTGGTTTAGCACCGCCGTGGTGTAATTATGTAGCACCGCTGCTTAGAAGAAACCTATATATTTACTCTGAGCGCTACATTCGCAAAAAAAATACTCTGGTTTAGCACCGCCGTGGTGCAATTATGTAGCACCGCTGCTTAGAAGAAACCTATATATTTACTCTGAGCGCTACATTCGCAAAAAAAATACTCTGGTTTAGCACCGCCGTAGTGTAATTATGTAGCACCGCTGCTTAGAAGAAACCTATATATTTACTCCGGCCCTACATTCGCAAAAAAAATACTCTGGTTTAGCACCGCCGTGGTGTAATTATGTAGCACCGCTGCTTAGAAGAAACCTATATATTTACTCTGAGCGCTACATTCGCAAAAAAAATACTCTGGTTTAGCACCGCCGTGGTGTAATTATGTAGCACCGCTGCTTAGAAGAAACCTATATATTTACTCTGAGCGCTACATTCGCAAAAAAAATACTCTGGTTTAGCACCGCCGTGGTGTAATTATGTAGCACCGCTGCTTAGAAGAAACCTATATATTTACTCTGAGCGCTACATTCGCAAAAAAAATACTCTGGTTTAGCACCGCCGTGGTGTTATTATGTAGCACCGCTGCTTAGAAGAAACCTATATATTTACTCTGAGCGCTACATTCGCAAAAAAAATACACTGGTTTAGCACCGCCTTGGTGTAATTATGTAGCACCGCTGCTTAGAAGAAACCTATGTATTTACTCTGAGCGCTACATTCGCAAAAAAATACTCTGGTTTAGCACCGCCGTGGTGTAATTATGTAGCACCGCTGGCTTAGAAGAAACCTATATATTTACTCTGAGCGCTACATTCGCAAAAAAAATACTCTGGTTTAGCACCGCCGTGGTGTAATTATGTAGCACCGCTGCTTAGAAGAAACCTATATATTTACTATATATGTATGATTCAATCATCTTGAGTAATACATTTATTTAACTTGTATAAATGTGATTCTGCTTGATCATTAGCCAAAAAAGCCAAGATTAAGATTACTTGCATTATAATAAAAAATATTATTTAACTTGTATAAATGTGATTCTGCTTGATCATTAGCCAAAAAAGCCAAGATTAAGATTACTTGCATTATAATAAAAAATATGTCTTATGTTTTCCTACAGCAAAGTCCTTAACAGTAACATTATATTGTTTAAGCGAGCTTTCAGCTAGTACTTATGTTGTTATATTAATAGCAGCACTAGATAAAAAAAGGATTGTCTATATACCTTCTGTTAGAAAATATTAAAAATATTAGAGTGAACCGTTACCCAAACGGAATAAGAGTCCTGATAGACGATGATAATAATAATGGAATTCCTGGGCTCAAGTAGATTAACTAACCAAGTGAAAAAGACTTGAAAGTAGATTTCATGGCTTACTAGGCAAAAATTAAACGATCATTATGCCGTTGGCGAAAATTACGTATAAATAATAAGTTGTAACTTTCAGTCTATTGTGAATGCATCTGTATTATAGGCTACAGAAACTCATTCCTAGCATATGCCCATATTATATTCCATTTTGTTTTAAGCCGTGTGGCAAATAAACCAATGTCAGGAACCTTAAAATTTTAGTAAATTTATCAAATTTGTATGTAATAATAAGTTAGTTAGTAATCTCAACATTTATGTTTAAATGCTTCGATCTCTTAATCTATGAGTCTTATAATACGTCACACAAAAATTAAAGAATTTTCTTTAATCACACCAGTCAGTTTGTTCTGACCACATGTGTGTGTTCAATGCCTCAAGATGTCGATCACCGTATTATATAGATTTTATTTACAATACATTGCCCGCCTTTAGGCTCCTTTCAATTGTAGAATAATACTTTGTTGTACTTCGCATCATTTCAAAATCCACTGACTCGTTTACAATACACGTCCAATTTATCAGAAAAACACATGAGAAACTCACAAAAATAACCATATACCAATAGGTATTGAATTATATTTATTCAAAAACATTGTTTTCTCTCGTAATCAATTTCGGATTAAATTTGCGTAATAACTGCAAATATGTTTAATCGCAAATAGCGCAGAGCTACAAATTTATCGACCTATTTCTCTAAATGAAATATGTCGGCTCAAGGAGTTTCAGACATTTCTCTGCCGGCAAATTTAGAATAACATTTTGTGAAGTTGTCTCAAAGCCATAAACTGAAAACTGAAGTGAGCTTCATTTATTTATAACAAGTTTATTGTTTTAAAAGTGCTTTCTGAGCAGGTATTGTGAGTAAATTATGCCTAACATGGCATGTAAATATACAACCAAAGATAAGACCTTGGTCTTTGCGATAGGACCTTATAGGTTTAATTAGTTTTATAAAAACTACAGGCATTTGTGATGAAACTGAAAGTAAAATCAAGAATGAAACTTGTAAGTTAAATCTTAAAATAATAATAATATTCATTGCCAGAATTGTGTCAATTATAGTTATACGGCAATTTTTAGGTAGCAATCGGCTATCCGTCCGAATATCCTTCGTTTCAAACCGATCAGAATATATGAATTTGTTGTCACATCTTAGTTTTCAAATTAATCTTAAGGTCATGCCTTCTTGGGATCAGAAAAAAAAATAACCCAGTATAAACTGATCCGGCACACTGGGCTACATTCAATTAACAAACAACTAAAATTAATTTACTGTAATTAAATTAATAGGTTAGGTTGGTTGCCATCTACTGGACTGGGTTGGCCCAGGTTTGGTTGGTACTTTGTTTCATTGGTACCCTGTTTGGTTGCTTTGGTCAGTTGAAACTGAGAATGGTCTTACTGCAGTTTGTTTCTAGCTTTTCTTAAGGGCTGGACTTCTTTGAGCAGTTTTAGTGGCTTTTATCAGAGTCATGCCGAATAAAGGATCGTCTCATTTTACTTCAGTAAAAACAGCACTTAATTCTTGTTTCAGTGATATAATTGTTAACTCACGTTCACCTTTTGTATCTTCGAATGGAAACCCAAAGAAGAGCTTATTCAGGATCTCCATCTTTGTTAAGTTGTCTTAAACAATGAAGACGCTAAATTAGTTAGTCCAGCAATACGCAATTCTAATTGGTTTCCAATAGATTGTAGCGGAGCTTGATACTTTCCATAAAAAATGATGACTTTTTTTAGTTGAGCTTTGGCGCTTTAGAGTGGCTGAAATTTTAAGGAAATAAAATTTTCTTTATCCATAAAGTTTAATATTAGTTTTAAATAATTCCTTCCATGAGGACTTTACCCCAAAGTTTAGATAATTCTTCAATAATGTCCTAAACCTAAACCTAATATTTCTTCTAAGTGGATCCTCCACTTTTCACGTATTTCCATCGGTAAAGTTACTGAAGCAGAAACATCTTGTGCATTATAAGTGCATGGACCTGGCTAGGTGACTTGCTTCGATTTAAATTGCTCGCAAACATACCTGGCAGGATAGTTAGGAAGTATTGAGTTAGCTCCAATCTGGTAATCGCCGTCTGACACTTTTGAATTCAAATTCACTGGCACTGGGTCTCCTGACCGTGACCTTGTGTAATATCAATCATATTTTGTTACAACAGAAATATAAAGATCATTAGTATCATTGTGGAAAGAAAAGTATTCCAACTTTGTCACATCATCGTTATACGTGCTCCCCTTATGCCGCTGTATATAGGCTGTATAGGTGTATATTTGACAATTTGTCATAAGCATTAACATTTTAAAGTCATTGTACGTAATCACGTTACGCCACTAGACTAAATCGTTATCAACCAGGCCCCAATGTCCCGGAGTATAACGCTTCAATGTAGGTACATTGGATGCACTATTTGCCATTAAATTGAATATTTGTTAATTTGCTACGAAGCAGAAAGTCATTGTACGTACTCACGTTACGCTACTAGACTAGTTCGTTATCAACCGCGCTCTAATGTCACGGAATATAACGAGGGTACATTGAATATAGGTACTTTATGCCACTAAATTTATTGATAGTTACTTTGCTATAGAGCAGTAACACTTTTAAAGTCATTGTACGTACTCACGTTACGCCACTAGACTAGTTCGTTATCAACCGCGCTCTAATGTCACGGAGTATAACGAGGGTATATTGAACATAGGTACTTTATGCCACTAAATTTATTGATTGTTACTTTGCTATAAAGCAGTAACACTTTTAAAGTCATTGTACGTAATCACGTTACGCCACAAGACTAATTCGTTATCAACCGCGCTCTAATGTCACGGAGTATAACGCCTCATACGTACATTGAATATAGGTAATGTATGCCACTCAATTTAATAATTGTTGATTTGCTATAAAGTAGTAACACTTTCGTCATTGTACGTAATCGCGTTACGCCACTAGACTAACTCTTTATCAATCGTGCTTTATTCAACGCCCAATATATACATTTATTGTATGTTGGTATTGTATTCCACTAAACTGAGCATTTGCTAATTTGCTATGAAGCAGTACTCTTTCAAAGTCATTGTACATAATCACGTTATGCCACTAGACTAGTTTGTTATTAACCGTGCTCAAATAAATATGAATCACAAACAAAATAACCGTTATAGGTCAGAAAATCTTGCTTAGTTTTTGTACCAAACGTCGAATTTTCGACGTTATTTTAAAATTCCGATGCTCCTTTTCTTAATTTACCACTTGAACACATGAAATAAACACTTTTTTCCACGAAAAATTCAAATAGTAAAATTCAACGAAATTTATGATGTTGCGACGCCCGCACACAAGAAATGAATGAGGTTTGACAGAAGGACGGCGCTACATGCGCTACATTGACAGTGACATTTGTTCAAAAGTTTTTTCTTTTTTTTTGTGTTTTTATTTTCACAGCTATAAAAAGTGTGACGCCTAGTACATACAGAAGTGAGACTACATAGTTAATAAAGAAATCTCGAGCATGTAACGTCGTCGTAGTATAATGAAATCAAACATCAGAATCAAAATGTTTATTAGAATAAATACAAGTATAAATAAAATAAATAAATCGCACGAGTAGAGGTTCGGCAAGGAGGAGCTGAATTATAATTTGTCGGTCTTCAAATCGAGAGTAAACCAGTTTCTTCTAGGCGAGCGCGCTAGATCGTAGGTTATAACGTTGCTTAACATCAGGCAAGTTGTAGTCAAGCGTGAGCCTATTTCATGTAAAAAAAAGAAATGAACCAGAGTTCGCCATTCTCATTTTTTTGACACTATAGTTAACCACTCACTCCGACTCACTCCCCCAGCACCGCGTGCTTATCGCGACCTATTTGTTATAAATTAGCCAACACTTACTATCACTTGATATCATACGACCAGGAAGCATCTATACGACCTCTTCAACACAACACAAACGAAAAACAACCCTAAGCATTGCGTTTTACAGATGCTTTTTCAGTAACTTTAAGGTTGGGGTTACGTTATTATGAAATTGAAAATCAAATTGCTGAGAAGCTCAATGATCCCGCTTCCGGATTTCGCAATAACATCTCTTATTCATATTGCAATAGATGTAAAAATCCCTTGGTCAGTTTGCAGAGATTTATGTCGTTTTTTGATGTATATGTATGTTCGCGAAGGTCAATGTCCGTCCTAGCCCCTTTCTTGTCTCATTCATTTAAGGAGTTAACATTTTTAAGGCACTTGTCGACGAAATTATATTAATGTGAATGTAATTAATAAATTTCGCGATAATAAGCTCCATTTGTACGGATTTTGGTACAGGAACGGTTAAATTGGCAATTGGATGTTTTTGGGTGATAACAATTTGTGAAATTAAATGAATTTAGAAAATTGTTTCAGAACATAAAACGTGTGAATTCTTCACACGTTTTATGTTCTGTAGCTAATATTAGATAAACTTAAACACAAAACTGTTTGCATACTGATAAGATAACAACGATAAATCAGCATGGTTTAACTAACGTAGATTATTTTCAGGATCGTTTTAGTTAATCAAGATGAATTCTACAATTATATGAGTCGCGAAATAAAATCAGCTGTGCCATACAAACCATCAAAAGTTTGTTGAACTACGTGAATATGAGCAAAGTAGCGTTTTAAAAGTTTTATCTCTGACTTTATACGTGATAGGTTTGCCAGTTTATGTATTTATTTATTCATACTTGCACACATACAATTTTCCAAAACAAAATAACTTGTGCTCTGAGGTATTGGGGCGTAGCACGAGACAACGGCTAGGCTTTATGCTAGCCTGTGTTTTCACAAACTTTGCTTACATCTAATAGTCTACTATACCTACTTTACTTATTTCTATGCATGTTTCTCCATTCTGTAACATCAGGCGGCTGAAGCACTTTAAATAAAATTTTGAATAAGAATAAGAATAAAATCCATTTATTGGGACACGAAACAACAAGAGATACAGAACACAATAAAATATAAAGATATATACAAGTACACGTTTCATGCCACAATCCGGCCCCAACTCAGCATGTGCTGGATGCAAGCATCCAGCGCTGGTCTTCCATTGGGACCGGCAGGTGACGTCACGAATATGACGAAAGGTTTCATTTTTTTCGTCATTTAAACACAATAGTAATAATAAAAATGTAAAAAAAAAAAAACAAAATTCAAAATTCGTTTATTCAGAATAAGTGTAACAATATTTCTTAATTACTACCTAACATACTGGGTGAGGGCACACCCGTGCTATGTTTGCTAGTCCCTTCCAGTGATCTTGCTTACATTAATACAGTTAGGAACAAGTAAAAAATAAATTTTTGAAAGTCAAAAGATATTTGTCAAAATATTTTAAACATGATTATGTCTTCTACAGTCCTTAAAAGTCTTAATAATATTATTTAGTATTTACATTAATATTTAGCAATTTCAATTAGTTCTAGATTTATGTTTATATTTACATTTTAGTCCATTTGTAATTATGAGGTGTTTTGAATTTACATAATATAGAATACAAATCTTAATTCATGAAATTATCACTATTTAATTAACGAACAATATAAATAAATAAATCATTCATTCAGTTACATAGTAGGTTTATAGTTAATTAAAAAGCAAGTTTTTTTTTTATAGGAACGGTTTGTAGTCAATACATTTACATTACATTACATTACAATGTACATGTAGCAAACGTAAACAAACAAAACCATAGTACAAACATATAACACATAACACGGCGTAAAATATATATTAAATAATAGAACAAAAAATAAAATGAAAGTATGTACATACATTAAAATATAAAATTTACAATATATAATTAAATGGCACTAGTGTCGTTCTTAAGCGGCTCATCTTTTGATGGTCAAAATTAAATGTGTAAAATGTTGTGTGGTGATAGTTTAAATCATCTTCAGGGTTCCTGGTAACAAACGAACAATTTAAAAAAACAGCTTTAGTACGTCCAAAGCAATAACTTTGTCCAAAAGTTTAGGAAACTTGCAATTTATTTTTGGTTTCTCATACATTTTGTCAGGGGGCGATGAACTTTTATATGTAACAATAATTTTTTCGCGAATTTCCAAAAGCCTTAGAACAAAAGTGATTACTATTGACGTACTGAAGCCCTAACTAATCACCCTATACATAGACACAAACATCTCTACTGAGGAATCACGACCCTCAGTGATGAGGAACAAGTCGCGAGGAGGAGAAAGATTATTACTTATCACTAACTGACGCAGATAAATAGTGTCCTGCTTGTTTCCAAACATTATCATAAAAGCTTCCAATATGTCGGCGTGGTCTTATACATACATATGTATATACTAATAGGTATTTCAATCACGCATGCAATGTCCGAAACCTCCATCTATCTATCTAAGGCATCTGAGGTCAATGAACTTCCTCCTAGCAACTTGCCATTTCTCAAACTTGCTGGTTGGTCCGTTGTACCTACTGGGCAGACCCACTGGTGGTGCTAAAAGGTGATAACGTCTGGTAAGACAATTTATGGGGGTTTTATGCATGTATCTGAAGTAGTAATTAAACTTAAATATTTTTAATAAGATACAAAAAAACATAAGCTAAGACAATTAAAGATTAAAAGATTAAGATTAAAAGATTTTTATTTGTAAACAGGTACATGTGGTACAATTTAGTGTTGCTCTGCCTTCTACTGTAGTGTTGACTGTGTTGTAGAAGGCAGGATCTTCCAGGGGAACAATTTGTTTACAATTAAATTATGTTATACTAGATAATAATATACTTTACAAAAACATGTGGCTATTCTTAAACTAACTTAGCCTAAATATACAGCGTATCAACTAAGTTTAGATAATAATTTAAATTAAAATTAAAATTACGTCGTTGTGTGTGTATGTGTGTGTGTGTGTGTGTGTGTGTGTGTATGTGCATGTGTGTGTATATATATGTGTGTGTGTGAATGTGTGTAAGTGTACGTGTGTGTAAGTGTGCGTGTGTGTATGTGAGTGAGTTGGTATATATTGAGTATTACTGAATAGTCAATACCGTCGAAATAATTAATGCTGTACAGTAGAACCCATTAATAAGAAACAAAAATAATAACAATAAAAAAAAAGTTAATTATATTAATCAGGAGGTTTTTCAAGCAGTTGTTCTGTATCATCATACTTTAGTGTGTCTAGCCATTTGTAAATTACAATTTTTAGTTTATGTTGTGTCAATTGTCTAGTTACCTGAATAGTGCTTAATTCATTGTAGAACATTGATGCAAGATGCAAATAGTGATTCCAATGTAAACTACTTTTGAAACTAGAACTGAAACATGTAGAAGTTAACGCATACAATTCGTTGCATTATTGTGATATCTTTATACGTCTAAAGTAATCATTATGTAACTTCTCATTTACAGAGAAAATAAAAAAGCAGGTACTGGAATATCAGATAAACAATTTATTTGTAAACATCAGATTACAAACCATACATGTAAACTTATGGTTTGTTAAATCGATTATAAATCTATAATTTCTTACTACATACATACATACGTATTATAATAGTCCCACCAGTGGCAACTAAAAGTAAGCACCCAAAGAGCCCATTAATCTAGCCTTTACAAAACCTGAGAACAAATTACCAACTTCCGATATTAAAAGCTGCTTTATAATTAACACAAAAGGTTTAATTAAATTTAATTAGTTTGATTAAATTGTACGAGGTGTTGATGACCCGGTGTTAAGTTTGCGTGTTTGATTATGAGATATGAAGTGTTTGAAATAATTAGGTGCGATTAATTACTAAGCATATGTATATGAGTAATTAGTTATTGAAGTTTCGAACTACACGTAGTTTAGCTACAAAATATTTGTTAAATATTTGTTAGATATTACTAAAGTTTGGCTATGTTTTTTTTTTAGATTTATGGTAAAATTCCCTAAATCAAATTATTCGTAACTTTGAAGGACCCTGATATTTATACGACTTTTGGTATAAGCCTTGTCAAAACCACACTTAAAAACTTCATAAAAATAAAATCCTGAAATGACTGAGTCATAAAGAATATACTGACAAGTAACTATATAGAGGCAATAAATAAGCAGATTTTGGATTTTATTCAATTCAATTTAAAAAAAAACGGGATAAAAAGCATTCTACATATGTCCGTCTCCTTGTTCTAGGCTACCTCCCCACCAATTTTCAGCTAAATCCGTTCAGCCGTTCTTGAGTTATAAACGGTGTAAGCAATAGTTAAACCTCATTGGGTGTAACCAACACCACTTTCTTTTATATACAATATACATACGTACATTGTTAGATATGTAATTTGATTGAGTTTACATTATTCAAATCAATGTGTTGAAGTGGTTGCTTTTTATGGGGGCTAATTATCAAATCGATATAAAGCAAGCTACGTCTGGAGTAGTACTATTAGAATGCTAGTCCAGAAACTTGACGGACAATGAACTTACGGACTTATTTTAAAGCTGATTGGATTCAACTTAAAGTTTGGGTAAAGTCCGTTTGTGAGTGGCAAATACTAGAACCATAAATCGGAACTTACTTAAAAATAAATGTAGTAAGTAAGTAATTTTCATTGTACACACATTATGCACAATTAAACGATTTCTTCAATAGTTTCTGTAATAAACAATAAAACCTGAAAAAAAAGGTAAACTTTTTATATTATTATAAACATGAGTAAAATATGTATCTTATGCATGGCAAGTCAAAAAAACATACATATATATAAGTAATACATATATATCTGAAAACATATTTGACTTTGAATTCTAAATACAATGTTGTGATTACAATTCAAACCAAAAGATTATCTTACTAAAAAAAATCCTTACCTATAGTTCTTGAACGATGGTAATAACCAAAACATTATACGATTTAACAAGCAGGTTTATGATTAAGCCATATTTATATATGTCATGATTTACAAAGCTAAGGCCATGCCCTAAATATTTGTCAACATTTCTTATGTCGGGAAAAAAAATAAGTTTTTTTTTGGTAACTGTATTGGCTACAAATTTAAGACACAATTAATAAATATATGCAAATAAATGTTCACACTAACCACTGTAGCTCAATACATTAATTTTAACAGGTAAATACAAACCACTTCTTATAAGGTTTCATATATATACATACATACTTACGAAATATTCGTGAATTTCGATACAAGATCGGGCAACGTGCAAATCGTCACGTGCGTTTCGTAGAATCACTCATCAATATCTTTGGCCGTCTTTGTGCGTCTCCCCAATTTATTTTCAATAGCATAATCAAAACGCATCGCTGGTAAAAGAAGGTTTGATTAAATAAGTTATTTCATCAGATTATGAGTTTGGTTTGTATAATTTGTAAAAAAAAAACGAATTATTATTATTTTCAATACGTAAACATACCTACATAGATGTACCATAATTATAAAATTCATTTTCTATAAAAATATGTAAATTATTTAATTATTTTTGTAGAAAACCCATGGAATATTTAAATTTCAAAATTTAAACCATCAACATTTTATGTTATGCGAAATCTACAACATAACTATGAATTTTAATGAATTTTAATTATCTTGTTTAGCTAGTTCGCAGCATAAAAACCCGCCATGTTATTTTTGAAAAAGTACTAGGACTACATAACAAGCGACAGGTACAATTTTGAAATTAGCAACAGGCTTCAAAACCGCACTAAATTGCAGAGTCGACGCACAAAGGAGGTTGGAAGCTGTTGAAACTTGGTAAATATGCGGAGCTCAAGGATTTTTTATTTTATCCCTCTCTATGGCGGAGCTTTACACCTCTTTTGGGAGCTAAGGGATTAAATAATGGAATCTGTTTTCTTTTGTTTCTTAGGCAATTTTTTTTGACAAGAATTAAAATATTTATCAGTATTTTTACTTTATTACCATGTGGTGTAATTAAAATAAGTAATAGTGTTCTCGTTTAATTTTAAGTACCTACATATTCTGTATTTTTGTTGACTAAGAAAAAAGGTGCAGAACAGATAATTTACTGACAAATTTACAGTCAATTTTTTACTCAAACTAAATAAAGTAGATTCACACGCATTATTATGGTTGGTGGGCATGGTGTTGGTACCTGGCAACACCAGACACCACGCTCGCAACCTGCCACGGAGCTATGTCGTTATACCTACGTACTACCTACCACAGAGTTTACTGGGCTAAAAGGTGAACGAACCTAGGAAGCGATCGTCTCATTGCTCTCAGCCTCACACACACACACACACACACACCTACTCAGCGCAAGGAAACAAAGATGAACACACACTCACGAAAGCGAAGCGTGAGAAATGTTGATAACTCACTCCCGGCTACTTCCGAGTTTGACGTTGCAATCGACTCGAATCGAATTCGAATCGTTGAATTCGAATTTCGAGTGTGAATGAACTTCTGTCTGTTCTCAAAAATGGGATCGAGCATTCGCATCACGTTCGCGCGGGACGTACGGCGGACAAATTGACGATAAACTTCGTAATTTACCGACGTCGCCGGCACCCGCCGCCGTAATTTGGCGGCTAAATGTATTATTAGATCGAGATAGGAGCGTAATTAATCTTAATTGTTTTCTTTTAAAAAGCTACGTAGGTTGCACAGAACTTCCTTGGTGTGTTCGCCTCGCTCGGTCCACCTCCTCCGAGCTTATGTAAGCCTGGTAGGTAGGATCTCGTTTGCGCATACATTTTAGTACGAGTTTTTTCACTTGAAGCTTAAAATAAAATAAACCGGCTTTACCGGGCCATTTCTTTAAGCGTGTTTGCATTTCCGTGTTGGAAAAGTAAGGAGGTTTTGCCCAAAATGTCCGCTAGAGTTCATTGGAGGCACAAATTCATCGCTTGTTTGAAATTCTTGAATAAATTGGAGACGATTATGTCGTAAGTTTTACGTTGTTTGTGTTAACAATGAGCCTACTTAAGGCGCGGTAGCTTGAATCAATTTACATACAAACTGTCTTAGACTAATACATACTTAAAACCCGAAACAAAATTGAATGATTTATTGACATGTTTGATTTTTATCTGAAAATGTAGGTATTTCAAGAAATATCTGAAGAACTACCAAAACTGTGTGTACTTAAAAAAAATCTTGTGTATGTGTTTGGTGTTTGGTAATTAGACATTCTCTTTGTCTGAATACCTACAAATTTAAGGTAGGTATAATTTATTACATCATTCATACTTTTTAAGTCCCAAGAATAAGTAATGATTATAATTTGAATTAATAAATAAAAATACAGTTTTTATACAAATTCATTCAAGCCTCACTTTAATTAAGCAACCAAAAATAGCTCAAATTCCACTGAACAAGTCGAAAAGGTTAAAATTGCTTGCGTTTTTGCATAATTTAAGAGATTAAAATATACTCACATATGAGAATACATTTTAAATGAGTTACTTATATGTCAAGGTGGTTTAATAGTACCTAACCGTGTAATTTATATTATGTCGATAACTTTTGTTAATGGCGTGTATAATTTAAAATGGCGCCCAAAATAAACAAAAGTTGATCAGTTGTTCTTTGACAATATAAAACCTCATTTATTAAGTCGCTGTTTGATGGAACGCAATTTGCATTTTGCAATTTTTGTAAAAGACGACGACATATTTTATGGTTTACATTTTATATTTATGTTAACTTAGAAAGTATTGAGAAAGTCTTAGATTCAATTTGAGTATTGGCTGGACATTTAAGTTCAGACCCAAAATTGAATAAACTCATATTTTACTATCCATAGAACTTGGAAAAAAGGTTTTATGTCTACATTTTTAGTTGTATACTATTAATAAATTGTCTAATCATCTAATGGTATGTTCTAGCAGCTTCGTTCTAGAGCCAAATTCAATCTAATGTAGACTTTTTACCTTCGCTAATGTTATAAAGTGTGAAAAGCACAAATTTTAACTTATTATTGTAAAGAATACATCAAGAGAATACACTTTAGTATTGTTTAGCTGGTTTAAACTTATTGGGTCACAAAAAACATTGTAAAATGCTAATTTATCGATATTAATTTATAGCTTATGTCAATAAACAGGTGCAAAACAATAATTTACTCATGTACCTACTTAATAGTAGATTATGCATTAAGGGGATAAAGCAGTGTATTATGTCTCGGGCGATATTTTGAACCCCAAGGACGAGGGATCCTAGGGTTAACTCACGAGCGAAGCGAGGGAGATACAGAGTTAACTCTAAAAGCTAGAATCCCGAGGCCGAGGGGTTCAAAAACGCCCGAGACAAATACACTGCTTTATCCCCAAAATGCATACTCTACTTTATATAAACACTGCGAGGCAATAAAACATAATATAATTAAAAAGAACGTACTTACTTAAAAAAAAAACGCTATTTTGTTACAAAATAACACAAAGATTTGCAGTTTAGCGCCTTTTCGTTCTATTTGTTTTTTTTTGTAGTGGCAAATTCTTCTTCATGCAGGTTTCTATGAAAAGTTTTTATTCTAATTTTGACGTTTGGTCATGGATTGCAAGGAGCTCGTATATTCAATGTTGATTGCATTCCAAATTCAAATGTCATTATTCCCTAAAATTCAGTACATTTATAATGACCCGGATAGACCATAGGACACAAATGACTTGTTGAGTTTGCATGACACATAATATGCCATTGACGAGCAGGTGTTATATAAATAATAATATTAGTGATAACTATTTCGATGACATGAGAATAAAGACCGGCTACAAAATATGTAGAATATTAAAACTCTAAGTATGCCAGAGCCGGTTGAAAATAAAAAAAATACAAATATGTATACAAGTTTACAAAGTTACAAGTTTATGATATTAGTACATAATGTTTGATGTCTCTATGAGATTAGGAAAGTTTGTGTTGGATTTTCTTGTAATACCTACATGATGATTGTGACTAAATTTAACTCCATTATATTTTGCAATTTTATGATATATGTATATAGAAAATATATAATATCTACACATTATACATACGTTGTAAAATTGACACACAACCCAGAATATTTTCGAGGCAATTTTATGTTTCTCATCAATTTATTTTATTGTACAAGGAAATGAAACTGCAAATATAGTAGTTCTACGCGCGTAGAGCGTCATGCTACGAGGCGCGCCGTGGCAGTGGAACGTAACACTGAGTTATAGCATACGTAACTATGTTCCATTACATTGCATGTAAGTTCTTAGTTTTATTATACACTAGCTGTGCCTGCGACTTCGTCCGCGTGGAATAGTTATTTTGGGCATTAATTCTTTTGTATTTGTATTCGTTTTGCAACGCACGCAACGGAAGCCCTCAAAGATGAATAATTTTCCCCGTTTTTTCCACATTTTCCCTTGTTTCTCGCTCCTATTAGTTGCAGCGTGATGTTATATAGCCTAAAGTCCTCGATAAATGGTCTATTCAACACAAAAATATTTTTCCAATTCGCACCAGTTGTTCCTGAGATTAGCGCGTTCAAACAAACAAACAAACAAACTCTTCAGCTTTATAATATTAGTATAGATAGTATATAGTATATATAGTTCACTATTTACGTACATAAATGCAACTACTAGTTTCAGGGTTTTGATAAAAATAATGCTGAACTCACATGGCGGCAAGTTGTAATTTTAAAACGAAGACGGCTATCAAAGACAGGGAAATTGACTTTGACAATCAGTATTGTAAATAAGTTAACAAAATTAAATAAATAAATATTTCAAGATCACACACAACATAGGTAATTAAATTGTTGTGTCTGGAATACTCTGGAAGTATTAATTTTTATTTAATTGGAGATATACTTAATGTTACGTTTTAAGCTCTAACGACGTTGACAAACCGTAGTGTAGTAGCTTCTCCATTAAACTAGTTTGCTTTGCAATAGAAAATGCAATAATACATACAAATATATGTAATTTTAGTAATCAAAGATTTGAAATAATAATATTTTATTTAAATCTCGGTTCAATCCGAGCTCAACCTGTATGCTTAGATCTAAAAACTACACAAGGGATTTAAATGCAGTTTTCTTTGTTGAAGGTTTGTGTATAATATTACGAGTACGCGCGAAGCCGCGGGCAAACGCTAGTCACTAGTATAGCAAGTATCTACAGTCAAGTTACATCTAAGTCAGTAAGTTGTTAGTTATGTTTAATAACCGATGTGCATCATCTGCGATGTTACTAACTTCCACTTTATCTATAGCTAAGTGGCCGGGGTTATCCGAGATACACGACATAATGCAAGCAGACCCCTAATTGATAGTTCAACATTAACACAAGTATTACAAAAAAACTCTTCAAAGACTAATTTCAATAACTTCAAAGTCATGAGTCAGCAGAACGTGGAAACATGGTAAGACATGTAGGTACCTATTTAAAAAATACATTGAAAAAATAAAAACTTGTGTTTGAAAGGAAGAAAGAAAGCATTTATGTAAACAAACAAACATAAAATCTGGCACAACACAGCATAATGCTGGTTGTGTGGAAGCAACCAAGTGCTGGTCTTCCGTTGGGGCTGGTTGTGGCTGTGTGTGTGTTTTTCGAAGCCTGCTAAGAAGAGTCGCAGCAGAACAACAGACAAAATTTTTGGATTACTAGAAATTAACTTAAAATCTTTCTGGTTAATAAAGGTAAAGTTTTGGGAGTGTGTGTATTTATTTGTTCCTTCTTCCCGCTCAAGCGGCTGAACCGAACAGGATGAAATTTGGAGTTAGATTAGATCCTGGATTAACGCACTCTATTTTTCAGACTGGATTATGAGGGTAAAACTGCGGGGAGCTTCTAGTGCCGCACATAATAATTATCTAATGCTCCACGCATGACATATGACTGATTGAACTATTTATAAGAAAACAATTTATAGTTACTTAAGGAGCCTCTGATTTACTATGTCTAAGGTCCTGAGTTATCCAAGTCTCACTGTATTCCGGGGTGAAGGACCCATGCAAATGTTGTCGGAAAACTGGAAAATGGCCGCCAGAGGGACATAATATCTGTAAGGTTGTTTGAGAGTGGTGATCTCTGGTGTACACAGTTTTCAAATCTCGGGGGCTGTGATATAGCATAAAGCAACTAACAAAGTAAGAACAAACATAAAAAAATACAAGCTTTCAAATAAAATATTCAAAACGAAACTATTAATTTTAAGCAAATTATATTCGATAGTTTTGAAACCGCCTTATAAGCATCTAATAAGGCTTAACAACTGTGTAACGTACATCATTGCTAGCACTGATTTCTTATTCTTGACCACCCATCTAGAAACAGACCGTATCAACCGTTGCTTAACTTTGGTAACCACGTACAAATACCTAGTCAAGCTATGATCACTTAGTTCCCGATACCCTATCGAAGTTAACGGTGAAGTATGTAAACTAAATCGATCTTTATATCAGCTCGAAGATATTAGGGATGTACTATCGAGTACGTAATCGAGTTGATTATGTAAAATTGTTTTTATATTATTTACGTGTGAAATCTTTAAATTATACTGAATAAACGGTGGAAAGCAAAAAAACATGCAATCGGAAAGTAACTAAGATTATTTTTAGCAGATAACTGACTTTTATCATTAGCTGATATTTTCAAAAATAACAGTTTAGGCGTCTTTGATTGGTTTTCGATAGTAACTTACCGGGAAAATTACATCAAAGATTTTATAGAAAGCAACCATTTTTAATCGATAGAATATGTAAAGTAAACGTTGTTTATCTCGTGCTGGGGACACTAGTGATGTGACTATCGAGTAGTATCGAGTGTAATCGAGTTGTGTCTGTATCTGCCACTCGGCTATCGGACCTGCCGGCGGGTTGATACTTCCGGCATCGGATAGGGCTGCGGATCGACGCCATTTTGGTTATTAGTATTTTTCATAAATTCTCCGTGATAATTTAAACATACTTTATTGCAAATTTAAGATACATAGAGACAATGAGATACTTGATTGTAAATATGTATAAATAGAAGAAAATGGGTGCCATTACGATTTAAATGTGTAATCAAAATACTTCATTGCAAATATATTTTGGGGAGTTTCAACAAGTTGTTCCGACATTTAAAGCATACAAGATTTCATACAAATTTGTTTTGCTATTTGAAAGTAGTCATATAAGTTTACATTAATTGTATGTATATAATATGTTTTGCGTACACGCATCCACTGCGTCTACATTAAACTTTTCAATGAATACAAGTTTATATAAAGGTTTTAAAATTGCAATTTATTTATTTTATTAAATGATACCAACTTAAGTACGAAATAGTGAAATCGATTATAGATTAGATGGGATCCGGAAAAATAAAGAAAATTCCGTATCACCGCAGAATACATCACTTAAGAAAATTCCCACCCACCAATAGTCTCGCCGGATACTTTCGCGTACATTTACCAGGCTCCCATAGAATGCAATCATGCACTATAAATGTTCCCCGCATTCCTTGTGCCGCGTCAGCCCTACCAGGCGCGCATCATTACGAACACGTTCCCTTGGCTTCCCCGACCCGACGCAGGCACTGGGCTAAAAGTTCGACGACCGCCTCCTTGCTGACAGGACACATATCTGAGCTGAGACACTGGCCGGCTGGACATGATCGAAATAGATTCGAATAAAAATAAACTCATCGCGCGCCTGCTGGATGGGAATTTGCGAAACATTTGAATGTCGAATGCGTTGGCTTGAAAATTTTGCTCGAATTCTTTATTCAAAATTGACAGAATATTTTAGAATCAAATAAACACTATATTATAAACAATTGAATAGCAATACAATTTATTACTTTTTTTAGTTATTCCATTGTGATAATGATGATATTTTCTACAGTCTTACACAAATATGTTTACTGCTAGCGCTACAATTAACAAACAGCAAGCAAAGTAATAAACTTAATGTATGTTTCAATGCAGTCACTAAAACTAATTTTCATTAAACAGCAAGCAGAAATCTCGTCTCAAAGTGGTCAATTTAATCCGGTAACATCGACAACCGCGGAAATAGCAACATTGTATGGTAACAAGTTGAAAGATGTAATGCTAAAGTAACTTGGATAGTTTGTACTTACGCCATTTTTTATACTAAGAAACGCTTTTAGGAGAACCTCCTTTGAATGAAACTTAATTATTTATTCTAAAGTTTTTCAGTAAAACCTCCTTTCGTGGAACTTACTATCTCACATAAATATAGCAACCTTTTTTATTGACAGTGCCTTAAAGGCCTTGTTTGATAAAATTAGGAAGAAGACCACTATCACTAATTACCACAATAGTATATTATGCAACTAGTGAATAAAGGACGGATTTAAAGCGAGGGCCGTAGATGAGTCACGAGCAAGGTGAAGGATTCTAATGATGGAAGGATTAGAATCCTGAACGACGCGAGTGATTCATGGCCCTCGATATAAATTCGTACTTTATTCAGGAGTTGCATACTATACTTTATACCATGACTACGAGAAAAGACATAATTTAAGTAAAAATAGAAATTTAATCAAGAAATAAGAATTGTTACATTAATTGAAATAAATAAAAATAAATATTCCGGGACATTGCACACAACGTAAATGGACATAAAAATTAGAGCAATGACTGAAATTAAGCGTAATTTTCTTATTATTATCATTAGGGTGGTCAACTTGTGAAACAATATTTATTTTTCTATAAAGGCAGCAAAGAACACAAAACAGTTTTTAATCTAATGCCAAACTCCTTGTCGCAAATATCGACCAATCAAATCTCGAGAATTTATTTGCACCAAAGAGTTTTGAATTTCGAATCTTAGCGCAAGGAGTTTGTGTAAGCATTGAAATAGAGACCGAATATATTTTTGTGTTCCAAATTCAAACACCAAAATAGTGAATAAAAACAAAACAGTGAATAAAAGGCCTTTTTATTCACTGTTTTGCGTGAATAAAATAAGCTTTTCAGAGTAGGTATGGTATAAAATAAAATAAACCTTTGAAAATCTTTAGGAAAAGTGTTGCCACTACCAGAAAGCGTGCCCTTACTTTATTATAGATTCTTTTATGCAAAACTTTTTGGTAATCTTTTTAACATCTTTCGCCAACAAGTTTTAGATGTTGTCCAAAAACGAAAGAAAAGAGACCAACAGTGGCCAGCGAGTTACTAGGAAAGCATAAAAGTGGAAGAGATCAATCGAATATTTTTGAGAATCGACTGGTCAAGCTATCTCGAATATCTTGATGGACATTATTAGTGTGACACTTTATTTACAATAATAAAATATAAAAACAAGGGAAGAAAAACAAACAAAAATTATTTGGTTACCACAGATTGTAGAAAATAGTTTTTTATTAGTTTTTAGAAGAGGCGCTGCAACTAAAATTTAAAATAAACTTTTATACCAACACGTTGCTTGTACAATATTATAAAATACTTAAAATATCAAATTAGCCTCCCGAAGCAAGGACCATTTTAGTTTGTTTTAATACTGCTTAATAATCGCCATTTTGAATTTCCATTTTGTTTCACTACTATATTCGCATGTCAACGTAAAATATAAAGAAATCTGATATAAGTAATCTGTATCTGTTAAGTCCTAGATAAACTCATAAACTAATTTATTCCCGGATCAACTGCAAGCGCAACTAAATCCCAAGGTTTATCCTTGAGAATCCTTTGTAATATTTTATTGGCTATAAAGCCTGGAATGCACTGGGAACGAGTTTCTGAAAGGGGAACATGGAAAAACATATTGTTTTGTTAGAGACATATCTATTTTTATGAGCGATGGACTTACGCTTGACTAACTACAATAATTGCGTGTGTAAAGTCTACAATCTAGCGCGCTTGCCTGGAAGACACTTCGACTTCAAGTTAGTGATAAGTTATCGGCAAGAAAAGCCTACAACGGTTGGGTAACTTCAACATGTTGTCTTTGATTTAATAAAACCTTTTTGAATAGGTATGTGTCATTGATTGTTGTAATAGTCTCTAATAGAAATAATGTAAAAATCACATGAGGAAGTTGTCGCTTATTCTATGGAAGTCAAAAGCTTGAAGAGGTATCGATTCAATGCTGCATGTGTATATATTCTACCAGACAGTTTTCTCTGAATTTGTCTCAAAATAAATAAATTGTGCTTTTTTCTGAGGCACTGTCTATAAAACCAACGATCGAGCATCATAAAACTATCAAAGTTTGCGTAAAAACAAAAGACGACCGTCTTTGATTTTCACGAAATCGCTTCCGAAATCAAATAACTCGCTCGCTCGAATATCTATTTAACATAATACCATAAACAAACCTCATTTGAGCATAAACTCATGGGTTTGAATAAAGTTAGGGAAGCATATCACAGAACCGGTACGAACAGAACAAATGAACAAACATGAGACAATGGACAACTTACACGGACTCTGTGCTGGGAATTTTGAGGTTTTATGCGGTTTGAACTTTGTCTATGTTTGTTTATACGGTTGGTAGTATAATAATCACTCATAATGTACGCACAGAATTGAATGCAGATTTTTATTTTTATTCTACAAAGAAAATTAGAAGCATGTTTTTTCATTTATTTATATAGATAAGTATGTATGTTGTACATAATTATCGATTAAGAAAAAAATGTATACTGCTGTGACGTTTGGAAGGTTACTAAGAAAAGAATCCACGAGTTTGCTAAAAACCAAGGTTTTTGAAGCCTTGACATTCGTCCAATACTCTACACAAGTAGTTGACGCGCACATACACGCATATCGACAAAGCATGCCGAACAGTCACGTAATCAAATATCGACATAGACAACGTAAACCGTCAAAACTACCAGGCTCCCATAACTAGCACAAAGGTAAACTATTTCGACAGTTCAATAAAAAGTTCTAAACTTGAACTGGCGGAAGCGGGACGCCGCGCTCGCGCTCGCTCTCGCCTTACGTCAGTTGACAAGCACTGGGTGAACGAACCTCGCGAGTTTACTGGGCTAAAAGTTGAATGTACCTCCGTTCGCGGACATTACGAACAAGATAGCAACTTTACCATACCCTCCTGGTGATTTAATAGCGTAAACACCTTTATCGTCTGTCACGAAACTCACCCCTATATCTTCGGTATACGCTGTAAAACCGCGTGGCCGGTGATTAGTTATGTTTTGTTAAGTAATTGAAGAGCAAGATTCTCACGAGTACCCGTACATCCGCAGCCGGTAGTGAGAAGAGCACGCGGATGAGTACGCGGCTTGCATGTGTGCCGCGGAGCTGGTGTAGTCTTGAAAATAATTTCGCGGTCACACAGAGTCGGCGCGGGTTCATATAACCTGCACCACCTGCGACTCTTGCACGCCTGGTTATTTATATCGGTACGCGGCCTATGTAACACATCACTATGTAACTCAAATAAACGACGATACCGATTCGACAGCGTTTATTAGTTTACTTCCAAATAAACGGAGCTAAAACTGTCAGCCGTAACATTAAGCTTTCAAGAATCGAATTAGTCGTAGCTTTTGGTAGCATCATTAATAAGAAAAGCTGTAAGAAACAGTCGAATAATAAATAGTAAACGACCAGGCAACAAAGGTCACAACAATAAAAAACAAATTTCAAAATTAGAACCTCTTTAGGGTCTCAAAATAAATTTAAAAACAAAATTATGCAGCACAACACCGTGTACCAACATGACAAAACAAAACATTTTAGCGCGCCAATATTTTTAACGCGCGATAGGCTCTCGGCATTGAGCCGATAAATTCCCGGATCGTAAACATGATCCGCGGCTGCTAATTTATCGTCGCTAAGTGTAGGATGGGGAAAAAAGGAATGAAATCGAAAGCGTCGTTAAAGATAGCAAACGAGCGCCACCTGTCGGAGGCACACCTGCGGAGGTTTTTAACAAAAAGGTCGCACGCACAGTGAAGGACGAAATGGAAGCACCTTACAGCACCAGGCCTAGTTTAGTCACAGAATTGTAATTAGCCCCGACTTGAATGTGCTACTCTACAGGGTTATTTAACAATCCTTTTATAGCTATAATGTTTTATCGATCTTGCTGTTCTAGCACATGCAGCCCGATGGTAAAAGTCTTCGATATACATTCGAACGCTCCCCGGTTCGATACCAGCCCTACATTTTAAATTAATTATTTTTAAATAATGTATTGATTTACACTCGCTTAGTGGTGAAGAAATATAAAGAGAGAGGTTTTCCGCGATGTTTTCCTTCACCGTTCAACATGTTGTAATAAAATTAATGAACAGAAGTTTTGTGGCACTATTTTTTTTAACTAGATAGGCTCATGCTTGACTACAACTCGCCTAAGCAACGTTGTAATCTACGATCTAGCGCGCTTGCCTAGAAGAAACCGATTCACTCTCGACATTATAGTTCGAGGGGAATAGGGAATCCGGCAAGGAGTTCCACAGTTTAGTATATCGTAATACAACGTTAACCAAGAAGAAAGATATTTACTTCAATTTTATTGTAATATATATTCGTATCTACTATCTCGTCAGCCATTAAATCACTCACATATGTTTTTTATAAAAACTGACTGAAGAAAAACTAAAAAAAATCAACCAAAAGAAAAAACAAAAGGAAAAAAGAAGAAGGAAGAAATGGTAAAGTAGTATTCAGTTTTCTATTTTTTTAGTAATTATTATTTAGTTTCCATATTCAGTAGTAACCCTGTATGATTATTGGCAGCATATTGAGAAGAAGAACGCAATGTGTTTGAGCTAATATTAAACATTTAATTGTAGATTGAACACATTTGGTCACTTTTCAGGAGGTAATGTTAAGCAATTGTCGACGCGGTCAGTGTTTGGATGGATGACCTGTGCATCTAGGTATATCAGCAGTCGTTAAGCGAAGTCATGCTTTAAGGGCAGATTTAAAACACTCGATACAAGAGTTTTCTTCTTATCGAATGAGAGTGGCCAACTCTGGTGTCGAGAGTTAATCCAACAGCCCTTAGGGCCTCTGATATGGCTTACCGAAAGAGTTAGTCACTCTGACACTTACATTTAGTGACTTTTCAGTAAGTTTTGTGGGATAGTATGTATGGTACAGTAGTATGTATGGAATGTAATGGATTAAAGTGTACTTATTATGTCTAGACTTATTGTGGTAGTAGAAATTAAGGCTATTTTATTTTGCTATAAAAACAGCCTTTCAATTTGCTGTACCTTCTGACATGTATACCTCCTGACCCGCCTAAATCTAGATATGATATAAGATTGTCACCTTTTGGTCACCCATCCACTTCAACGGTTGCATAAGTTTAGTAATCGTTTACGAATACATCAATCGTTTACACTATATTTCCTTTTGATACTTATTTAATAAGCTTATCTCATATTCAGTTAATATAAGTTAATATTAATTGAATATTGATAATATGATTCATTGTTGGAATAAGGTGAAAAGAACTAATACCCGTATTTGGTTATTTTATATTCTGCTACAAAGTATCAGTTCTTAATTGGTCTATGATTGACCGATTGGTTCTGGGGTCAACAAACTATTGGCAGATTATTCACCTTCTATGTTGTCTGTGGTCAAAAATGGCCATATCGTGTGAGGCGGCCATTAAAAAGTTTGTATTTAAATTTAGAATGAAATTTTACGACACAAGCATAGAAGTATTTTACTTAAAAACTGGCACAATACAAAGTTATGGCCAACATAGAAGTAAACGCAGGCAAATGTATGCAATGTTTCGTTAGTGAAAACAAATAAATTGACAAATGAAAATAATATTCCATTTAGTTTTTTTATATAGTTTTTTTGTGTAGTATTTAGACGTAATAACTTCTTAGTTTATTTTACCTTGTTTTTCTTTAATTGTTATTGTAAATAGGTATATCTTTAAAATATATATTTTGCGCTTAATTAGACGCTAAAAACAGCAAAAAACATTAAACCTTTTGAATCTAGCATCACAGGCTAGCATATAGGATATATACCTACTCGGTTCTTGTTTTTTTTTCAATTATAAACTAGAATTTTAATAAAAATGAAAACACGATGGCTAAAAGTAATTTTGTGAATTATTTATTAACCTAGTAAATAAGTATTACACAAATCGCATTATTTTCACTCACAATTATCCTGCTTCGCGACAAAACTTTCATAATATAAACCTTAAAGGAATTAATATAAAGAAAATCTAAGTACCTACGTACATATACTTATACGTATTAGTATATAAGGATATCCTTACAAATTGAAATATAGATTAGGACTAAATGACTACAAGGAATAACCGCAATTACTTATATTCCTGTCAATTATATGAATTTATAATTTTTTTATCTTCCTATCCTTAATTTAACTGGAAATATACAAGGAAATATTTGGGAATGTTCAGTAATTATCTGATTTAATAAAGTCGTCATTGTTCCTAACTCCTGAATTCCTAAATGAATTTTCCTATATTAATTGCACAATTTCAATTTGCAGTCATTTATTGAGTCTGATTTGAATAAGTAGGTTTGTATTTAGAAATGAAACTTATATTATAGACAGATAGATATATATCTTATGCACAATAAGAAACTAAAAAACTAATTTAACCCTAATTTAAGTAATTTTGTACATTGGGCGGCCATATCGCCTTATTATATCTGTATTATCTTGAGGTTTCAACAGATACATGTATGATATATTTTATGCGCACATATATCCACAATTAATAAACCTAACAAAATTCTTTCATAAAATTTAATTCTTATCCTCTTATATGATATTTCCTAGGCTGTTTTTTGGAATAGCGGAGTTACTGACTATTCAACGATAAAAGTGGGATGGAATGCCTTGGCTTGGGAACGTAAAGTTTCCGAAATGTCAAATATGACCAAATTAAAACAAAAACTCAAAATTTCAGGATTCAAATACCAGGAAAGTATAGCCAAGGCAACAGTTAGAGCACTGGCTGTTAGGATGGCTAACACTGGACTTTGTGTAAGCTGTTGATAGCTTTTGAGTTCCAGGTACTCTATCGACTCTATCATAGGTATGATACAATAGGTCATTTGTTGGACAACATCTCCGACTTCTATATGTTGGTGGATTGATCGACGAACATACAAAAAAAAAGATGGTCATTTCGTACGAAAAGAAGGAAACTTGATCAAAATCCGCCCTTAATATGTCAAAAAAGGCATAATAAAAGCTTCTATAAGCGGAGTAAAACTGTTTTTTTTTATACGAAATAGGATTAGGTACGTTTGACTATAGCCTGCCCGAAGTTGAGCACCACTATAGGTAGTCTAAGATGTAGCACGCTTGCCTAGAAGAAACCTATTTACTCTAGATTTGAAGACCCCTGGGTTATAGTTAAAGACATACGTAAATAAGTCAATATAGTACAAAAGGAAAGGCTTTGTCTTAATACTTTCTACGCGTGCTATTTTTCTTATTTTATCCGACTTTGTAGTAGTTAAAGTAGCATGTTTTGCTATTATTCCCTAGGTTTTTCTTCAATAATAGTAAAAGGGTACTTAGGTACTTATTATATACCACATTTTTTTTGCATGAGATAGTCCCACGCTTGACTTCAGTTTGCCTGATGTTAAGAAACTTCCATAATATAGTATACCATAAACGAAACACACACACAAACAAACCTGTCATTGTTTTCGAACCAAGTTTCAAAATGAGTCCAACGTCCTCTCGCTTCCAGAGCCATGACCCATATCCAGAACTCCCATAACTTTTACCATCGATGACCTAAAAAGCCACCATAACTTTCCCATGAATGAAAGTGACGGATAAAAGCAAAAGTGGCCGAGACCTACCCCGCAGGTGGACCTCACACGATATTTAGGTCAGAGAAATTGGTGAAAGTTTGACCCTGATCTACTCTCTTCCTAGATCAGTTTTAACTTTATCGGAGTTCTTGACATTAAGCATTCACTTTTTCATACAATGTACACAATTTACAACTCTATTAACTTTGGTTTTGGGGCTGAAATTGACTGTAGCAAATGTAGGTCGCTGGTGAATTCGTTTCATATGTTTAATGATGATTTCGTCTAAATTTTGATGCGTTTATTCACCGTGAAGTTTGTTGTAACGTTTTCTCTCAAACAATTATAGTGTCATAAATCGTGTGAGAGGGAAACTTATTCACGGATTGAATATTTAATCAAGCTAATTAACGATGTGTTTTCACGGTTTTCCCTTTCATAGGTAGGGTCATGTCATGTGGTAATTTATACCTAAACCAAACGGTTTGCAAATAGACGTCTAACAACCGACTCTGCCAATAACAAGAGAGTGGATGGAACATCAGTATTCGTTTTTGAGAAATTCTTGGCTAACTTAAGTAAACACGCTTGCTAAATTTAGCTCATACGTATATTGTGCGCATGTAGTTTATAATGTTAATATGATGTATGTATTCTGGGTTACTTTATTGGTAACCAACTTTTGACGATTTGGTCTAATAAGATTTGAAGGGCGTCTTCAGTACACAAAATTTGTTCGACAACTTTATAGAAGAATTCTTGAAAACCAAAACATCTCTATATACTTTACCGCAAAGCCTCGATAAAGAAGCAAGTGATTTGTTTGCGCTAATTTCTAGAAGAAGTGAAGCAGACTTTGTTATTATAGATTAATTTCACCTATTTTTAGGCCGATTAAAAATAAACCAAAGCTAGCTACAGCAACAAAATAATATAAAACCATTTAGTAAACAAATAACCAGTGAGTCACAGCTACTATATATAATAGTGTCGGTCGTGTTGTCTGTCCGCGGTCGGAAGTGAAAGCGCGTGAAAGTGCAGTGAAACCGAGCTAGATGCACTCTATGCACTTTGTATTGTATCGGAAGTAGGGGTACTGAGAAATCATGGAAATTGTATACATAGTATGTCGGCCCTTAGGGCGGCTTGATAAACTCTCGACACCAGAGTTGGCCACTCTTATCCGATAAGAAGAAGAAGACAGTATGTTTTGTCGTATGGGTCTTGTGGTTTGGGCTGAACTGAACATATAACCGGTCCAAAAAGTGGACAAATGGAACCGATTCTTTTAAAAGTCCACACAAACAATAAAAATATGTACTTAAACACTAAAACTCTTTATTGTATTGGAAGTAGGAGTACTGAAAAAATCATGGATATGTAAAATATATTGATACGTTTTGCAATTTGGATCTTGTGGTTTAGAGTGCTGAACTTAACAAGAAGACAGAAAGAAGAACATAATTTTACTATGTAAAGGCTCAAAAAAATTATACTGTATACAAATTGTATAGGTACTTTTGTCTTTTAGACATATTATCATCATAATTTATCCACAGTCCTTGGGATCCCACTGCTGGGTATAGGCCTCCCTTTGTTTGTTTCATCTGCGTACATACTATAGACATAGGTATACTTTATTAAAACACCACAAGTAATTAATACAAATACAACATCTGTCTGTTGAATTTGTAGAAACTCAAAATTGCTAGTCATTAAAAAATACTCAAACTAAAACTCTGTGCACTTATATTGTATCGCACGCGCAAGTAGGAGTACTCAGATATCATGTAAATTGTATACTTAGTCAATTTTGACCCATAGATTCTTTAGGTCTATTTTGTGATTTGGAGAATAATTGAACACTGCGCCAGACCATCTAATACTGGACAAATCGTTTTTTTTTTAAATCTACCATTAAAATACCCAATAACTAACAAGGTAAGTAATCACTTTGTATTGTATCGGAAGTAGGTACCTACTGATGAATGTTGTAAGTTTGCAAATTGTATTGTACGTTTTGTCCTTAGGGTGTCGTATTTTGGAGGCTAGGTAAGCTGTCGAACCATACCAAGTTAATTGAATATTTGTATTTCTGTATTTTTGTTTTTTCCTCGTCATCATCAGGCCGTTCTTCTACAAGCTACTTTGCAAAACATTGCAATTGAAACTCGTATGTACACATTTCAATTGATTCAAGATGGATGTTTTTGTGAGTTTTTGATATGGTATTATGTACTTGTAAAGTACTTACATATTAAGTCCGAGAACATGCGTCTTCCATGGAAGAGTCTGGCCGTCCGCCACGATGTAATCTGACCCAAGAAAACTATCCCAATGAATCAATACTGCGGGAGAGTCACGACCCTCAGTAAAGAGGAATACGAAGCGAGGAGGAACTTGTAGGTACATATGTATAATAAATCTTTATTTATTCTATTCTAGTAGTTCTGCAGTCTACCTACGACTCGTTCACCTCGGCAGGCATCGAACCCGCGAAGCACAAGTCTGGGCGCGGTCGCTTTCCCCATCGATCACACTTTCACTCCATTTTGCTGATCCGAGGAAGGTCAAAACCGAGGTCTTTGAACCTCACGCGGGTACCACTTTATACAAATTGCAATAACTTAAAAAGCAGTAGCACAACTATAATTACATTCCATCCTTCTTAATTTTTGTGAAAATTCCCCAATGAATTACTTCTGCGGGGGAGTCTTGACCCTCAGTGTTATCAATAATGAGAAATTGACACATGCTCAGTATGGTGGCAGCATCACCACGTCGGATAGCAATGTTGATACTGTACGTTGATCAAGAAAAGGGCCAGCATTTTGATCACGCGTTGCGAGAGTAGGTATGAAAATAAAGTTGTTCGGCCGCCACGTCCTTCTCGAAAAAAATATATCAAATATAAACAATATAAGAGATCATGTCTTTTAAAAATATAAGGTATAGGTAGTACTAATTGTGTGTTGTGAAAAGATTTATAAAATTATTTATTATTTTATTTACAAAAGCGACACCTAGTATTTAGACAGTGAATTGCTTAAAAACTTAGCGCCATCTAGCGTTTATTACCGAACTACGACTGTAGAAGCATAGCAGGCTTAAACTGTTTTACCGATACTGTGACATTTTGTCTATTGATATTGCCACCTATTTAAATTTCCCGTAGACTTGACCTACAATTAAAATTAAGCCACGTCACAGGAATCAACATGATTTCTAGTTTTTTTTTATGTATTTATATCTGAAAGGTGTCATAATTCAGCAAGCCGGTACCATATATCCAAACTTATCATAAAATCTATCAACAATGTGTATATATACAAATACAATGTGTGTATTTGTATGGAATCCAACTACATACAAAATGCATAATAAATACACTCAAATTAAATATAAATAAATAAAACATTATAAAGTATTTGTACTTATATGTTCGATCAGGTTTTAAAAAAATTGTAGTCTAAATCTATGTATAAACAATGCCGATATGTTAAATGTTAACAAGCAGTCAAATTGAAACACACTTCAAACTATGTTTGAAAAACATTATGAAGTAAGAATAGTACCTATATATTTACAAGTTTTAAACATAATATTAATATATAAAAAATAAATAATTAAACAATATATATACATTATATACACTAATAAAACTAAATAAGAATATGTACATTTAACCTAAATTTAAAACATCTACATGTGGTATGGAGCCAAGAACGCTGGCTGCATTCCCACGCTGGATTGCTATAGAAATCCTTTGTGCAAGGAACCAGCCAGCGTTCTTGTCTCTAGTGATGTCATTCAACCTTTTATATAATTTTTTTATAAAAGACTTCGTGCTTTTACCCCACGGACCAAAAGTTTCGAAGCCAAGCGGTACGAAAATATAATCAGTCGATAATGATGTATATTTTCGCCGCTTGGCTTCTTCTGCTGCATCCGCCGCGGCTCCTGCCGCTTGTACTGTTCCACTGACGAGAAGGAGCTAGTGTATCCACGCAAGTTGCGTCCCATACAAGAGCCCTTCCCCGCTCCCAGGGAATCAGTGTGAGGCAGTCGGGGCGCTTACCATCGTCACGGACCATGCCAATCGGTTCAAGAACCGATGGTACGTTGACGGTTATTGTTATTGTTATTTGTATTGTATCTAAATAAAAATTATATTTACGCTACAAAACAAATTTTAATTAGTAAAATTTGTATTTTCAAATAATTTACGCTACATAATAATTTATTTTTAAAAAGTATAATACTTTTCCACTTATTTTACTGTTTAGTATCATAATAGACAATATAAAAATTATTCATATAATAATTTAAAATAATGATGAATGAATTCCTGCGGAAATTTTAATTCAAAAACCTAGCAACACAGTTATCGGCTGCCATGATTTGGCGTTTGTCTTCTTACACGAATCATTGACGAATTTACGAAAATGTTCAATGAAAAGCTAAACTGGGCCCAATTTTTCTTTTTAACTGTGTTAATTAGTTGTATATCCGCAGAATGGAACACGAGAGATTACGTGAGGAGGGAGCATTCCCTCACAAAACCTTACCAAGGTGAGTGACCTCTCTAGATGACTCTGATCTTGGATACCTAAACTCAATTTGCGTGAATAGTACATCGAATTATTTAATTTCAGGTAGTGGGATGTCGGTGCCTTACTGGGACTTCCTAGGTAACACAATAGTAACGTCCAACTATGTGCGGTTAACGCCGGACTTACAATCAAAATCTGGTGCTATTTGGAACACAGTGGTAAGTTTACCTATATTATATCTATTACATTGTAAAAAATTGAGATAACGAAGCGTCCAGGAACGTGAATAAACCATGTAGTTGCCAGTAGCGATAACATAGCTCATTAAAGGTCACAAAGTTGATTTAGGTGGCCAGTGTTTGCATGTCTTACATATTCTAGTACCTACCTATCTATACAATAAATAGTATTTGATGCAATATAGTAAATAGAACAAAGTCTAGAAATAGGGTCTGTGTCTTAGCTGTCATACTTGCTTAGTAGATTCCAAATTAAATCACATTAATACTACATACTAATTACTATAATAAGCTATTTGATTCAAACCTTAGAAGTGTACTAGAAAGTAAGATAGTACACACTAATAAAATTACATTGGAAATGAATTTCAATGCCAATCTCGGCAAAACTATGTGAGTAAAACCAATGTTTACAGCTAGTTGGTAAATAAAGGCAAAAGTGTTTTCTTTGTTCACATTGCAACAGAACAAAGGATAAACATCATCTCAGATCATGAATATGTACACAGTGATAGTATCATCTTGAGAGTGAAATAGACAAAAAAAAATTTTTTGATACAACATCATTTTTATTCTGGTCATGTAATAAGTTTGTATTTACAAAAAAAAAAGTATATACATATCATATCCATTATCTAGTACCCACTACACAAGTGTTTGCTTAGTGTGAGGCTGTGTGCATTGTCCCGGAATATTTATTCATTTTATTTTTTTGCAAAATAACTTGAGCAAATCTGATGAATCTAGTATTACATAAAAATATTAGAATCTACACAAAAAGATTAGCAGAACATGAGTCGTGCCACACACAACTAGTTTTATGTGTCATAAACTTCAGTTACTGCTTGCAGTTGATATCAGCTCAAGGACTAACTGACTATAACTTTGCTTACTACTGGAATTTTAATTATTAAGTACTTGACTTCAATTATGCTAATACTCTGAGTTGTTTTGATATGTGAAGCATATTTAAGGCCCCCACAATGGGACAATATATCTTAAACACATTCTTAACTTAATCTTTACAGAATAAACTAAAAAAAAAGTTTTCAAATAGTAAATAAACATATTTTTACTTAAAAAATAATAATAGTCCTCTTAGGTACTTAAATGATATTATTATGAGCTACCTACATATATATTTATCTTGCAAGGTTCTTGACAATGAACTTAAATTACTAAATATTTCAATTAGTTAATATCAGTCAGGCAGAAGTAGATAAATTAATATAAGGCTAGGCTTCTAAGAAATTGTACTAATTTTTAAGAGTTTATGTTTATCTAAATGTGACAAACTCTGGTCTTCAAGAGTTTTAAAAACCTTTCAATGGGTCACATAGTTTAATACCTGCACTATACAAAACTTATTAATGTAAATTAAGGCTAACTACTGCCCCACAAACAATACAACATTTTAAAATTAAACTACATTTTGGCAATGACTTTGCTCCACAAACAATGAAGGTCACAAGTATCTTGGTCAAGGTGATAATAGCATTCAATTGCCTATAATATTCTACTATTTACTTACTTCTGACTTGTAGGTGCTCACAGCTTCACTTGCATTAAGAACTAAGAAGTATAACATGCATCCCCTATTTGACCCCTTTAAAAGTGGCATTTCCAAAATTCCTTTCTTAGCGGATGCCTACATCATAACATCTACCTGCATGCCAAATTTCAGCCCGATATGTCCAGTGGTTTGGGCTGTGTGTTGATAGATCAGTATGTCAGTCAGTCAGTCAGTCACCTTCTAGTTAAAACTGTAAACTCTTCATGGTATATTATTGTTATCATTGCTAATGTGGCAAATAGTATTTTCTATAACACTTTTTTTTCCATATTATTTAAACAGTTACTCTATATCTATAATTATTTTTATCTTTTATGTTTTTTATTGAATAGACTGTGTAATTTCAATTCAAATAATAATAAGTACCTATGTATATGTAATATAGTGATATGAAATTATGTGTATACAGTACAATAGAATAATCAGTAAATTGATCATTATTCCTCTTAATAGCTACTATATGAACCATATTTTGTAAAATAATGTAAGCAAGCCCAACAGAAGATGTTATGTTATCTATCAACTGAACCAATACCACAGTACAGTTATAATCCTTTATTTATTCCTCTCCATCCAATGGTTGCTCTAAAAGAGTTGCTTTTGGCAATAAGGCTGCCACTTGTGGCACTAGGGTAGTTTCTGTATGTTATTTTATTATTTTTGTTTTATTTGTGTGTGACAATAAAGAATTATTGTGGCACTAGGGTAGTTTCTGTATGTTATTTTATTATTTTTGTTTTATTTGTGTGTGACAATAAAGAATTATCTATCTATCTGTACTAAGTTACAACCTCTTTGGTAGGAGTGTTAAAATTAAAACTTTTTGTTGTCTACCACTCCAGCCATGCTACACCCGCAACTGGGAGCTGCAGGTGCAGTTCAAGGTGCACGGGCGGGGCAAGGACCTGTTCGGGGACGGGTTCGCGATCTGGTACGTGAGGGACCGCATGCAGCCCGGAGACGTGTTCGGCAGCAAGGACTACTACAGCGGGCTGGCCATCATACTGGACACATATAGCAACCACAACGGGGCGCATAATGTGAGTTGGAGACTGACTAGAGTGATTTTAGCTATTTTATCCGCTGGTCACTGTCTTTAGTCATTTTAGCCACTTTTTAGAGTAATTTTATATATTTGTTGGGACCAGGATTGATCAAAAACAATCCAGCTGCTAAGAAGCAAGTATAGTCTGTAACAGCTCAACATAATGCTGGTATTATGAGAGCAATCAAGAGAAAACAATTATTTTAGCCATCTTGAACACTGTCTATGATAATACACACTGTATTATCATAGACAGTGGTCAAGAAGAAGAGAAGACACAATGTTCTTGTTAGGGATGCAACTATTTATTGGTTAAATAATTTAATAAGTACAATAAGAAAATCCATAATACTTTACGTAATAAATCTTCGTATTATTGAATAAGAGTGACTTAGCTTAATGGCGATCAAGAATTTAACGTTAAATTAATGGATCATAGTACTCGTTGATGTTTCAAAGTAAATCATTAACTTTAATTTGTGTAAATGTAGGTACATTACATACTATGAAATTCACGTTTAGTTACTCTACAGACTACTCCCTTGCATTGCAATAATTAATAATATAATTATTTATCGTATCAGAAACTTTGCAGTTTCTAACATCAATTCAAAAATACCAAATTTCATCTAAATCGGTTCTTAAGCCGTTATTGAATACCAAGTAAAATAACTTTTCGACCGACAACAGCTAGAGGTGCTTTTGCGTGTTTTAACACAGTACAGCGCCATCTAGATTTTTGGATCGGAAACTTTTTAAATCTACTGTAATTTTTCAGTGCATTGTATAAGGAAAATGATAAATACAAAAACTTTTATGAGATTACATACCTATCTTGATTATTATAATTGTGTATGTATATAACACATATATATAATGTATGTGTCATCATTATCATCTGCAACTGGTTTTGTTTCACGCCGCTGGGTATAGGGTTCTCTTATTATGCTATATATTTCAATTTCAAAATTAAAATTAAAATCATTATTTATGTTATATCATTGAGGGGAACTTAAAATATAATAATAATTTTGCTTAATTTATTTAAATAATACTACATTACAACTTTTTTATATTAAAATAGTATGTACCTGCATAAGTAGTATAAACTATACAGTGCAGCTTATCAAGTGTAATTAAATAATAAATATCCCGGGACATTGCACACAGCGCCATCTAGCCCCGCACTAAGCAAACGCTTGTGTACTAGGTAACGGATATAATACTCATTGAAAATACTTTTCTATTTTTTAAATTAAAATTACTCATATAATAGTTTTCAAAGTAAAATAAAGAAATTTCGAACAATGTTGTTAACAATGTTTGTATCTTATAATAAGTATTTTTTTAGTACAAGACTAAAGCTTAAGTAATTTATTCTAAGTATAGGTCACTAACTTGCGCACAAAAAATAATAAATCAATAAATTATTGTCATTTGATTTGACCCTTAGTTACGCGTCTGCGGAAAATTCGTCGAAAACAATTCGTCGAGAACAATTCGCCGAAAACACAATTCCTCGAAAAAATAACCATTTTTGTCCTGTGTCGGCTGTCTGTACTGTCTGTAAGAATGTTCCGTTATAAAATCGGGGAGGAATCATCACATTTATTTTCGTTTTTTAATAATTCTTTATAAAGTCTGATAAATAGAGTTCTCTACAATTAATGTTTTTTTTTTATGAATGTCATCGTAATCATATTACTTTTGGTAGTATATTCACAATTCGCCGAATATTTTCCGCCATATTTATAACGGAATTTCTGCAAATCTTCTATAAATTTCGATTCGGCGAATTGTGTTTTCGGCGAATTGTTCTCGACGAATTGTTTTCGACGAATTGTTTTCGACGAATTGTTTTCGACGAATTTTACGTAAATATTAGTTACGACCCTCAGACATGAAGAAATACGACTCAATGAGAGATATCAACAACACAAGTATTCTCTTGTATGAGAGTATCTGAGATAGCACTGTGTGTAAATTATCCGCTCTATAAATAAATAAATAAATATTCATATTTATTTTATATGGTTCCCAGCACCAGCACCCGTACATCTCGGCGATGATCAACAACGGCTCCCTGCACTACGATCACGACCGGGACGGCACGCACACGCAGCTGGCCGGCTGCGAGGCCAAGTTCCGTAACTACAACCACGACACGCACTTGTCCATCGTCTACAAGGACGACACGCTCAAAGGTAATGATGTGATGAGCTACGAGTCATGAGGTATCAGTTATGAGTCACTCTACATTAGCTACGAATCACTCGGTATAAATAATGAGTCACCCTAAATCACCAACGAGTTACCTGTGTAAGTATCATCAATGATCAACAACGGCTCCCTGCGTTTGTCCACCTATAAGGATGACACGCTCAAAGGTAATAATGTGACAAGGATTGAGTCAAGAGCACTGACCTCCATTACTACTAGTACGCTGGACTGGCTGTACCATACAAAATGTCAGCTCTTTTTTGTGCCGATTTGAAGCGCCTCCCTTGAGAGGAATGAGAACTAAATTTGACATTTATTCAAGGATTTTAATCCCTCTCATTATCACAGGATTTCTCTTTTTGTTTTGTGAACTAGATTTTATACGAATAGAAGCCTTATGTTTCTACAGTAAAAGTTCATTTTCTATAAATGTTAAATCGGGGATGAAATCGATCAAAAATGAGAGACATAGTAGGCAGGCTGTTGTCCTGTTTCAGCAGCTTTCCAGTTTAAAAAATAATCTGTGAGAAACGTCACTGTCTAGTCAACGTAGTCATATTTATCAATAAATAATATTATTTAATTTTATTTATTATAAATCTTACTCGACACAAAGAAATCTGAATTAATTTGTGAAACTAACACAAAATAGAATAAATAAATAACAAATTGATATTATATTATTTTCACACAAGCAACATTATGATGACATTATATTATGACAAAAGGTAACGGGAAAAAAATAATTTCATTTGTAACTAATTTAGATGTATTTTATTGTAAAAATAACAAAATGATAAGAAATAGTAGTGTATGCAGAATGCAGAAGTGAATGCAGAAGTGAATCTTATAGTGGCTGCAATATATCTTTCAACAGGTATGCTAAGATTACATTATTGGGACTAAGGTGACCTATATTTTTTCGGGGCGTCGCGACTTTACTAATGCTTAACTTTTTAAGGTTGACTTTTATTTAAAGTGAAATAGGTTTGTGGTTACGGTACACGTTCATATATGTATTCTAAAATCTTGTGATAAGCGTTACAAGATTATTAAGTTATTCAATTAATTAAAGGACACAACGAAATGTCTCTTTTATGTCGGTTACTATCATAAGTTACAAATTAAAGTGTTTTTTAAGTAAGTTTGTTGGTGTTTATTACTTAACGCGTCAATAGAGCTAGGGATTATCATGATTGGCAAGATGCAGGTAAAAAAAGGCCCCAAAAGAGACTACTCCAGATTTGGTAGATGAATTGAAATATCCTAATTATATAATGTATTATCACCATAGTTCGAAAAAGACAACAGCCTGTCATACATTCGCCTCGTTCTGCTCGTAATTGGACCAGCAGTGCTCATTCCTTATTATTATATATTAATTCCATGCATGTATTACATGCATGACATGACATTAGAACGTATTTGACATGACATTGACAAGTTTTGATAAACATAAACAACACAATAGTGTTGTCGATATTCCATATCGACAATATTTGTCGATGTTTTTTTCTGGCATAAATTGTATCAATGAACGGTTTGTTTTTAAATTACAGGTTAAAAGACTCTTCACTAAAACTGTGGCTTAACACTTAAGGACTCGCTACTGGGTCCAGTGGACCCAGTCCCTTGAATTTTGTTGAATTATTTCGAAATTACGACGATTGTAATGTGGCCGTTCTTAATACCTTTCGACTATAGTTTAGGGCGGTAGATAACGATCTAAACTGACAGTTAGTGCGCTACATGTTAGTGCTATGGGCCTAAAAGGTGCGTGTGGGTCTATTGGACCCGGTAGCGATTAAATACATACGTAACATATTTTTGCATACATTTTTACATATTATAAGATTTTTTATCGCTAATGTTCCACAGCATATCAAAACCCGTATCCGAAACATTATACCAGAATAAGAACCAACGGCACCATCAAACGTACCCCTACCAACAAGTGGACGAAAAGTACATTGCAATTTATGTAACTGGAAGAAAGATAGGAAAACAAAGGTTTTTTGAGTAATATATTCAAATTCAATTTTTTTATTAACTAATGAAATAATAAAGACATGGTATTTACGTTCTTTTTTTACATACTAAGTACATACATGTGCTTTTCTAGCGGACCCCGAACTAGGCAATGCCTGTATCTCGGAGGCCTAGGGAAGAATTACATATTTGAGGTAAACATTTGATCTTTCTATGACAATGATTTTAAATGATTAAAGGCTTAATTGCATTAAATAATATACAATACAAAAACCAATTCAACATAAGTTAAGATATTGAATCAGGCGTTACTTTGCGGAAATCCATTGTAACTGAAACTCTGGAGAAATATGATTAAAATATGTGGTGAGTAGCAGCGGAAAATCACTCCATATTTCTCCAGAGTTTCAGTTGCAAATAGTGCTTGTTACAAAACAGTAATGTACAAACTGAAGCTGCTTCAAGAAAATAAAAAGATAATGTGATAATGTATTACACGTATTACATACATTACATATGAAAGGAATGCAAGGATTTTTGCGGGTTTATAAAGATTACGTATGAATGTTTGGTATCTCCAATGAGTAGTCTAGGGTATTTATGTGTTTGTGTGTATGTATGTGTGTGTGGGAATGTTGTGTGCATATTGTGTAAAATGTTTGAGTAATTTTGATCTAACTACGCTTAAGAACGAACACCAGTTAGCTAGAATAGAAGGTCTACTTCTGTATTCAGCCTAAAATCTAGGTTGTACACTCTCACCAGTTTTTCAGTGTCATCATAAGATTTGATTAAAAGACAGTGAATACTTCTAACTCCCCAGGTGGTTTATGGGGGAACCTAATCTACGCTTTCTTACTAACTACTTAACAATTTTTCTTACAACCTACTTGTTTAAATTACTGACTATTTACATTTTCCTTTAAATTTCTAACTAACATTGTTTTGGACACTTTCTAATATGTATAAACTAAATTATAAAGAAAACGTTAATAAAATCGCGGAAAGGATGTAAAAAACACGATGGCAATTTGCTTTTTGAGAAATAAATGCCAAATTTAGTTTTCAGTACACTCAAGGGAGGCCCTTCAAATCGGCACAAAATAGTTTTTATTTTATATGGCCAGTCCGGCGTACTAGTAGTAATATAGGTCAGTGGTTAAAAAGGATAGACATCTACAGGTATCTCTATCGCCTATGCGAAAATTAGATTTTTGTCGATATAATTTGTTACATTGTCCCGTCCCTACTATTAGTTCCGTGGAACTTCACTGGCGTTGTCGGCGCCAAGATGGCGAAAATCAAATAGGCACAAAACGATGCGGCGACCAGCCAATCCAGCGTACTTGTACTGATGGAGATCAATGGTCAAGAGGCATCGGTTATGAGTCACCCTGCGTCAAGAACGAGTCATCCTACACCGAGTTACTCGTTATCATTTTTGGGTTGCCTGTTTTCTAATAATAAGCGATTTGTATCTAGGTTTATACAAAGAGTAATAACAGTGTTCTTTATAATTGTTTACTTGGAAACCTGTTTCCTGAGAATTACAATTAGGGTAATCAAATCCAGAGTAATTTGTTACAACTATTATAGTTTACATTAGGTAGGTTGTAGTCAAACATAAACCTATTTACATTAAAAAGTAAAGATAGAATTCTAGATCTTTAACTAAAATTAACCCCATCTCTTCTCTCCATTCCAGTATCAACAGACCTTGAAGGCAAGAACGCGTGGAAAGAATGCTTCACGGTAGAGAACATACAACTACCTACTGGATACTTCTTCGGAGCATCCGCTACTACCGGAGACCTGAGTGACAACCATGATATCATAGCTGTCAAGATGTACGAACTGGATCTGCTAGATACGGTGAGTCTCTCATGAATAGATAGGTCAAGGATATTTTTTGGGCTGTCACAGTTTTTTAACTTATTTACTAATTTGCCAAGCTTTAGCGTGAAAAATCTACTGCATTGTGGTTCGGAAAGTCACCCGATTTTTGGAACGGGTCGCTCAATATCAATAAGTCGCCCAATATTATCCTATGAATAAATGCATGTTGCGTTTAGTCAGTTCAGCTTGGAATAGTTATTCAGATATGTGTGTGTTAATTAATGTGTATGTACTCAGAAAATAAATAGTTTTCATTTTGCAAATCATCGTAATAAGTCAAAAGTATATATTTATGTATTTTTTTAAATACCGCCTGTTATTAATTAATAAATGAATACAATTTAATTTTCAATACTTAACTACTACTACTAGGTTAATATGTTTCCCATTTCTTCTCCACAGCAAACCAAAGACGAAGACCGTTCGCAGATCATTCCCTCCGCAGCGTCGTTCGAGGCTCCGAGAGAGCGCATAGAAGACACGAAGCCAGCGATGTCGGGAGTCAAGACATTCCTCTGGATGATGTTCGTGGCCATCATCATCATCGTGCTGGTCGTGCTCGGTATCATGTGGTACCAGAAACGACAGGAGCATTCGAGGAAACGTCTCTACTGAAGACGCCATCTTGGATTTGGGAGCCATCTTGGATTTAGACGCTTTTCGTTTTCGATTGTCAGTGATGTGAGAAGGCTGTTTTGGTAGATAATTCTATTTATCTTGGAAAAATAAGATCGTCTGCTAAAATAGTCTCTAAGTAACTTTTGGGTGGCAGGTACGTTCAATTATGTATTGATTGCAGACGCCATTTTTTCTACACCATCTTTTTTATGTCACTATTGCTCCTTATTTACTTTTCGTATAGTAACCGGAAAATAAATAAGAAACTAAGAAAATTAACCATTTTTGTCCTGTGTCGGCTGTCTGTACTGTCTGTAAGAATGTTCCGTTATAAAATCGGGGAGGAATCATCACATTTATTTTCGTTTTTTAATAATTCTTTATAAAGTCTGATAAATAGAGTTCTCTACAATTAATGTTTTTTTTTTATGAATGTCATCGTAATCATATTACTTTTGGTAGTATATTGTTGAAAGCAATATTATTTTAAGGACCAAGCTTTGCAGTTTAATTATGGCGGCAAATTTAATTTCAATTTTGGCTAAAACATTATTAGGTAAAAATGAAAGGTGGGTAAAAGTAATATATCTCTAAAATGGAGGATTATTTAAATTATAGTTAGGCTAGAATTATCAAAATTGAAACTCCTTTAAATTAATTTATTCTTTGACGATTATTTTTAGTACTTTAGTTTGGTGTTTTTTTTTTCTTTTAATTCACTAACCATGTACATTCAAAATAAAATAGCAAACACAGTCATTTTCATATCGTAACATATAGTACAGTAAGCATTTTGTATTATTACATATTCCTATCATTTTATATAGTCATTATTTACGTTAATCTTGTAATAACATAAGTTAATTATAACAACAAGATAATGAGTACAGAATGTCACATGATTTAGAATATATTTACCAAATACTTACATATTTTTACTTCGAAATCTGCAAACATTTTTATATCTCGACTGTGAGAATGATATGAAAATATATTTCCTTTTCTTTCGTCCTTTTAACTAAAAAATATATTTGACCACAAAAGATTTTTTTTTTTCAAAAGAAAGAAACGGTTACAGTATGTTTTCATCTTTTTCTTTCAATATATCTTACGAATTCATGAAAACTACCACTTTTTGTGTTACCCATGTTTGTCTATGTGTAAAATCAATTTATTTTTATGTTCTGTTTTACCGACATATTTTCCAATACCATTCACATACACAAATGAAATATCTGCAAGTTTTGTCTCAGCCAATTAGAACCAAGTCGCGTATACGTGCTTTGTTGTGATTGGCTGTAACATTATCTGGTAAGTATATTTTGCTTTGTGTGCGTGCATGGAATAAATACCCATACTTATAGAGTAAGTAGGCATAATATTATGGATGTTATTAGGAAACAATTGAAAATTGTATAAGATTATATTTCAATGAATTGCGCAGTTTAAAAATGCAATTATTTACCAATACAAAAGCTTTACGGATGTTTTAAATTGAATCGTAAATTAACTATCTATAAATTTATTATTGGATTCAGTGATTATTTTTCTATTCGACTTATTTTTTATTAATTACATATTTACTGTGATTTTGTGTGTTCGTCCGTATTTTGTCAGATTTGCTTGTAATATTGTAATTAATTTAATGTAATAATGAACTTGCAATTCGTTGAAATGTAACGAAAAATAACAATGAACGAGTGTTGCATGTATTGGTGTGTTTTTTAATAAAATCTTTTATCAAAAGTTTCTTATCTTTTATTTTATTCTCGTAGTCCATCTCGTAGTTCATATCACTACATAAAATAGAGCAATATTTCAGAGAAGATTTTGTTCTTATGTAGTTATTTTAGCAGTAAACTTGTAATCAGTACCTACTTCCTATTTTATTAAAATTGAATTAGAAATATGTGAAAACCTACTAATATACAATATATAAGGTGCAATATATTTTGATAAAGTAATAAAATATAAAAGCAAGGCAAGAAAAACTAAACAAACTAGGTACTTCTAACTACTACAAAAAAGGGGCACTTAGTTAAGTTTTGATAGTAAACTTGCACGAAAAAACTTTTGGTAGGAAAACAACTTTATTTACAATAATAAAATATAAAAACAAGGGAAGAAAAACTAAACATACTACTTCTAACTACTACAAATAGGGGCACTTTTGGTAAATTTCCATACACTTTAAAAAATAAGCCCTCTAGCGGATACTTTTGAAACTAATCGGTACCACGAGTGTCAATCGGCAAAAGTTTTCATAAACCAAAACTTTTTACGTGAGCCAAGTGAATGATTTGGAACGATTTTGGCCGTCTTGGCAGTATGAGTGGTTGTTTTTTGTCACATTTGACAGCTTTCATGTAGTCTAACGTTTTGGAAACTACAACGTTTTCGTTTTATTACTCACTGAAAAATACTCAGTGAGACGCGACTATTTTCACCGAAAATATTATGTTTGGAGGAAATTACCTTGCGTGGGCGATTGTAGACGACGAAGACGCTGCCTGCCGCGAAGAAGAACGGCAGGAAATCACTTGGAGACGTAGTTTTATGTCTCCAAGTCGTATATCGGACACACATTTTGTCCAGAGATACCGCCTCTCTAAGGACGGTTTTAACTATGTTTGTAGCATTTTAAAACCGTACCTCAAAGACTCTCAACGAGTTTCTATGGAAACTAAGGTACTTAATACGTGTTTAAAACATATTTTACATAACTACTTATATAACCTATAATTTTAATTCAATATGTTTTAGGTACCTACTCTGCGCGATGCTTTTTTACGCAAATGGAGACTACCAAAGAGTGGTAGGAGTGGCTAACTCCTTCTCGCAAGAAGCGATAAGTGGGTTTATTACACAGGTGACAAAAGCCATTAACCACCCAAACATTCTAAGTGAGTTTATAAAGTTCCCAACAACACCGGAAACTAGGGATACTATAAAACAAAGGTAATTTAGTCTGTTAGGAAGTTAGTCTCTAGTTATAGTTAATACCAGCATAATACCGCCTCTCTTTGTGTTATTTTTTAAGTCACTCCATACCTTAACCAAACAAGTAAAGCAATCTGAAAATTAGCAAGCATTAGATTCCCATCTCTAATAATTAACCTAAAACCAAACCAAACACTTTTTCTGTAATATTTATATTATACCTACGTGTAGTTTACAACTCGAGGAGAGGTAGTAAGTAAGTAGTAGTAAGTTAAATAATACGTACAACACATAATGACAAAAATGTTACCTTTTTCCACTTTTCCGCCGTTCTTACGGAGCCTGACACATCCAAGTTTAGGATGCCCGCCAGCTCGTCCCACTTGGTAATGTTAAAGAGCCTACCGTGGGGTCCATCGGCAGGTTTATTTAAGTCACCAATCCTAATAATTAGAAATGTTTGGAATGTTGAAACAAAAAGTGATCGTACATACTATGTATATCAAAATAAACACAATAATCTCATCAATACCATTGTTTAGTAGGTACATACCTTTCCATATAATCCACCATCACTTCAAATTGTGTGGGACTCGTCCTCATTTTGAATTTTCGTTAAATAATAAAAATAATACGAAGAGAGAAGTCAATGGAATGGCTGTCAGTCGGCACAAAACGGTTTCAAAACTATGAAATACGTCAAATATAGACAAATGGCGGCAAATTGTTTATCTCTTATTTTTCTACGTGACAGAAAGAGAAAGTCTTATCTTTTCAGCCGAGAAGCATAGACAAACTATGATAGATAAAAAAAGTTCGAATGAACGATATGATATCCTATATCGTGTAAACGCAATACTACACGTATCACAGTAAGTGAACTCGAGGTACCGATTTTACGAAAAACTTGAAGTATTGAGTTTACACGATACGTCTCGTCGTTTTGGTATTGTGCAAACTCAAACTAGGGGTATAACAATAAAGACATTCTACTGATAATCTCCTTATTTCAAATTGGTGAAATGAGGATATTGTTATGGATTTGTTTTTATCAATGCTAACTCTGTACTCAAAAAACATAAGACAGATGTCATATCTGAAATTAACACCAAACCTTACAGCCAATAATTTCTTTACCTCAAATATTTGATCCTAATATTATTATTCTAATAATTCTTCTTCAACCAAGCGATGGCAAACGAGGCAGAAGAAACAGTTCGTAAATTAGCCACTCATAAGGGCGTGGCCGGCGTTATAGTGGTCAATGGAGAAGGCATTCCTATAAAAACGACTCTCGAAAACCATGTCTCAGTGCAATATGCTGGTCTTATGAGTGCTTTAGTGGATAAAGCCAGGGCTGTGGTCAGAGATTTGGACCCAACAAATGATTTAACGTTTTTAAGGATTAGAAGCAAGAAGAGCGAAGTTATGGTCGCGCCGGATAAAGAGTTTATTTTGATTGTGGTTCAGAATCCTGTAGAATGACCCTGGCTTGTGGCGATTTGGGCCACTTTCTTTTATTATTATTACCAATATTTTAGATTCGAGATGTTCTTATTATGTACATACCATTCGCGATATGGTCATTTTGGCTAATATAAAAACATTTGGCTTGAACTCCAAGACGAGTTATTATAAATTTAAATATACGCGTATTGTGCCAGCTAACGCCTTCCTGGCTAATTATCCCTTATTTATTGTAATAACACTTTTATGATAGAAGTATATTCTTATTTCTTAATTATATTAGCTTTCATTGTATTAATAAAACAACGTTGTACAATTTATTACCTATTTATTTCGTCAAATAATATAATTACGTCACTCTGCCCACAAATACATATACTTAATTAAACCTAAATAAAATAGGTGTGCACATGGTAAATATTCTACATCTCATTAATAAATAAAATAAAATAGCCTTTATTGCCCATTTACATTATGATATAAGAACTTATAAAATTATGTTGAATTAAAGTAAACTATTAACATAAAATGAATCGTTTCTTCAGTATATCTTTAGGGCACCCAAAATTTGATGAAGGCCTCTTCCATGCGTGTCCACAGTCTTGCGCCTGTCTCAGATGACACTTTGTACATTCTGGCTGATTGTCATGATTGGCCATTATCACTCCCCTAGAGCACGTAGGTAATATTTTGAATATCTCAAGGTCTTGATGGGTTTCGATAAATTTACTTGTAGTGAATTGTAATTTGGTCAGCTGATTATTATTTCTTGTACGGTGCACATATAAGGACATCAAACTTAGGGACACGATGACCAATTATTTCTATTCAGCGACCGCACTTTATATTTGAACGCGCAATCTCAGGAACTACTGGTGCGAATTGAAAAAATATTTTTGTGTTGGATAGACCATTTATCGAGGAAGGCTTTAGGCTATATAACATCACGCTGCAACTTATAGGAGCGAAGAAACAATGGAAAATGTGAAAAAAACGGGGAAAATTATTCTTCTTTGAGGTAATAATAGTAGGAATGATCTATATATTTTACCAGTTATTTCCTCCTCTAAAGCCTCTGTTAAACCCTCGGTTGTATCCCCCGCCGCGGTTGAAGCCCCTGCCACCTCTGAACCCTCTAAAATTGCCTCCATACCCGCCCGTAAAGTTTCCACCAGCGTTTCCGCCAAATCCACCAGCATTCCCCCCAAATCCACCAGAATTTCCGCCAAAACCTCCCGAGTTTCCGCCGATACCTCCCGAATTGTCACCAAATCCTCCAGAATTTCCACCGGAATTATCACCAAATCCGCCAGCGTTCCCGCCAAAACCACCAGCATTACCGCCAAATCCTCCAGATTTTCCGCCAAATCCGCCCGAATTTCCACCAAATCCGCCAGAGTTTCCGCCAAATCCGCCAGAATTTCCGCCAAACCCTCCAGAAGCGTAACCACCCCGTCCCATACCCCCCCGGGGTCCATTAGTCCCCCAGCCCCTGTTCCCGCGCTTGGCTCCGTCGGATCTGAACACGGGGGTCTGTGAGTCTCTCTGGATGTTATAATCTCCTGCTGATACTATGCAGAGCTCTCGCAGGCAGTGGATTACCTGACAAAAACAAAGACAAATGTTTATTTATTCGCTAAGGATAACAAAAGGCACATAATAATCAATTTAGTTGACTGTTGTACCTCTTGGCCAATTTTCTACTTTACGGGAAGTACAGAAAATAAGTGATACTTATTTTTAGGATATCTGAACTAGATTTTTATCAAATAGAGGTATTTAAATTGCGGCTGTTTTAAATGGTTTCTGCAATCTCACTCATACATTCTAATAACCAACACCATTATTTCCATAAGACGTAGAAAAAAATTAAACGGTTAACGGTAACGGTATAGTTATGTAACGGTAACGGTTTTGATAGTAAAGTTACTCACGAAATATTATGCGTCATTTACCACTAGCTCTGATCGATGATAAACAGAACTTCTTATACGCGATTAAGGGACATGTTTTTTTACGGAAACCGCCAAATTCGAGGATATGTGTCACCGGTGGAAGGTTCTGGGTGTCCACTACTATGATGCACATGTGAACTCCCACATGGAAATAAATTTAGATAGTCACGACCCCCAGTACTGAGGGAGGTCTCACCTTCTCCTCTAGTGGAGTGAACTGCAAGGCGCTGTCAGGCTCGGCGGCGGCGCGCTCCACGAGGCGCTCCACGGCGGGGCGGAGGCCCACCACCAGCGCGGCCTGCCGCGGGGACATGGCGAAGTTCAGCCAGTTGTCCAGGCGGACCATGTTGTCTACCTGGAAGGACGAAAGGTTTTAGATAGTTGACATCTATGCAGTCAAAAAATACAAAAAACGTAGTCAAGTAAACTAAACAAACAACAATTACTTTATTTTGTGTTACATGAAATTATGATCCGTGACGCGATAAAAACTCTGCGACTCGGTTAAAGTCTCCACAATTTGACGCCTTGTTTTTCTCGTTGTGTGGGTTTGCACTAGTTTAGCTAAGGTCGATAATATCGTCAGGACAAAAACCGAAACATTTGCGGACTACAAAATCAGATATCCACTACCCAGATAAATATTTAGCCGTATCTGCATCATGTTAATACTCGCTATTTAAGCAACCGTGGTTTCTGCGACAAAGGATGTTCCTAGTGCAGAACCCACAGGGATATCAAAAACGCAGTATAGTTAGATAAGTCAAATATGTTATTTAAGTTAATTGTTAAGGTAAATAAATTAACTTATTATTAGGGATTGTTCCACGAAGTCTGCGGTCCTGAATGGATGAGGAAGGTAAGAGAGAGAGATGAGTGGAAAATAATAGGGGAGGCCTTTGCCAAGCAGGCAACTTCAGCTGACAAAAATTGAAACTCAAAGTGTGAAATTTATAACTAACATATTAATTTTGTGGCAGTAGAATAAAGGCCATTTTATTTTATTTATTTTTATTATTCTTATTCTTAGATACAGTGTGTTCAGTAACATAATACACAGGTATGTAATAGTAACTCACCCACTCGACCTTGTTGCATGCAAACAGCAGCAGGTGCAGCGGTGCAACCATGCTGGTCTGCTTGCAGCTGATGGCGCGCGTGCGCACCTTCTCACCGAACACGAACAGCGGCGAGGGGAACTTCTGCTCCATGTTGCTGCAGTTCACAGACGTCTTGTGGATCAGGGCCGGCTTGCCTTCTGTAGTCAGCACCTGGACAACACGGTTTTTTTTTTGAAAAATATTTCAAAACAAAATTTTTGAACACGTTTGACATGCTTTTGTCAGATGGTGCGCGAGTATTGTCATTTGACAAACAACAAACAAGTTAAAAACCGTCTAAAGCTAACGATAATACATCTATTACAATCACACAGATTGTGATAATAACAATCTATCACCAACGTGGAAAATTGACATGGTTTGTCAATTTCTGACAAATTATGTCAAAAATCACTGTCACAGAATGTATGTCCCACCTTCCTCTTCCCCTGGTGCAGGCACACGTTGGGGTAGAGCCCCATGCACATGAGCGCGATGACGAGGTCCAACGCGGGCTCGGGCCCCGAGCACACCCAGCGCTGCGAGGCGCAGCACTCCTCGGGGAAACCTATCGATGTTGTTAGGATGTCTGAAAAAAGCACAATTTACAATTAAGGATCGTCCTCGCTTGCTGATTTTCCTACACCATCTGGACGACTCAAACACGTCCATCTGGGTATCAAAGGACCACTTCAGTCTTCCAACGGTTACACCTACTGTCTTACAGCAATAGACCGTTTTACGAAATGGCCAGAGGCGGGCTAATGATAAATATATAAGTTTATTAAAAACTCTTAAGATCTCATATTACCTATAGCGAGCATTATACCCAGTAAAAACAGACTCACTGTGGTCTTTCAAAACATGTCGGTTTCCTCACGATGTTTTCCTTTACCGTTAAACGAGTGCAAATCCACACATATCTTGAAAATACAAGTCATTGGTGGACCGGATTCGAACCAGGGTGCGTCTGGATGAAAATCAGATACTGGAACCGCTGAGCTACATTCGCTTTTTAAAAGAACTATAAAAGAGTACTCACTAATAAGCTGGTGCTTGGCCTCGGCGGTGACCCGCAGCGTGGTGTGCTGCACCCCTTTCCACTCGCACCACTGCAGCTCCGCCTGCTCGCCCTTGTAGCGCTCGCGCTCCCACATCTGGAAAAACCCAAGGAAAATTTAGCCAATAGAATATAACATAGTCTTGACAAACATTTGTCAAATTCTGGTAAAATTATGACAATACCCTTGATAAAAACAAGATTTCAGATTACCACAAAAATACACAAAACAACAAAATATTAAAAAACACCGTTAAAATATAGTTGACTGAAAAATCCAATGGTTGCTATATTCGTAAGACACTCGTATGTATGTTCGAGAGAGATTCATACAATACCACACATCAGCACAAGCACTTTGACAAATGCTCTTACAAATAATAAGTCGAAACGAGTCAAAATCTGACATAAATATATTATCAAATCGTGATTAAAATATTTTTGTGCTGGCCATCATTTCTGATTGACAATTAGTAACAAAACTATGTCAAGCCTTGTTTTGGATATATTTTACATGGAAGCATTCAGCATAGCGACGTGATCCAGCCAGAGCACGTTGATGTGGCGACAGACGACGTCTGTCTTCACGGAAATCAAATGTTTCCGGAAAGATTGTAGAATTGACGGCCATTATTTTTGACTAAATGTGTCAGACATCACAGACGTTTTACCTGGAAAGCGTTGAGCATGGCGACATGATCCGAAGCCCTATCTCCAGCCAGAGCCCGTTGATGTGGCGACAGACGACGCCGCCCCTCACGTAGGTCGAATATCTCAGGGAAGGTTGTAGAGTTGGCCGCCATTGTAGTAAGCGCGTCTCCGACGCCGAGCACGAAGCCCAATACCATCATCTTGCCGAGACGAGGCTCTGAAATACACAGGGAAGTATAAATTTATATGTATTATTTTTCTACACCTTGACTTTCGTAGAAAAGCAGATTTATTCTTGACTTGCAATCCAGCTTTTATTTTTATTTCACAATGCTACTCTTGTTATGATAATCAATTTAAGTATAACAAGTTAATATGGTAAAAAACTTAAATTATGAATTACTAAATAATAAAAATTGTACATATTTACTCACCAACCAAACCTTCCAAAAATAATTCAAAGCCAATATCAGCCAAATTCAAATCAGAATTTTAGTAAAAGTAACGTGGCAATATTTTTTTTAAACAAAGAGCGAAAATATGAATGTTGGCAAAACTTGTCAGAATCTGACAAACAATTTTTTTTTACAAGGAATGGGTTTGCACTTTACCGTAATTCGCCTGATGGTACGCAATCATTACGGTCTAGGATGGAACGTGCTTATCCAGTAAGAACAAATACTACGAACAAACCTTGTTAAAGGTAATTCAATTATTATTTTTTTATTTTATATGTATAGGATATAGGATAAAGACATTTTTAGATATATTTTTTCAACTTTTCCTTACCTATAGGTAGTTTAGCCAGTATGGTCCCGAGCGGCGTGAGTGCGTCGTTACTGTCGAGACAGCCGAGTTCCCGGAGGAGGGCCTCCGCCTCGATGACAGCGTCGAGCGGCGGCGGCTCCGGCGCCTTCGACAGGAAGTGACCGATGCTGCCCAGCCGGAGGAGCTTGATGCTGGAGTAAGAAAACAAAAAAAAATAACTCCAAGTAACTTGCCTATCAATCAAGTAATTTAGCGAGGAAGGGATTCATTACTGCTTCTTCATTTATATTTTTTGTCGCAAAAAATATTGTTGTCAAGTGCGTGCTCGTAGCTTTGCTTGCTTTATTTTTTTTAGGATAAGTATAAAGTTATCTAAACTCAATGAAATACAAGTCATTGGTGTAGAGCCGAATTTCAACCAGGGTGCGTCTGGATAAAAAGCAGACACTGGAACCGCTGAGCCACACTCGCTTTCTATCGCTATCTAAACGGTAAGTTTAGTGAATAGGTATTCACTAAACTTACCGTACCTAAATAGTAAAATCTAAACGGTGTAAACTACAGTACCTGAGAGCAAGTTCATGTAGCGGCGTGCGGAACATCTCAGCAGTTTGATGCTCTTCAAGCCGCTCGTACCTAGCGCGCGCGCACAGAGTGAAGCACACGCCGGGACGCACGCGACCTGCGCGACCTTTGCGCTGGAAACATAGATAACATTTGATTAAACTGGGAAAATATGTATTTCATTTACACAGTACAGTCAGGCATTTGTTTTTTTCCGTGGACATGTATCTTCCGTGGAAGGATCTGGGCGCGCACCACGATGTATCTGCACAAAACAACTTCCCTAATAAATTCACGACCCTCAGTCATGAGGAAATACACCTCACAAAGAGAGAGAGGATACTGCTAAGTTACCTGTTCCAAGTTGGTCCTGCTCGCCCACACGGTGGCGTACAAGGTCGTGTTGTTGAGCGGCGTGAGTTACCTGCAGTGAGTGCTAAGTTACCTGCATTGAGTGCTAAGTTACCTGCTCCAAGTTGGTCCTGCTTGCCCACACGGTGGCGTACGAGGTCATGTTGTTGTGCGACGTGAGTTACCTGCAGTGAGTGCTAAGTTACCTGCTCCAAGTTGGTCCTGCTCGCCCACACGGTGGCGTACGAGGTCATGTTGTTGTGCGACGTGAGTTACCTGCAGTGAGTGCTAAGTTACCTGCTCCAAGTTGGTCCTGCTTGCCCACACGGTGGCGTACGAGGTCATGTTGTTGTGCGACGTGAACAACTTCACCTTGGCCTTGCACGAGTCTATCACGTACACCACGTCGTTGATGGTGATCGATGTCTCTGCTATGTTCGTGGACAGGATGACCTGAGGAAATCGATTTATTATGGTTTTTAATTGCCATTATAACCTAGAAGTCTAAGCGTTGAACTGCAAAGGGTCAAGGTTGTCGGTTACATACCTTACTTTTGGCCAAAAAGCTAAAAATGTTGAAACAAGATTTATGTATCTCTTGATAACTAACTTCTAATTAAAATCTAACTTGACTGGAGTTTAGAAGTTTGGGTAATACGAGTATAACATTATTACAATATTATCAGTAAATTGAATTAATTTTTGTGAAATTCTAACGGATACAAGAATACCGATTCTTACATTTTATTACATAGCTCTTTAGAGGCCGATCTAAAAACGCGTGTTCAAAAGTAGAATAATAAATAGGTAAATATTCCGGGATATTTCACACAGCGCCATCTAGGCCCATACTTTTTAAACGCTGATGATGATGATTTATAAAAATGATGGTATACCTTGGTCATCCCCTGCGGCGGAGTGACGAACACCTTCTTCTGGTCGTCCCTGGGTATCTGGCTGTGCAGCGGCAGGATCACGAACTTGGCGCTGTCTCCGAACACGCGGTGGTTCTGCAGGTGCTTCATCAGCGCGAAGATGAGGTTCCAGCCCGGCAGGAACACCAGCACCGCCCCGTCTCCGCCCAGGCTGCTGATGTACAGCAGGATGGACTCGATCAGCTCGAAGCTTAGCTGTGGCAAGCATTTATCAGTAAGTTTTATGATAGAATGTTCACTCGAATTTTTAAGAGTTATAAAACTACCCATGAGACCTCTGGCATGGTTTAACAAGTTCCGTACGGCGACGGATAAGCGGGAATTATAGTTTGAACCACGGAAGCGTGCGGCTATATTTGGCACTTTTTGATCGCCTATTTAATAAGTTGTTAAGTATCGTAGTTGGTTAGGTCGCTTGTATTTTTATTTATTTATTTACTACATAAGAACAAAGTTTACTATTCCACTTTTTTCCATTTATATAAATATCTGTATAATTAAACATTGATTAACTTATATAGATATATTTAACTAAGGCAGGTGCATTGGACTTAGTCTGTAAGGCTTGTACTTATGTAGTAAATAAATAAATAATCTCTAGTTAATTCTGACTTATAAGTAAGAAAGAATGGATTAGCTTACATCTTTCTCGGACAGCTGCGACATGGATTGTTTAGTTTGCTGGGAATACTTGTCGCTGAGTTGGCACGTCTTGTTCAAATCTTCGTCTTGCTCGTCCGCGCCCAAACCTGAAATTAATAGCAAAATCAGCATTATACTACTTCCATTCACAACACAGGAATACCTAGTGTGAATGGATAGAAATCTCCAACATACAATACAATAACTTGAATAGCACATTAATTAGTTGGCTACTATAGTTATTAAGTTATTGTATGTAAATTCCTATATAAGTGGCAAATAAACGTTTTTATTATTATTATATTATATAGGTTTAAGGGAATAAAAGCTATTTTATTTTATTTTTATATTGTTGTAATTTTCACTACTGGCTTACCTTCATCATCATCATCGTCATCATCTTTGTTGTTAGCTCGCTTGCCGCTAGACTTGCGCTTGCGCGTGTCTGTGGGCGGCACGAAGTTAGTCAGCTCTATAGCGTCCTCTAGGAAGTGTTGCTGTACTGGGAACGTACGACCCGGCACCTGGAATATTAGTAACAAAATAATATAATAAAGCTAGAGTTTGTACGCGAGTGTGTGATAGATAGATAAATACTTTATATAAAAATAATAAAACATTATAAAAATAATACAAAAAACAGAAATTAAAATTAGCGTCTTAATTGGCGGCCTTATCGCTAAGAGCGATCTCTTCCATGTATGTTTGTCCATAACGCTTAAACGGCTGAACCCATTTGAAAGAAATTAAAATACTATCGAATATGTATTTACTTAAGCAAAGTTATTTCTTGTTAATTTACTCCACATTTGCTATCTATAGTAGTAGTTAAATAAACCCATGTATGTTATGCAACACTTCGTTTGCGCGATTCAGGCCGCTCTCTGTGATTGGCCGAGGCTCACCTCGATGACGGGGCAGTTCCCGAAGTACTCGGTGAACAACGTGGTGTCCACGGTGGCCGACATGAGTATGATGCGCACGTCGGGGTACGTGTGCGCCATGTCTCGGAGCAGGATGAGGGCGAAGTCGGTGTCGGCGTCTCGCTCGTGCACCTGGGGAAATTAATTTTGTATGTAACTAGTGGGTACAAGCAAAACTTGCATCCCCTATTTCAACCCTTTAAAAGTGGCGTTTCCAAAAATCCTTTCTTTGCGGATGCCTACGTCATAACATTTACCTGCATGCGAAATTTCAGCCCGAACCGTCCAGTGGTTTGGGCTGTGCGTTGATAGATCACTATATCAGTTAGTCAGTCAGTCACCTTTGAGTTTAATATATATATAGATTAGATTATTATGGATTGGTGACTTCGACATCTAAGCCACCTACAATATTACAGCCGAATGTTTAAAGTTGTCACTCGAAAAAGAAACGACAATCAAAGAAACCCTGGGTCTGTCAGTTAAGTCAGTTCATACGTTTTTGACTGGCGTTTTACTTTCCAGTGAATTTTTCACCATTTTCCTTATCAGATTTTGAAAATTTATTTATAGACATATCATATCTTATACCGTACATACCTCATCAACAAGCACATGACTGACCCCCCGCAGTCCGCCTTCCAGTTTCCTGAGCAGTACTCCCACGGTACAGAACAGGATTGACCCGTACGGACGCGGCAGCACTGACTCGAAACGTACTGCGTACCTGTGGAATAATAATAAATGTAAAATAAGAAAAACTGGATGTCACAGCACAGGAATAGACCTAGTGTTATATCCATGGATTAACTATTAGTGTAAAGTAATACTAATACACAAAGCCCTAGTTTACAAATCCCCTATGTTCAATCAACCTTACTGTAAAACCCTTTTGAATGTTAAAAAAACGGTTTTTTTATGTTTAATAGTTGAACTATTTAGCTCCCATCATTAATGTCATGTCATGGAATAAATTTCTGTATAACTGAAGGTCTTCCACCAAAATTCCGAACAGTAAGAACTAATCTGCACCATCTACCTACATTCCTGGACAAATTGGGTCCTTCGAGCCAGACAATAATAACTTAACAGTTGGAGTCACTCAGGGTGATATTCTAGGACCAATGTCTAGACTTATAGACTAGACTATAGACATAAATGACTTGTTGAGTCTAACAAACGTAATTCACACTAATACATATATTATTCAGAAAGATGAAAGTTTATGCGTGCCAGTGTATGATTCTTTTTCACGCCTAAATAGTAAAAAAAAATATGTGAAATAAAGACTTTTCGAAACTGAAACATCTGATATTCCTGAACCAGTTTGGATAAAATTGAGTCGTGGCTGTGTCACACACACTACACAGTACACTCACTGACCCGACACTGTTCCCGAGCTCCTCGCAGCGCTCGTTGGCGACCCGCTCCGCCACACTGATGGCTGAGATGCGTCGTGGTTGTGTCACGCACACTACACAGTACACTCACTGACCCGACACTGTTCCCGAGCTCCTCGCAGCGCTCGTTGGCGACCCGCTCCGCCACACTGATGGCTGAGATGCGTCGTGGTTGTGTCACGCACACTACACAGTACACTCACTGACCCGACACTGTTCCCGAGCTCCTCGCAGCGCTCGTTGGCGACCCGCTCCGCCACACTGATGGCTGAGATGCGTCGTGGTTGTGTCACGCACACTACACAGTACACTCACTGACCCGACACTGTTCCCGAGCTCCTCGCAGCGCTCGTTGGCGACCCGCTCCGCCACACTGATGGCTGAGATGCGTCGTGGTTGTGTCACGCACACGTTGGCCCACGCGCCCTGCCCGCTCATTATGTAGTCGTCCAGGATGAACTGGCACACCTGAAGTAAACAATATACATATTTATTAGGTCATCGCAATGGATAAACCTTTTAAATTAAGATATTGAATGAGGCATAACTGAAAACCATTGCAGGTGATGATACATTTCGAAACATGTATAGTGGAACAACTTAAATAAAATAAATAAAAAGTTTATTTGACTATTTACAAGTTATGATCTTTACATTAGGTTTTATTAACTAATTATTGATAAAACTTAAATAATTGTGAGATACAATCTGTCTGGTATGCGCACTAGTTACAGAACTGTATTGCGCACACCAGGTCTCTCCGCGTGGAGTTGATGACTTACTTACATTTTATTGTTAGTTTACTCTGTTACATCATTAACCTAATAATTTGAAACTAAAAAGAAAGAAACAAGCTAGTGTACCTACAAATAAAAGGAAATTAACTATTATGTTAACAAAAAAGAAAAGAAAAAAAAAACAATACAAAAACAACAGTTATTGAATCGTTATTTTTTATACATTTGTTTTGTATGTGTGTGTATGTTTGCGTATGCGAGTGTATGCTCGCGTGTGAATGTGTGTATATGTATGAGTGTGTGTGTGAGAGTGTGTGTGTGTATGTGTGTGTGTGATGTTCGTCTGATATAGTGTATTTGAGAATAAATCTAATTTATTTTACTCGAGAATTTTTAGTATATTTTCAGTGTCATCGTAAGACAAAGATTTTAAGTATTTACTTAGTTCTGACTTTACTTTGGATAACGTAAGCGGATAGATATTAACGGTTGAATTTATTACGTTATACAAAAGACTAGCTCTTATATTATTATGTCGACTAGCTAAAACAGTTCTATGTTTTTCAATTTTACAAACTCTTGATCGACTTCGAGGGTTGTCGTCAAGTGAATTATAGGGTAGGCGCTTATGTTTTTTTAATATTGTATGGAGTATATACAATTGTCGGACTGTCAGCACATCTGCATCCTTGAATAGGGTGACGGTTCTATATCTAATTGGTTTTTTGTGCATGACTTTTAGAACTGCTCTTTGTGCTCTTTCAAGAGGCAGACTTTGTAGCGATGCATGCACCTCCCCACACAGTGTCACAATACGACAAAATTGACTCTGCTAGTGAACTGTAAACTACTTTTAGAGTGGCCTTATCTGCAGAGGATCGTAGATTTCTAAATATATACATAAGGCGCTTGGTTTTACTAATAAGATTTTGAATGTGAGGTTTCCAGCTACTATCAATTTCTACACCTAAATATCTGATATTGTCTACTTTACTTAAAGTTTTACATTTACATGACGGGACAAACAAGTGAGACGAGTTACAATTGTGAGCATAAATTGATAATGAATTGGCTGGTGGCAAGGATGAAGTGCAGGGGGCAAACGTCAGGTATTTTGTTTAATCGATATTTAATGTTAGTAGATTTGAAGACAGCCATTTCATAGTAGTGTTCAATGCAAACTTCGACTCCTCTTGGTCGGTTTCAGAAAACGGTTCATGCAAAAGCCACGAATTTTGTTTCACATTAGCGCGCTCGTCAGTCAGTCCGACAGACTGACTGATCGACGTTTGTTGAATCAACTAGTTCCAAAGTTATATAACGACGAAATACGTGTCGATAACGTTATCTTACCGAGTGAAGGAGACGAAGCTCGAACGCACAAGACCAAAAGCCTTATATAAGCAAAAAACAGTGTTTGGCCGAGAGTGAACCGGTACTTATTGAGTAAGCACGCTCCATCTTAGACCATAGCTATTGCTTACCATCAGGAAAAGTATGGTCATGTGCAAACCCGTGTTAGATAAAAGAGGGTATCCTCAACATTCGATGACCGCGTACCTGCGTAGTTTTCCCACATCCCGTGTTCCCCCGTATGATGACGACAGGGTTGTCGTTTATGGCGGCCATGATCTCGGAGCGCATCGCGTACACCGGCAGCGACTCGCGCTCGCGTAGGCTCTCCTGGGAAAATAAAAGATTATTCACATAAAAGTGAACATTTGGAAAAAAAGTCCATTGAAATGTACTTTTACTGTGTAAGATTCAGGAGTTTGTTCCATAATCACATAAGTTTCGCAATAAATGTTATACTAACTTTAAAACCTTAAACCGGGTTCGGTCTACGTATAACCCATTTCACGTAAAATGAACGCTGGACGAAAGTAGAGGGGGTATGTTTGCGCATGGGTACAATCACGCACAAAATTACTACGCAGTTTCGTATATTCATAATAAATATTGGTTGTATTCGTGTAATGGCTAGGTACCTACATATATGGTTATATGTATATATGATAGAATGTTATTAAATGAAAATAATTAAAACATAATTAATTCTTATTAATTATAAAAATACTAGTGTAAGATAATTGTATTAATGTTATTACCAATGTTAAGCCGAAATAAATAAAATAAAATAAAAATTCAGTGAATAAATATGAATTATTTATTAATAATAATTTAAAAAAGAAGGATTGTAAAAGTTAAGGCAGGGGTGAAATTCCATCCATTAAGTCGTCTTGGGTGACATGAAAACCAGATGAAGACGCGATGTTGCAGGTTGAAGTTGCGGTTTCATCGTCGTCGCTGTCGTTACTTGAACTGTTATCTCTTGATTCACTGTCATCATCATCATCCCCTACGGGAATAATGAATGTTTCGGTCATTGCATCAACTACGTGATCGTTTTTACAATAATCGGCCTCTATTTCCTTTACTTTAGTGCATAGTTTTCCCCACTCTGTGGCACCCATTAAATTTACTTTCTCATTAATCAGGTTATTTATCTGTGCAAGGTTCCATTTTACATTTTTGGTTCCAATGTATCCCATTATTTGAGACCAGGCAATTTCTATCGGATTTAGGTCCGGGTGATACGGCGGCAAACGAAGTACTGAATGACCAGCTTCGTTTAATATCACATCGATATTAAATTTCTTAAATTGGTTTTTGTATATTTTAATTAAATGATACAACTCCGGCTTAAGCATGTTTTCGTCGTATTCAATTCCTTTTTGGCGAAGCCAGGCCTGCATGTCTGCTTTCATTGTGTTGGACGATGGTGCCGCGTCTAATTGTTTATTGTGGTACGATGCATTGTCCACTACTACGACTGAATTACGTGGTAAATTCGGTATGAGTTGAGCACGCAGCCAACGCTCGTAATTTTCCGAATTCATGTTGTTGTGGTAGTCGCCGCTTTTTGTACCGGCTTTGAATGTCAGCAATGCATTCGGTACAAAGCCTGTTTCACCACCAGCGTGCACTATGATCAAGGGGTTACCTTTAGATATAGGTTTTTTAATGCCTTTGGTGGAACCGTCTGTCCAAGAATGGTGGGACGCATGGGAACTATCGATGTATGACTCATCAGTATAAATGATAGGCCTTCCTTCCTCTCTGTATTTTTTTATCTTTCTTAAATATTGAATTCTTTGGAATCTAATTTGTGACTGCTCAATCAAAACTTTTCTGTTCGTTTCGGTTCTTTTCCACTTAAAGCCCAATTGTATTAATATTCGCCTGAGACTTGCGACGGATCCTTGAAAATGTACCTGTAGCTTCTTTAGCAATTTGCCTAAGGTAGGCAATTCTTTCTCAGTTACGTGGAAGTTGTGGATTATTCTTTTTATTACACCTTGGTCAAAGCTGTCAATGCCCGTTATCGGTTTTTCTTTGAGTCTTTTATTTTTGCCGGGAGTTCGGAAGACAGTAATAAATTCCGAAACCTTTGAGCCTTTTAAAATTCGTCTTACAGTCGACTCAGAACATTTTGTTGCCTCGGCGGTCCGTTTTATGCATTGTTTTAAATTATCAACTGCATTGTTATCAGCCTCTTTCTTCATAAAACAATAAACGTCATAGATCATTTTTCTCACTCTTCTATGTAAAAACCATTTCGAACAAAACACTTTAAACCATTTCGAACAAAACACTTTCGTGCGCGATGGAATTTTGAGAGCAAAAGTAGCGTTAACACAGTGCAGATGGCGCAGGTCGACTGACGAACCAATGGCGCTCCGGCATTAAAGCGGCGCGTGACCGGTACGCCCCCGCCCGCACCTCATACCACCAAACAGACCGATAAATCGCCTACTGCGCAGCCTAACCCCCAGCGTTCTTTTTACGTGAATTGAATTGTAACGGAACGTCCGGACTTGATTGGGATCGAAAGTTCAGCTGCCAAATCATTTCGTTTGGAAATGGGCAAACTAGTTGGCTGTTTGTTATTGTACAGAAATCGTCAAGCCAAGCAGAGGCCGATCGAGCAATTTGAAAGCTCTCAACACCAGAGTTGGCTCCTCATACCAATCTACTTATTTACATATAAGTGAGTCCTCACCTGATACAGCTGGCTGTTCTGGCAGACATCCTTGGCGTGCCTCTCCAGGTCGGAGCTGATCTCGTCCAGAGTGGTGGTCGCCAGCGGACCCTCGTCTGGAAGTAGATGAATATCCAGTTAATTATTGTCTCTTTATGCATGTTCAATGAATGTTGAAAACTAGTCTCCAATTTGCCGCCCATTAGGTAGTACACACTTTTATATTAAATCCTTCCAAAAAGGCACAGATTTTGTGGTCCTTAAACATGTTTTACGCCGTTTAGCGAGTGCAAATCCGTTAAATGTATCCATTCCTAAATTTCCAATTACACAAGCAAGCGTTGGCTTCTCTCTCTTGAGTCGTATTGCCTCATGACTGAGGGTCGTGACTCCCCCGCAGAATTAATTCGTTAGGGGAGTTCTCTTGTGCAGATGGATAGTGGTAGGCGACCAGGTCCTCTTCCACGGAAGACACGTATCCCTCGGATATTGTGGTCCTCAAACATGTCAGTTTCCTCACGATGTATTCCTTCACCGCCAAGCGAGTGCAAATTCACACATAACTTGAAAATACAAGTCAAAACAAAATACAAGCCGGATTCGAATCAGGGTGCGTCTCGATTGAAAAGCAGACACTGGTGCCGCGGAGCCACACTTATGCCAGGAGCAAAAGGCGACATTTAAAAAAAAAAAAACTTTTTTGCTTTTTTTTAAGTTGGCTTAGTATGAGGCTAGATGGCGCTGTGTGATACTTCCCGGACTATATGTATATTGAATGGCTCACCAATATTGCACTGCGTCCAGGCGTTCCAGTTCCCCTGCGGCGGCGACCAGGACACCACCCCGCCGGCCGTGGGGCGCGCCTCGCGCATGGCCTTGGCGCGGTCCGTCTGCAGTATGGACACCACCTGCTTGCCGTCCGCGCCCTGGTCCGACTGGTCCGACTGGTTTGGTGCCGCTGTTGTTACGTCCACGGGTACTATGCCTAGATCTGGGGATGAAATAGTTAGATTATTATAAATGCCAAAGTAGTATTTACAAAATTCTAAACTCTGTCTTCGGCATTACAAGGGAGCCAAATTTGTCACCCGACGACAAACAACGATAAGAAGTTGTCACGCTTTAGTCACCTATTCAAGAAGTGATTAATGCTTTTCCCTGATTATCTTAGTTCGCCGTTATATATGTTACGGTAAATGTGGATAATTCACTACATTTACCGTGTGCGTTGGTAATTATGTATAATTACCGGTAATTATACATAATTACCGATTACTTACATTTACCGTAACATATACACATACATATATTTAATTTAATTAATAGTTTATGAAGAAACCAATTTTAAGTCTCAATACCTTGTAAAGTCTCCTCGAGTTTGGATTCGAGTTCTGGACTGATAGCGACAGGAAACGGTTTCATTATACCTTCGTTTGACCTAAAAAAAGACAATTTTACATGGATACACGTTTTGATTACATCATAAGAATTTGAGGGACCTTGTGGTCTGCGCACTAGACACTAAATAGTGTTTTAATCATGAAGATTTAGTTGTACAGCTTTGGAACATTTTACTTTACCAGAAGCTGTGTTTCCTGCGAACTACAATCCAGGGGTTTTCAAATCTAGAGTTAATAGGTGTCTTCTAGGTAAGCGTGTTACACCCTAGGCTGCAGCAATGCTTAACATCAGGCAGGCTGTAGTGAAACGTAAACCTATCCCACGTAAAAAAAAAAACAATTTTCGTCTTTAATTTACCTATCTTTCTTCAGTGTCCCGCTGAACGCCTCTATAACTCCGAGATGGTAAAGTTGTCGCACCAGGGAGAGCGCACACGACTTGCTGGCAGTCTGCTTGTTGGAGGCGGTCTCTCGCCCCGTCACGTTGCGGCTCAGTTGACGGACGAATATTGACAACTCGCAGCAGAAGGACCTGGTTGTATTAATTAATTTTATCTACACTAATGTTGTAACATTCTACTTATGTTTCCAATACTTGACTTATAATTACTACTGTTATAGCGCAGACATCAAAACACTAAATTTAAGCAATTTCACATGATGGTATAATATCCACATCGATATCGTAATAGCTCATTATAACATCAACACAAATATAAAACCTCCAAACGTGGATATAAAACGCATTAAATGTAATGATAAAGTATATGCTGATCCAAAGGACATAGCGCAGGCTTTTAATGACTTTTACATAAATCAGACAAATCAAAACAATATAAGCAAAAACAACACTAAATTGACAGCCATAAATAGACCTAACTCTATGTTTATGCCACATTCCACATCAAACGATATTTTGAAAATCATCATGTCTCTAAAAAATACTCAGAGTACAGGATATGATGATATATCGACAAACATAATCAAGCATGTCTCGTTTATAATATTCCCACTTCTTAGTCATATAAATAACTTATGTATTGACCAGGGTATTTTCCCGGATAAATTAAAGTTGACAGTGGTGAAGCCACTATATAAAAAGGAAGACAGAGAAAACATAAGTAACTATAGACCTGTGGCTCTAGTCCCAGTCTTTTCGAAGGTATTTGAGAAATATATTCACTCCAGTATCTACAATTACTTAGAAAAATACGATATACTAATTGACGAACAGCTCGGTTTCAGGAAAAACAAATCAATTAATCTTGCTATATATAGATTTTTAGAAAACATTATATCAGGGTGTGAAAAGAGGGTATCTGTAGTTGCTTTATTTATGGATTTGACTAAAGCTTTCGATTTTGTGGACCATAAAATTTTAATAAACAAACTAGAAACTTACGGTATCAGAGGTAACGTCTTAGCTCTCATAGAGTCGTATCTTAGTGACCGATTTCAAAGAACACAAATAATTCAAGTTTGTCCTAAATCTAAAACAGAAATGAAGTATACTTCTGATGACAGTAAAGTTAAATGTGGTGTACCGCAAGGAAGCGTATTGGGACCATTATTTTTTATCTTGTACATAAATGACATGCCAAGCGCTATAAAACAACCTATGGTACTATTCGTTGACGATAGTACGGGTATATTTGTAGGAAATAAAAATGAACGTCCTGAAGAGGAATTAAACTTAGCTTTAAATAAAATTATAGAGTGGTTGACATGTAACAATTTATTGATTAACTTGACTAAAACCAATATCATGACATTTTATAAATACAGACAATTGACATCAAAAATTAGTTATAAGGATATTGACATAGAAGAGACTGCGGTAACGAAGTTCCTAGGGCTATATGTAGATTGTAAACTAAAATGGAATAAACAAGCCGAAACATTATGCTCCAAACTGAGCAGATTCGCCTATGCATTGTCCAGGTTATCTAAGGTGGTGAACCAACAAGCTGTGCTTACGTCTTATCATGCGTACGTGACGTCAACCCTACGGTACGGGGTAATATTTTGGGGGAATTGTACGAAAAGGGAGACTATTTTCCGTGCACAGAAAAAATGTATAAGGTCAGTGTGTCATTTAAGACCAATGGATTCCTGTAAACCATACTTTTTAAAATTAAAAATATTACCATTCCCATGTCTGTATATATTTGAAACTGCAATGTTTGTACGTAGAAACATACACATGTTTGTTCTAGCAAAGGGTAAGAGACTGAAAAGCAAGATTTGTATCCCACGGCATAAAACGGCTCTGTTTAGGAAAAGTGTCTTAGGTATGGGACCAACAATCTTTAATCACCTGCCAAAGTCGATTCGCGAATATGTAAATATGACTGTTTTTAGAAGAAAATTGTTTGATTTTTTACTATCTAAATGTTATTATAGTGTGAAATTATATTTAAATGATAAGATAACTAATTTGTGACATTAATTTAATTTAAGTATATAACTTTGACATTTCTTAAATTTTCTTTTTTATAATAATAATCAAAATTGAATTAAGTTTAGTTTTTATGTCTAATTTGCACACCAGTAATGGTTGAGATGTATGATTCTAATATTTGATATTTTATCACCTACCATCATGTAAAAAACTACATCTGGCAAATAAATGAATCTTTATCTTTTATCTTTATCTTTTCAATAAAACACGACCAACCTGATTGCAGGGCCAAAATCAGGTTGGTCGCGTTTTAATCAATAAAACGCGACCAACCTATTTGGCGCGCAGCTGCGCTCTCATTGGTTAGATTTTAATGGCGGCAAAATCACTGTGACAATACACGTACGCGTGAATTTAATTTAATAAATTAAATGTTAAAATATTACAACATTAGTGAAGATAAAGTAGTGTAGTGTAGTAGTAGTGACACGGGTATTAAAACACTCGTTACTATTATGAAACGAGCGCAGCGAGTTTTAACTCGTGTTTTAATACCCTTCATTATATGACAGTTGCATAAACTACTATTAAATATGTATATATTTAGGAAAGATTATAGTAATTTGGTAAAGATAAATGTTTGCATTACATGGTTATGTTAGGTTTAATGTATAAACCTTAAAACATACAAAAAAATGATTATATTTTCTACAAAAAATGGTTTGTTTGTTTTAGCTCCTTAATAAAAAGGTAGTTCAGACGAGGTTTAGTACATGTTTCGTATAGATTATATTGATTAATCAAATACCACAATGAAATAATATTGAAAAATTAATGAATTTTCTATTTGCTATAAATAAATACGTGATTTCAAACTCTGTAATAAATGTCATCACAATAGATACACCTTTCTATGAATAAATTGACGAAAATATGTGTGAGAGACAATCTATGCATGAATATAACACAAAACACACTTACCCATATGAATGTCCACATTATAACATGGAGTGTGGTCGAGTCAGCACAAGGCGAGGCTGAGAAAACAATCCAAGACATTAGTCCGCTATAACTGTACAGTCGTCTCACAAAGTAAATATTCTTATCGAATGAGAGTGGCCAACTCTGGTGTCGACAGTTTATCAAGCCACCCTAAGGGCCTCTGACAATTCTGACATAGCAACAAAGTAAATGAATTATTTTTTAATTGAATTTATTTATTTATTTGAAGAAAAAAAAACACACTCTTACGCTCATATAGAAACTAGGTCAGCCAATCAAAGAACTGCATGTCTTTATAATTGATTGAACTTTAATTTTCGGGATTTTTTGATTGGCTGATTTATTTATCGAATGATAAGTTTCCGAACGCTAGAATACCAGCTATTCTAGGGTTCGGAACTACATAACCTCATTTAAAGTTGCAAGCTATACCCCTACAAATAACTGATACTTACTAATAATTAGTATCAGTAATAATAATTATTATTATCCGTAGCTTAACCCGTAACATTTGAATACAGTTAAGTTATTTCGTACGTAATAGTAGGTACGTATAAACTTTGTGAGACGATTTAAAAGATCATTTTGTCTTGGATTCTTTCTCGGCGCAATAAAATCGCTGATTCATGTTTATAATCGTTGAAGCTAAATTTGCTTTTACTACAGCAATATTAGCTTCATAAATATACAAGTAAAACATATCAAGTTTTCTCAATTTCTTTTTTGTTGGCTTTAAAATGAGTGCACAAAAATAAACAGAATATTAATAAGACACATTTAGCACTCATTCAAAAGCAACAAGCTAAGATAGTTTAGTACAGTCGACAAAAGAAATGCCTTAGTATTTTCCGAATGCTAAAACACTTCTTTCGTCGACTGTGTATCTGACTTGGCCACACTTCTATCAAAATCGATACAGCCGATGGCTTTTCAAACATATTTGAATAACCACTGGCTTATAAAATAATAAAATGGTGGTAAATTAATGGTGAAATAGTTTCGAGATACCACAAACGGCAAATTTCAATATAGTATTTGTGGTATCTCTATCAGTAGGTACACATGTACATAGATACATACTTGAATGAGTGAAAGCGAGAATGTGTGCGAAAAATCAATGAAAATAAAAAAAAAAACCATATTCTTAATTTCTAGCTATGTAAGCACTAGACCATAATGACAGCTTACTATCAGACGACCAGCAAGCAACCTAATCAGATACATATGTGCCTTACATTTCGTTTTCTTCCTAGTTAGAAAAGCTAGCTGCATTTCACGTTATTTCTGAACATAGTACAAAAATACTTCCGATAATAATGATGAAAAGTAACTTATTTAATCTGAACCTATCTCTATGCTAAATTCTATTATGATCTCTTCAGCCGTTCCTCAGCGAATAGTTTGACTGCTCTGTTCGCTTAGTTGGTAGTGGCTCTGCCTTCTAATCTAGGGGTGTGGGTTCGATTCCCTCGTAACACAAGTAATTATAAATATTAAAATTTGTAATTACTTGTCTTGAGTCCAGTCGTTTCAATGTATAATAAGTATGTATTTACCAATGAAAAGTCTCTATCCGTTATCTAGTACCCATGATACAAGCGTTAGCTGGGGCTAGATGGCGCTGGCGATGGTGATATGTCCAGAAATATTTATTTATTTTTTAATAACGAACAAACAGAAACACAATCATCCAACATACCTCGTATGATCCGGCCCCACCGCCTTATACACATAGTCTGCATTGATCTTGTTGACTTGTATGAACTGGTGCAGTTTGGACTTGGCGTTCTCCATGGTCCAGTTGCCATGGAGACTGGCGTTCACGTCCAGGTCCTCTGCGTCTTCCACGTTCTTCTGCTGCTGCATGCGGTCCATGTATGTGAACTCGCGGCGCTCGCCGTCGCCCCCGTACGCCTGATAGGCTGGACCCATGGAGTCGGGACCCATGCCACCCTGAACGGATTTGACAGATTATTTATTCATTTATTAATGCAGTACACAATACGTGATCAGTGTTTGTTGGACAACATCTCCGACTTCTATATGTTGGTGGATTGATCGACGAACATACAAAAAAAAAGAAGGTTCACAATACATTCTAACATTTTAGTATTAAACCTAAAAAAATGAGTTTTGTGACCCTGTCGCTAGGAAGTTGAGGGCATAGCACTTTTTTACAATATCTACTTAAACACCATATTTTTATACTGATTTACATTGCTAAATACTTAATTATATCCTTTAACAAATATTATAATTATAAGGCGCATACTTTTATGATAATATCTATGAGATCTGTTGTTATCTATAACACTATATTGCGATTAGTTAGGTTTAAAAAGCAATGGTTATTGTTATAATAGTTATTATAGCAGGTGCCTACTAATGTCATAAATTAGTGAGGCCCCGCAATTTTTTTTTACGTTTGTGTTGTTTATCATAAATGTTTATTTAAGCCGCAGAAGAAGACCAGTAATATGATTTGAGGCTGTGTTGTGGCCGATTTACTAGGTATATGTGTATCAATAAATCTTATTCGATTCTGGATGGTAAACGGATGTAAAGCAGACGTTTACATTCTAACATACCCTGGTTCGATGTCAGCCTACACTAATGACTCGTTTTTCAAGTTATGAGTGGATTTGATCTCGATTAATAACGAAAAACATCGTGAAAATATCGATATATTCGAGGGACACGAAATTCGAGGAACATACATATTGAATATACTTGTCCAAGAAAACCTTGCGATGATTCAATTATGTAAGTCATGAGGGTTATGATTCTAAGAGGAATGGAAGGAAGGCAGGAAAATACAGAATTTCGTTTCAGTATTTAGTACATTACATAAAATCCTTGACATGACAAATATATTTATAGGTTTTGTATGGGCCCAGAGGTGTGTAATGTTGTGAGTTGACCAAAACCACAGATATCACTATCAAAAGTTTATTTGTATATGTAAAATTAAAATAAGGTTATTTTTGTATTAATAGGTATGTACCTTGTATGTGCATGTATGTATTTTATTTCTTTAGTTAGTAAAAACATTTGAATTTGATATAGTTAACAGAGTTCGATAGGATGCTAATCCGCGGTAGCGTAAATGTCAACTGACTTATGAATCAATAAAATGTATGAAGTAAAAAGTATGTTGCGGAGCAAGCAAATCGGTTGCTTGTACGTGACCCGTACAGGTTTCAAATAAAGTCTTATAACAAGTCTAAGTTTTTTCGCATTGTCTCGTTGGCACTAAAAAACGTATTTTTTCATTGCTATGAGTCACGAAATATACAACATACACTCCTAAATACAATTAATAAAAAGACACATTATGTATCGATTTTGCATTTTGTTTTAGTTTGATAAATGATGATACACAAAAAAAAGTATTTGCTGTAGATGAGTAAAAAAGCTAGCAAATAATAAATAACAAGACATGGAAATACCAAATAATATAAAGCTACTAAGTGCCTATAGGTTAAAAGCTGTTTTTCCTTGTATTCTGGTAGACTATTTTTGCCGCGCGATTTTATTTGCGTCTTAGAATGAAGCAATATTTTAGTCATATTATGCTCTAGTACTCTATACAAATTATACAAATTAATAAAATACCAGCGCTAACTGTTAAGACAACGTGTATAAAACAGATCAACTGAATATGAATTCCAACTCTAAATATGAATCCCAAAACAACCAAACTGACATACAAAACTACCAGAATAATATTAGTATATATTTATAGTTCCCATATAAAAATGAAAGATAAGACACATTGCACAGTCTTTCGCTAAAACTGGTATAGCTAGACCAGACAAAATATAAAATCAACATAAATACAGTGCTAAAATGATTTTGAGACTTTTTAGTGTTATTTTGACAATAAGTGGAATCTTGGCTGTGACCTCTGATCTGAATGATCAAAATTTACCAAGTGGATTAAAATCAGCAAGCTCTTTGTTAGAAACAACAAGAAAATTGAGACAGACACACCCAGACAGTTCATCAGTGATAAACAACTTTATTACTCTCAAACTTTTAGAAATTGAGACGAAGATAGACAAACTGGCTACGGCCGTTGAATCAATACAGAACACAATATCAGATTGTAAAGCAAACAGACAAGGATCAAGCAATATATGTATAAGCAAGCCATTAAGTCCAATCATACTTCCCGGTTTAAGAAACTATGCTCTGGTTGAAGTGAAGCCAGCCCTAAGATACAAAGAAGCTGTGACTAAAAATGATTATGTTGATGTCCAACTCGACTGGTCTGTTCCACCTGAATCTTGTCCAACATTCAATTCTTCTATTTATCTGGATGACACTATTATTGCATGGAAAGGAAATGGAATGGAGACTTCAGCAACTTTCAAGGTCAATAAAGGTGGTAATTATGAGATCAAACTTGAATTGTGCAACCAAAATGGCTGCACTAGTAATTCTACAAGAATCCTAGTGGCAGATACTGATGGTAGTCATCATAAGAAAGGAATACTCACTCCTCCACCAGATATGTTCAGTATAACAAACAAAGTGGTAGGAGCATACTATATAGAGGAGAGTATATTGCAAAACTATACTGTGAATGCTATCCATGCTGACAAATTAACTCATTTAATGTACGGCTTCCTAGCCATGTGTGGCAGTGAGGGCATCAATGACAGTACTGACTACGAATACTATGGACCTATTCAACTATCTTGTGACAAACAAGATGACTTCCAAGTCACAATTCAAGACTTAGATTCTGCTTTTTACTCAAACCCCAGCCATAGTCTCCCATATGACCCCTACAAGGGAAACTTTAGAGACCTGATGATCCACAAGGTTACATTCCCACACTTAAAAATACTCGCATCAATTGGTGGACCTTTTTTCAGCAGCCCATTCAAATTCTTCAACGACGAAACCAACTTGGAAACATTTACTGATTCAGTGAAAGAATTTTTGGAGACTTGGAAGTTCTTTGATGGAATTGACATCCACTGGAGGTATCCTCGCCTTCAAGATGGCAAAGTTTATGTGCAAGTTTTGAAGAAGCTCAGACAAACTATGGACCAGCTTAGCAATGAAACTGGTAAGAAATATGTACTGACTTCGGCTATCGGCACTGATGATGATGAAATAGGCTCTATCAACTACAACGAAGTACAAGAATATGTGGACCACTTCTATGTATTGACATATGATTTTTACGGACCATGGACGTTAACCCCCGGCCATCAATCGAACCTCTATGCTCCTGACTGGAACCCCAAAGCTAAGAGTGTGGATAAAATTACAAAATATCTTTTATCTCAAGGTTTGAGTGCTCAGAAAATTGTTATAGGAGTAACCACACATGGTCGAGGTTGGAGTGGTGTGTACAATTACACAGATAATCCTTTCAAGGGTCAAGCTACAGGCTCTTTCTTATACAGACTAGGCTCTATCAATTATGAGGGTATAAAAAAACTAATATCCGATGGTGATTGGGAGTATCACTATGACAATACTGCAGAAGCTCCTTATATATTCAAAAACAAGACAAAAGAGCTGATCACCTATGATGATGCAAAGTCCACATTTGCTAAGAGAAAGTATGTGAAAGAGAAGGGTCTGAAGGGATTGTTTGCTTGGCAAGTGGAGTTGAAAGGATTTGATGATGATATTGTAGATTATATGAGTGAAGGAACGGATAAATAAAAACATGTTCTATCGTGATTAGCCTATGCTCTGCAATTTGCCACCTGACAATAGTTTTCAATGATGGTGTTTCAGACTACAATCTGGATAATTATCATGTTTATCTGCAAGAGCTGTCATAATCTAACACTTTAATAAGTATAAAGATCCAATGTTCAACAATCAATTAAAAAAATTTGTAAATGTTAATAATTCTATTACTGAACTGTACAAACTAAACTTTTTATTTATCATATTAGTTATTTTGTTTATATTATAGCAATAAAGGTAAACCTTTATTGCTCAGATTTGAATTGAACTATGCCACATAAGACACAAGACCTTAATTTTCAGAGGAGATAACTTTTTATAACTATTTTAATGGTTTAAATAGCACAACAAGACATTCCAGTTAGTGTACTATTCATATGCACTTTATAAGTAGGTACTTAAATATATTGTAACTTTACAATACCCATAGATTATTTATCTTTTTACTTAGTATTCTATAAATCTATTCTATTTTTCTAATACTTTATTCTTCATAATTGTCTATGGTGAAGTTAATTTCCATACCTGAAACACTGGTCTCTGTGGCATGCCCATGCCTTGTCCATTGCCCTGGTTCTGGGCCTCATTATCGTGTTCCTCTTTCACCCTGGTTTCCTGTGGTACTTCCGAGGCGTTGAGGGCGCCACTTCGCACCAAATAGTTTACAAAGTCTCTGGAAGCATTTACTTGGGCCTCTTTCTTGGTGGTAGAGTTCCCAGCGCCCACATAACTTATACCTTCCACGCGAACTTCGCACAGAAACCTCTGACGATGTTTAGGACCTGATTAAACACATGAAAAGATCGTCAGAGGTTTAATAAAGTAAATACCTACTTATTGTGGCCTTAGAGGTTAGTTTTGATACGAAAATAATAGACCAAAAAGACTTCCAAAACTCAAATAATGAGTAAAAATATATAAAATGGCCAATACTAACTTAATTATCGATTGTATTCTAATTTGTTTACTCACCGGTAGCCCGAAAGTCGAAGGCTGGGATATGATTATTCTTATTACACCAAGAATGGAAAAACGATTTTATATCCATAGCCATAATGGTATTAAGCTTTTAAATTGAGGGAAGAAAACCAATTTTCATGAAATAACAGTGGAAAATTGTAAGAAAAATAATAATTTTCGTGAAAACGAGCACCGGCCGCAAAGGAAACGCTACGCCGAAAAAAGACAGCTGGATTTATATGTCACTGTCACGTTTTCGATGTCGTTTGTTTTTATTTGGTACAATCGTAGAGAGAGTAAGTAAGTAAGTAGTATCTCTCTACGGGTACAACAATACATAGTTATGACCCCTTTTTTAAAAGGGTAATAGGTAGTATTCTTTGGTTATGACCAAACAAAAAAAAAAAATATTTGGCTTACACTTAGATAAATATTAATTTATGACTATGACTTATGAGTCGAATGAGCGATTTTCCAGTGAATAGAAAGTTTATCATAATATTTTTTATACTCACTGGATATGTAGGTACTACAAATAGTAACTTTTATGTTTTCTAAGAGATGGCGCCATGTGACTTGAGCGTTTTAGTCATCAATTCAATTTCAAAGTCTTTATTTCATATAGGTAAGTAAGCTAACCTTACATAAAAATATACATAAAACTGTTTTGTAATATTATCCCAACAATATTAAAACAAATTTCGAAGAAAATATTCCATTAATTGAATTGTTTTAGACATTTAAACTAGGTATTTATGAAACGTTTTTTTATTCGCTTGATCTTATACCCTTCCCTATCTATATAAGTAGGTAGGTAGCTTATTTGTACTACTTAAGTAGGTACTTTTTTAAAAGAAAATTGAAGATCGCTTTTAGGAAACAACACAATAATAAAACTACCTAATTGGTTACCTATACATAATGTTTATCTCTAAAAAGTAATGAAATCTCTAGAATAAGACGTATAAGTTAAGCCATGTCTAAGGTTCCTTACTGCGATTTATTTATTATTTGCTTAGTTAATTTTACGTGACTTTGCCGTTCAACATTCTTTACACGTTTAGTGGATACAAGTTTATTTAAGTACTTACTAATTTATTTGCAGATTTATTCAAATCTTCTAAAGTTTTTGCCTATTATGTAGAGTATCTTAGAGTAGTGTTAGAGTACTTAACTATTTTTTCTGGTTCTAATCTATCTTAATTTTTCGTTAGAACTCTGGTTATTGTTTCTATGATTCCCTTAAACTTTAATTAATCATAATCTACTACTTACAAGTCAACGGCCAAGTCACATAAAATTAACTATAATAATTAATAAATCGCAGTAAGGAACCTTAGACTTGGCTTAACTAATTCTAGAGATTTCATTACTTTTTAGAGATAAACAAGCAGCTCTATCGAGACTTGGCAAATTTTTTAGGTGGGAATTTCACTTCTTTTTGACAGGATGTGGACTAATATTATATAAATTTAATATTTTTATTTATTGAGTAGAATACAGTTATATATATAATAGAAAATTGAATGCAGTAGAAAGTTGGCTGAGGATGATGATGATTTTGTAAGATCTGATACATACCACCAGTTCTCATCATATTTAGTTCAAGCACCAACCCGCTATCTCTTATAGTTTTCGAGATCCCTTATGGTACCTACTCTAAGGTCTGATGGCCAAAGTGATGGTGATACTCGGCCTTCGGCCTCGCATCCCGCTCACTTTGACATCGCATGTACTGCGTTGTCATATTTCTCGTAAAAACGCGAATAGTTTGGCTGTAATCTTACGTTTTCTCATCAGGGTCACCAGGTAGTCCAGATCTTCAATAAATCTTGCTTTGATAGTTTTTTTCTTTATGTGGGCGCTAAAATCTACCTCTGTAGGTACCAAATTTCAGCTCTCTAGGTCTAGGTATGGGAAGTACTAGTTCTATTTTGATGATCATGAGTGAGTCAGTGTCGAAAATGCGAAACTTTGCATTAGCATAACTTCGGAACTAATTGATCTACCAACTTGAAATTCTGGATTTCAAGTGTGTTATTACGAATTTCTAGATGACGAAAATTTTTGCGTTTTAATTCTATCCAGAGGTTCTCAAATAGGGGGCTGAAAATGCGGCGAAACGGTTCGAGAAAAGGATGGTACGGCAGTGTTTGCTTCGCGCTCGACTTGGCGGGGCACTGCCATGCCCCCAGATATTTATTTCATAACATAAGTATCACTCAGACTTATAATATAGGTACGAAAAGTATATATAATTTCAAAGTTAATTTTAAAGTTTTTTTTATGCAGACAAACATAAATTCCAAGTCATTTTATTGCAGTACTATAATTTTCTTATCATCTCATAAAAATATTAGCTGAGCAGCCATTATAAGTACAACTTTAAGCTTTGTTAACACAAAACATCAAGTTACAATAGAACTTTGTTTCTCAGTTTGGTTCATTCTTTCTAGCTTTAGATAAATGGGCATTCTCCCAGTTCTCTGTTTCTCTCGGTTGTGGACTCTTCGTTCATGTTTCATCAGTTGTTTCCTATAGCCAAATGCAGTACCACAAGTCTTACAGACATGCTCTTTTATCCCTGTATGGTCTACTTTGAAGTGTAAATTCAGCTCTCGTTTTGTGTAAAAGCCTCGTCCACACTCACATTTGAAGTCCCTTTCTTTTTTGTGAGTCAACATGTGTTTGTTTAAGTTACTTTTGCTGATGAACCGTTGTGGGCACTCATCACATATGTATGGTTTCTCTCCCGTGTGAGATCTCATGTGCATCTTCAAAGATGCACCGAATCGTCCGCGATACGGACATAATGTACATTTGTAAGGCAAGCTGTTGAAATGAGTCAAACGGTGTGCTCTAAACTGGCAGTTCAGTGTAAAGTTTTTACCACAAATATCACAAACATTATATGTTGTGTTGGTATGAATCCTCATGTGTCTTTTGTAATAAGAACAAGCATAACTTTTGTTGCAGACTGGACATGTTTTCTTCTTGGTATCATGTTCAGATGATATTTTATGCTCTTTGTAATCTTGGAATGAATAAAATTGTATTTCACATTTAGTGCAAGTGTAAATAAGCTTTATTTCCGTGGATGTTGTTGGCTCTTCCTCATTATCCATGTTAGTATCACTGTAATGATCATTTATGTCTGGCTCAGGTTCTACTGTCATTTTGAGGCGCTCATCAGTTTCTTGTGCAGTTTTTCTAAAGAGAATTGCCCCATGAAGGAGTGCATTGCATGAGTGGCATAGATATTTCGGATGAGGGTCAGATGGACTGATCTCTATGCCACCGAATGTGCTAATAGCAGACGATAAATCTTCAGTGGAATCTCCGTGAATTGATATCGCACCTTGCTTCAAACAAACTCTGCATAGCTCGTTAGTTGTTTCCAGTTTTATGGTCTCGTTCAGTTTGAAATTATCCTTATCGTCATCATCTGAACATCTTTTGCTACGTCTAGGAACTAACTGTTGTTGCCGCTCGTGTTTATGTGATCTGAGCAGGTTTCTGCAGTGTAACATCTTCAATACTGTGAGAGGTTTTACCATGATGATGTGACCGAATCAAGAAATATTTTTATTGGGTAATAATTGATAGGCTTTCACTTTCAGAATTTGTTAGTTATAGGTACTTAAATTAAACTTAATTTATAAGTAATATCTATTTGTAGAATGGAAAATCAATCAACAACCAAAACACAGATTTGCATCGTATTTTGAACTATTTTGTTAAGTTGGCACTATCGCTCACCTTTCAAAATATCATAAAATGTCATTAAAGTAAACTTTTTTTTTCTTTGGCCATAACTTTGTTTTGTGCCAGTTCTCAAGTAAAAAAGCATTTTTTTTTTTTTTTTTTTTTGGCCATAACTTTGTATTGTGCCAGTTCTCAAGTAAAAACGGGGAAACTTCATATCCCCCAAAAAGCACGCGAAATAAACTATACGTCTTAAGTGATCAGAAAGCTTTACATATATACAACCTAACAAATTAACTTAACACATAACTACTATATTTACATTAAAAGGAAGGGAATAAATTTACAATTTGAGGTCGTTATCTATAATTAACTTTGACAGTGCGTCATATACTGCTTTTGTTTTGTATGTTAAAAGGGAGGATACATTTATTGGAAACGGAATTTCCAGTTCTATTAAGCTTTCGTAAAAATTGGTTACATCAGTTAGAGGGCATTCGAGTAGTAGATGATTGACATCAGCAACCGGTTCACCGCACGCGCATGAAGGATTGTCTACAATTCTAAATTTATAAAGGTGTGCAGGACTACAAACATGTCCAACACGTAATCTTATTAAGGATGAAGTGGCCCTTTTTCCTAATAATATTTTAGAAAACCATGGTTTAATTTGCAAGTGACTTTGTATAGAATGATAATGTTTTCCAGTTAATATTGTAGACTTCTCCCATATATCTCTCCAGGCATTCTGGAGATATAATTTAGGTAAAGTTGCTATATCATGGCAATAATTGACGAATGGATACATATCTCCACACCCTGTAGCGTCATTAGCAATTTGATCAGCTCTTTCATTTCCTTGTATACCACTGTGGCTCGGTACCCACAGGAACGTAACAGAATAACTCTTTTGATGACATCTGTACAAAATATCTCTGATACTCACAATTACAGGCATAGTTGCTTTTGATTTGAAAGGAAATCTTTCTAATGATTGCAAGGCGCTCTTGGAGTCTGAAATAATCAATGTTTTTGGTAATTTTACCAGCAAAATATATTCTAATGCTTTATATATAGCACACCAGTAAAAACAGACGTTTCTTGTGGTAGTTTGATTTTTTGGATAATGTTGAATTCCCGGTGAAATACTCCAACTCCTACCGTGTTATTAGCACCATGTTTCGATGCGTCACAATAAATATGATGCCAGCCATCCCAGTTATCATGTATAATAGAATTGAAATTATTATTAGAGTTAATAATGTCACCTTTTTCTATATCTAGATCTACATGTATTTCCGGGCTTAAAATCAATGCTTCGTAGGGGAAGTAAAAAAGCACGTCTTTATAAAAACCGTGACAGTGATAAGATAACAATAAAATTAGTTAGTTGTCACGATTGTCATGCTATGCTACCTGTCGAGACAGGCAAAATTCTCAAATTTCTCAAAAAGTAAACATGAAAAGGGATTAGTTAGAATTTGAATATTGTACAATTTCTTAGACCCATTCGCGAAAAGAAAATCGTTTCTTCTACAGTAGGTAATTGAAGTTTAAAAGCGCCAGAGATCTTATAGTTTTCGAGATCCCTTATGGTAGGTAGGTACTCTAAGGTCTGATGGCCAAAGTGATGGTGATACTCGGCCTTCGGCCTCGCATCCCGCTCACTTTGACGTCGCATGTACTGCGTTGTCATATTTCTCGTAAAAACGCGAATAGTTTGGCTGTATTCTTACGTTTTCTCATCAGGGTCACCAGGTAGTCCAGATCTTCCATAAATCTTGTTTTGATAGTTTTTTCTTTATGTGGGCGCTAAAATCTACCTCTGTAGGTACCAAATTTCAGCTCTCTAGGTCTAGGTATGGGAAGTACTAGTTCTATTTTGATGATCATGAGTGAGTCAGTGTCGAAAATGCGAAACTTTGCATTAGCATAACTTCGGAACTAATTGATCTACCAACTTGAAATTCTGGATTTCAAGTGTGTTATTACGAATTTCTAGATGACGAAAATTTTAGCGTTTTAATTCTATCCAGAGGTTCTCAAATAGGGGGCTGAAAATGCGGCGAAACGGTTCGAGAAAAGGATGATACGGCAGTGTTTACTTCGCGCTCGACTTGGCGGGGCACTGCCGTGCCCCCAGATATTTATTTCATAACATAAGTATCACTCAGACTTATAATATAGGTACAAAAAGTATATATAATTTCAAAGTTAATTTTAAAGTTTTTTTTATGCAGACAAACATAAATTCCAAGTCATTTTATTGCAGTACTATAATTTTCTTATCATCTCATAAAAATATTAGCTGAGCAGCCATTATAAGTACAACTTTAAGCTTTGTTAACACAAAACATCAAGTTACAATAGAACTTTGTTTCTCAGTTTGGTCCATTCTTTCTAGCTTTAGATAAATGGGCATTCTCCCAGTTCCCTGTTTCTCTCGGTTGTGGACATTTCGTTCATGACTCATCAGTTGTTTCCTATAGCCAAATGCAGTACCACAAGTCTTACAGACATGCTCTTTTATCCCTGTATGGTCTACTTTGAAGTGTAAATTCAGCTCTCGTTTTGTGTAAAAGCCTCGTCCACACTCACATTTGAAGTCCCTTTCTTTTTTGTGTGTCAACATGTGTTTGTTTAAGTTACTTTTGCTGATGAACTGTTGTGGGCACTCATGACATATGTACGGTTTCTCTCCCGTGTGAGATCTCATGTGCATCTTCAAAGATGCACCGAATCGTCCGCGATACGGACATAATGTACATTTGTAAGGGAAGCTGTTGAAATGAGTCAAACGGTGTTTTCTAAACTGGCAGTTCAGTGTGAAGTTTTTACCACAAATATCACAAACATTATATGTTTTGTTGGTATGAATCCTCATGTGTCTTTTGTAATAAGAACAAGCGTAACTTTTGTTGCAGACTGGACATGTTTTCTTGGTATCATGTAAAATTTTATGCTCTTTGTAATCTTGGAATGAATCAAATTGTATTTCGCATTTAGTGCAAGGGTAAATAAGCTTAATTTTTTCCATGGATGTTGTTGGCTCTTCCTCACTATCCATGTTAGTATCACTGTAATGATCATTTATGTCTGGCTCAGGTTCTACTGTCATTTTGAGGCGCTCATCAGTTTCTTGTGCAGTTTTTCTAAAGAGAATTGCCCCTTGAAGGAGTGCATTGCATGAGTGGCATAGATATTTCGGATGAGGGTCAGATGGACTGATCTCTATGCCACCGAATGTGCTAATAGCAGACGATAAATCTTCAGTGGAATCTCTGTGAATTGATATCGCACCTTGCTTCAAACAAACTCTGCATAGCTCGTTATTTGTTTCCAGTTTTATGGTCTCGTTCAGTTTGAAATCATCCTTATCGTCATCATCTGAACATCTTTTTCTACGTCTAGGAACTAACTGCTGTTGCCGCTCGTGTTTATGTGATCTGAGCAGGTTTCTGCAGTGTAACATCTTCAATACTGTGAGATGTTTTTCCATGATGATGTGACCGAATCAAGAAAATTTTTTATTGGGTAATAATTTATAGGCTTTCACTTTCAAAATTTGTTTGTTATACTTAAATTAAACTTAATTTATAATTTCTATTTGTAGAATGGAAAATCAATCAACAACCAAAACACAGATGCAATTGCATCGTATTTTGGTATTTTGTTAAGTTCTTAAGTTAAGTTGGCACTATCGCACACCTTTTAAAATGTCATTAAAGTAAACTTTTTTTTCCTTTGGCCATAACTTTGTTTTGTGTCAGTTCTCAAGTAAAAAAGCACGTCTTTATAAAAACCTAAAAGTTGTGGCAATTCGAGAACATGGAATAAACCAAAATTAGCCACACCAATTTTTTTATTTTGGTGCAAAACTAACTATAACCTATTCGGCGTTTCTTCAGAACTAAATTAAAAAAGGTTATGGTCATAGACAAATATAAACCAAATTGAGTTGCGTTCATCACGCCATCTAGTGGCAAGTAGTAACATTAGTTTGAAACCTGGACAATAGAGGGAATAAATAACTAATTACTGTCCAATATTTTATCTGTGTGTATATTATATCTGTATCATCTGTATTTTTTTTCTTTGGCCCTAACTTTGTATTGTGCCAATTATCAAGTAAAAATTATCATCTGCATTGATCACTCCCGAGACGTTGCCCTAGCAACAATGGTTTTGTTATTTTTCAGTTTGATTATTATAACCTGTTTATGCTAATTTATTTCAATGTTTTTCTAGTTAATCTTTAATGATTAATTCTTTCTTTCGTTCTAATTAACATCATTTATCTGTAAAATGGTAGTTACTTTTTATCATACCATGGGGCTTATTTCATAAAATAATGCTATGTAATTCAAGAAAAACAGATTCTAGCTTTTTACACATTTTTTCAATGGATAATCTACTACTGCCACGACGAATTCGATATATCTTTCAGGGTGAATTGCGATAACTATTGAAACTGCTGTAATTGAAAGCAGGAACTCATATACAAACAATACAAATACACCGAACTAAATTTTATTCGTTACGTTTTAGGTCTTGTCTAATTTGACGCTTAGCGATCAAATTTTAGACAGAAAGTTCGTTAAATTATGCGCCGTCGAATAGCTTTTTGACGTTTTCAACCAATGATATTATATGTACAATTTTCAACTAAATTGAATGACCATAAACAATTTATTCGTCTCGATCTAAACATAGTTTATTCGTGTATGCAGCGGAATAACAAAACCAGTTTGACAGGGACTAAACCCATTTAGTGGTAATTTAACTAATTTAGTTTATTCTGTTTTCCACCGAATTCCTGCCAGTGATAACAATTAGTTGTCCTGTCCTTGTCACGATTGTCATGCTGCCTGTCAAGTCAGGCAAAATTCTCAAATTTCTCAAAAAGTAAACATGAAAAGGGATTAGTTAGAATTTGAATATTGTATATTTTCTTAGACCCATTCGCGAAAAGAAAATCGTATCTTCTACAGTAATTGAAGTATAAAAGCGCCAGAGATCTCTATTCAAAAATGAATTCGATTCGGGTGAGGTTATGTTACTACACTAACCAAAAGCTTATTTTAAATTTTATTACAGAAATAGGCAATATATAATATGTCCAAAATAAGTCTAACATTACTTCACAACAATATATTTTCAGAATATACTACGCCTAGCTCCCGTCGTCCGAAGCACAGTATTTGCCAACCATGCCAGGTTTATATCCGCCAGACCCCTTTCTACAGCTACAACAGAAGCAGTAACAAAGCCTGTTGAGAGTCCCCCGATACCTTCAACTGTGGAGTTGGATAAATTGTATAAGAGAGTAGAGCTGGAGATGAGGGGCATTGATCCTGCTGTGCTGCTCAGTTACTCCTGGTTCTGTGTTGCCGCTGCCTCACATTTGGGCATTGAGGTTACAAAAAGGTATGCACTATGTATTTTTAACTCTTGCAAAGCAGAACACAGTTTGTAAGAATAAGATTATGTCCTTTTAATATTAGAAAAGTATAAATATCCATTTTTTGTTCTTTTACAATTTTTTATTCTAATTTACAATAGCTGATTGTTAAACTAAAAATCTTGAAACTCCTTAAATAAAAACGAATTCATTGACAAAATGTTGTTAGAACTACTGGCACACTGCCAAGTTACCCCTGTTAATTCAGGATCTTTGATGAGTGTGCAGAAGTAATATTACATACACTCACAACAAACTTCCTCTATTATAATATTAGTAGAATAGTAGCATTTACCACGGAGATAAAGTGGGCCCTAAATGAGCAGATAGGCTAGCTCTCATTAAACACAGATTTCTTGATAAAACTTCTTAGTGAAAGCTTAACTTTAAGTTTAAGCTAGCTGTTTTAGAATAAATCAACAATACTTCTTTTACAGCTGGGCACAAAGAAAGTCAGATAAAGAACGCCTAACCCTACTAAAGAGCGTACACATTTTCAAGAAACATCGAGTGCAATATGAGGTCCGGACATACTTCCGCTTTATCATCCTCCAACGTGTCACAGGATCAACTTGTGACACCTTCCTGGAGTACATCGAGAGAAACTTACCCGAGGGCTGTGCTTTAAAAGTCACTAAGATTGAATGCCAACCATTTCCAGAACATCTGACCCCACCTAGTGAAGCCTAAGCTTAATGTTTATTAGATTAGATTGTAGAAATAAAAATGTTGTTCTATTTTGGCATTATTTTTTATTGATAAAAATTGGAATGTTTAGTTTGTAAGGTAACATTAGTGAAATTACATGACATATAAAGATTTTGATAATAATTAAGTACAGAATTATATTGCCAATCACATAAGGTTCAAGCACTGACCTATGAATTTAGATTTAAAAGTTCTAGCTTATATGGTTGGCATGTCATTTTAGAATTTTCTAAGGGCACATAGCAAGTAATATTTAAATTACCTAGATTGAACTTGAGTTTCATAATAATTATTATATTGTTTTGTATCTAAAAGCTGAATTTCAAGGCACTTTATTTGATGGGGTTGTCTATTGTACATTGCTGTTTCACTGTTATACTTAGTTTCCTTATAAATCTTCTAACATGGAAGAAATCAAGAACAATTTTAATTAATTTTAACACCTGTTAGAATAAGAATATCATAAGGAATATTTCAAGCATCACTATAAACTATACCTGTATAGGATAATACTATGTACCGAAGTTTACTTTAATTAGAGTATTCAATAACTATTATGGTATATCAGAGGAAATATAACTAAAAACAAAGATTTAGGCTAAAACAAGCAAGATGGTTTTTTTAAAACGACCATGTTTGCTTAGCTTTAAATTAATGTACACTTTAGTTATTGAAAACTCCAATTACAAATTATTTTCCAATACAATTTCAATTAATTTCTACTCTTATACTAAACACTTCAGTCCACGTTTGGCATCTTTAATTGAGATACCTTTAGTATCTTATTCACCCTGAGATACTTTAGTATGTGTTTAGCAGCAATATACTTTAGTATAATATCTCTGACCGGAAGATACTTTAGTATCTTTTAGACAGTAAAATAGGTACTTTAGTATCTCTCTAAAGGCAACATACTTTTAATAGGTACCTATCTCATTGACAGTAAGATACTTTAATAGCAAGATACTTTTAGTATTTCTTTGGCAGCGAAGTACCAGCCTCTTTGTTCTAATCATACTGATGGTTCTTGCACACGGTGAAGATGAACAGCAGAGCGAAGCCCAGCTCCAGGGCATGGAACATGAGCATCACAGCACACCAGATGTACTCCAGCCGGAGGATGTAGGTCTGGTAGATCAGGAAGTAGCACACACCCACCGCTGATGGTATGGTCAGTAGTATTGAGAAGAATACTGGGATCTCTGTAACAAATATATTTAAGTGAGTAAGAAAATTGAAGCTTTCTCTACAAGGTGATTAATTTATCAGAAAGAATAATAGTATTTTAGTTTGTTATACCTACTGTCAAGATTATTGTTGCTCGATAGGGCGAAACTGTTGACAAGCACTATTTTTTATGTAAGTAGGGTAGACCGGGGACGATTGAAACAACTCAAATTTCTCGAAAACCGTTACACGTACGCACGTGACGCGCCACTCCATTCATCGTCGGCCATATTGCAATATTTGGCCAATGGCCAGTCGCGCTCGAGTCAGCGAGCGACATAGCGGTGTACAGGACGTCTTGACGGATTTCGCGCCCAAAAGTAAGAATTTACGATCATTTAATATCTGTTTAAGCTATTTTTACTCTCATTTTTTACTGTTTCTCATAGCTTAGTCTTTAATTTTGGTATTTTATGTGTGTTTCTATTAAATTTGATGAAGAGTTACAGCAAAAAGGACCGTAATATTTGACTTGAAAGTGAAACATGTGCTATGGGTATGGTTGTAACAATCGGTCTGGGGACGATTGAAACGTTGACCCTATCTGGATTTAAGAACACATTTCGACAATAGAAAGCTTTTTTTTTTGCATGGGTACTCATATAACTTACGCCGACAAAGTCGTAAAATAAAATTTAAAAAAATAGTGGTTCCTCCCCTACACGTAAAGTAGGCGTATTTTACTTGTTTTCAGTTACGTACAGTACAGATTTCTTTTCAGATGCCTAGAAGAAGAAAACATAAGACAGATAGGAATTCAAAAGACATGTTTGCATACCAGCAGGCATATGAAGAATTACTCTCGGGAAAATCCCTGAGAAAGGCTGCAGATATGTTTGGTTTAGATCACGTCTAAGTTTAAGAAACGTGTGTTTGAGTAAATGAAAATTACGAGACTGATATTTTTCATGACTAGTTTACTCATCACCAGCTGTTATTTTTTTGTTAGCCTGTAAAAATGTTCCACTGTTAGTGTAATAGTGTATAAATATAAAACAAAGTAGGCTTGTTAAATTTGACACAATGACTCTAAATATTTACAAAACAAATAATGACACTGCCTAGTTAATTAGTGTCCCAAATAGGAGCAAACATTCTGATTTAATTATTGTTATGATTGAAACAGTGTTATGGTTGAAACAAACCATTTTGTATGAAACGAGATTTATTATTTTTATTATGATTATTCTCTCTTTTAGCTTATAATCGCATTAAAACTAAATTTATTTTGTTAAACCTTTAATAATAATGTGACATAAAGCGCTCTAAGTAGCATAGTAAGAAATTTATAAAATATTCTACATCAAAAATATTTTTGTTGTCGTTAATGGCGAAATATTAGTGATGTGATTCCCATTTTCACCCCACCTCATTGAATAATTTAGAAGTTACGAAAACGATTAAAACTGATTAACAAAAATACGTATTTTCGAAAATATTGAGTTGTTTCATTTGACCCCACATGCTGTTTCAATTGACCCCAATGTGGGGTCAATTGAAACACTTTCCACCGTCGTTTTTAAAACGATATTATAGCTCAGCCATTTTAGATAGAGTTCTGAAATACACGTTACCTAATATGTAGCCAGATCCTGACACTTCATATTATATTAGCGCTTGATTTGGTAATACAAAACATGACTGTACTACGTGCAGTTAAATTAAAATTGTTTCAATCGTCCCCGGTCTACCCTAATACAGTCACTGAACAACATAAAAATAAATCTTTATTCAGTTAAGTAGTTTTATTTTAAAGAATTGCCTACTGAATATAATCTCCTAAGTAAATATCAATACACAAATTAAGGTATACCTAAATACATCATTCTATTCCATCCATATCATAAGGACAAAATTTACAGAGAAAGTACACTGCACATTGCTTCATTGCTATTCACATTTTATCAGGCAATTTTGCTATTTAAGTTTACTTACTCTTGCTAGCGAGATTACCTCGCCTTCCCAAGAAAATTCGGATAACCTCAACAAAGCACAGGAGACTGAAAATCCCTGCCTCTGTTAACAAGGCGTTTTCTGGATAGGTTACATTTATCGCCTTCAGAATCCCCATAGCAACTTCGCACACAAAGAACATTCCTAAATAAAAACTGTTCAAATAAAGTAGTATTTCGTAAGCTAAACTCGAGTTTACGTTTGTAACTTTGGACATTTTTATTTGATTTTGTGCAATTTGTTGGGATTGTTACTTTTGTTTACAATTTCGTTGCTCGCACGACCGCGGAGGTGACAGCTGATTGCGCGGGGAGGGGGCAAGCGGAAATGTAGACTTCAATAACTTTTTGCGCGCGCATTTATTGATTTCACAAAAAATTTACGAATTTATAAGCAGAGTATGAATATAAGGCAAAATTATTCAATGTAAAATTAAAGGATTTATAGATTTACATGGAATTCAATATTTATTTATAGTATGGAATTCAAACAAAAAATGTTTTTGAATATTTGCCGATTTTTGATGATGTATTTAGTTTAGCTACTGACCACAAGATGGCGCTCATTGCATAAATAAAAATAAAAAATGTACCTTAGAGAATACATAACTAAAAATGTACGATTACATAATCGAGCGGCTACACACACTACTATGTACTGATAAACTTGTGTCGAATTATTATGCTTTATTTAAAATACGCTTTCACTTAATTTTAACTCAAACACCCATCACATATAAAACTACCAGTAAGGAAGCGTATGCAGCTTGGCCCATAAAACAGAAAGTGGTTATTCAGGAAGACGCTGCTACAATACGCAACGCCTTTCTATTTATGGTCTTACCTGAGTTTACTTAGGATATTAGGAATGTACTTACTTAGGGTAGGTCCCAACTATAAACTATTTTTAGTTTTTGTTTTACTGATTAATTGAATTGCGAATACTTACACACTACATACATGAATTCGAATGTGACTTTGTTCCTCCTTCACGCTATGTTTTTTGGTAGGTATGCACTATGTATGTAGTAATATAAAAAAAAACCCGATACAACCAGGATAAAGCCAAGCAGCATAAGCCTGATTTCAGAAACATATTGCTTAAAAACTTACCTGTTACCTACATTATTATGTTAATGGTATGGTATGAATTTGTGGTTAAAGACTTAAATTAATTTGTCAGAGTTTGTATCTTTCAATCACTTTTGCTATGGAATTAGTAAAGTAGACAGTATATACCTACTAGTATTATTATTATATCTCTAAAACATGCGGATGAAACCACGGACCAGCACTAGTGTGTACCTACTCGTATGTATCAGCACAATAAGGAACTAAGTACATAAGAAAAACAGGATAGATGGCCAAGTTTCTTGTCAACCTTTAGAAAGTTCTGCAGAAAAGCTATTTTGCTACGCGAGCTTTAGAGCGTAAGCACTGTATACATATGTAGGTATATAGAGAAAATAGTATACCTATTGGAGTAGTTTTAATTACCACGCTTTGATTCAACTTTCCTTTATTTCCAAGAACATTTTCTTGTTACGCACATTTTTACGCAATTCTGTTACATTCTTCTGATGTGCATTCAGGTATTTAAAGCAATTTAGTCTTTATTACCTAGGAATATAGTTGAAGTTGTAATTATGCACTTGCTACATGGCTGAAACATGTAAGATCTAGGAAAATGAAAGTGGTGCTTCTTCACGTTGGTCCAGTAACTTGATTGTTTTTTTTTAATAATTTGGAAAGACGAGCTAAGAATTTGTTAGATGGAAAACATAAATAATTTTACATCATCATCATATCAGCCTGTGTCCACCGTCATGTCACCCCACCCCTCTCCAGCCCCACACAGTACGGCCCAGCCGGTCTAATTATATTTTTATTAGCATTTACTTCTTCTTTTATAACATTTCCATTCATGACATCATCATCATCCACAGCCTTCTCTATTCCTCTGCTGGGCATAGGCCTTTCTTTGAATGTGCCAGCTTTACTTATGTACCTACCTATGTTAAATAGTTACCTGCATAGTAAAACATTGTTTTTTTCACTCATTTCGTTGTCTAAGTTGTAATCAGTAGGCGTATGAATGAAAATAATGTTTAAACCCGAAGGTATTTTTTTTATAAGTAAGGCTGACAGAGTTTTACCGATGTCTATGCCGTCAGTACATAACAAAGTATCTGAACATTTTACTAAAACCACTGGCTCATTTCAAACACATTTCTGGTGAGAGTCGGAAAGCAGCTGGTCGGGACTCACGCGAACACAACACTTCCTTAGTTTGACCTAACTAGACGTGTGCCATACCATCCTAGAATATCCATTACAACAAACAAATAATAAAAAATATTTCATAAACAGTTTAATTCTAAATCTCTTCAAACTAGTTCAAATCGTGTCAAAACTCTAGCTAACATAACTTTCATCAATCAGAAAATAATAAAAACAAAACAATATCGAACTATTAACTCTACAGTTTCAATTTCAATCGCTCCAAAAAGTTGCGAAACAAAAAAGTTAACTTTGTAACTAACCTCATTTGTCGCTAAAATGAGGCCTAAACCAGACTTGACGTTTTCGAAGCTCGACGAAGAGACGGGATCTTCTTTAGATCGAATGTTCGAGAAGAAAGACTGTATGATCGAGATCAACCCGGGCCGAGTGATCCTTCCGGCTGATTACATGACCATAGGGCAGGATATATTGGACATGGAGGTGAGGGAGACTGATGTCTGGATGTGCTCTTATCCGAGGACTGGTGAGTGTGATTACATCTTTATTTTATCTATGAGATAAGCCAGAGGCCCTTAGGGGTGGTTTTAAGGTGCTTGATAAACTCTCGACACCAGTCCACTCACATTCGATAAAATGAAGATTTTTGAGATTTTGCCTAGATAGCGCTAGATTTAATTTAACTAGTATTTGTCGAGCGATTTTTTTATATAATTAGCATAGTTTAAGAAAAATGCAAGAAGGTATGATATCTCAAAATATAGCTATTTGATCAACCAGTTTTTGGTTGATTGAATAATAAGCACATTTTGTACTTAATTATAATTTTATATGGTGTATATAAGACTATAACCTACCTACATATCTACTACAACGACTAGTTGCCAATAAGAAATATGGAATACGGCAATCATGAAGTTTTATCGAAAAAGTGAATCGCATTAATTTTGATGGATGTATTTTTATGTTCTTTTATGTTCTCCTTCCAGGCTCCACCTGGGCTCAGGAGATGGTGTGGTTAATCGGCCATGATTTGGATTATGAAGGAGCTAAGTCTCTTCAACAGGTTAGTATTATACGGTAAAATGTACAATTGTACATACATATGTACATCATATCATACAAAATATCATAAAGACGAAAAGTTTCTGAGTGTGTTCATTCCTTCTTCACCCCTAAATTAATGAAGCTATATTGGTATTGTGATAAATTGTGATATTGAATAGACAATGGAGATAAGTACATATATTACATCCTACATTAACACACATTACTTATTTTTATCTTGGATTAACGCGGATATAGCTAAACACGTATAATGTGTTACTGTAAAGCTTTTCGTAATGATTTTCCAGCGCATTTTATATTATAATAATGTTTAGATTTTATTTTATACTTACGCCTGATTCAATATTTCAATATCTTAAATATAAGGAGTTATATTTAAGATATTAAATCAGGCGTTACTTTGCAGAGTTTCATTTACTCCTTATATTTGTTAAAAAAAAAATAAAAAAAATAACAGGAAATTATTTATGAGCCAAATCAAAATACCACAATGTTAGGAAGCCAGTTTATGACTAGTTAGTTATAGTTACATAACAGAATGCAACTATTTCCCGATGCACTGATACGGCACGAAGAAAGTGTTTCCTCGTGTTCCACTCACTGCTTGTTACCGAATAGGTGTGCTTTACTAATAACTAGGTATTATGTGGATTTCATTATAATTATAGTTAGTGTTTTTTTATTAATAAGCAACTGTGGTTTACCAGTGTAAGCGTCTGCTTTACATTATGACACACCCTGGTTCCAATCTGGCCCTTACTTACATAACTTAACAAACCTTACGGACATAACTTACACCAACGACTTGTTTGTTAATAAAGGTATATGAGAATTTGCATTCGCTTAGCGATAATGGGAAACCTCCTGAGTAAACAAATTTGTTTGAGGATCTCCAAATTAAAAAAAAAATAACATTAGTCTCCTATAGAAAGATCTGAGTGCCTAGGATGTAAAAAAAGCTTGGTCAAGAAAAAAGTTAATAATTAAAACTTACTTTAAAACCTATACTGCATCTTACTGGTTCTAGATCCGCTGTCCCCTAGTGGAACTGTCCTGTATCATGGTGGACGGTCACGCAGAATGGCACGATGAATCCGTGAAGGGGACATCCGTGGACCTCGTCAAGTATCGGCTGCCGACTCCAAGATATATTCGCAGTCACCTGCCCTGGGATCTACTGCCTACACAGATACAGAAGGAAGATGGAACTGCTAGAGCTAAGGTGGATTTCGTGTATTTTCTATTCTATTGGTACCTCATACACAAACCCGGGACATCATCATCATCATCATCATCATCCACAGCCCTTGGGATCCCACTGCTGGGTAAAGGCCTCCCTTTGCATGGGCCATCTGCGTCGATCTTATGCAGACCTCATCCAGGTTGGACCCTCAACTGAACAAACCGGGACATACATTGTAAAAAAACATTTCCGATTTTTCTTCTGGTACGAGGACTCTGGCGAAGTTTTAAACTGGCCTCTTAAATGCAAAATTTCGACTAAAACGTTTTTTATTTCCTCAGGTGATCTACACATCCCGCAACCCTAAAGACATGGTAGTATCGTACTACCACTACTGCAGGCTGGTGCATGGCCTCAAGGGAACCTTCGAAGAGTTCTGTGACCTGTTCATGCGAGACCGCGCGCCTTTTGGACCCGTGTGGAATCATAAACTTGGTAAGTACAATTTTAAGACAAAAAGAGATGTTTTAATTAGTAGTTAGTAAATCAATTTGTATGAGAATGTTTAACGTAAATGAATACGTTAATCTGTTTTTGGTGTCGTAGCTCCTAAACGGATGTTACAATTTTAATCGTATAAACTTTTTTATGATGTCTGAACTGACGTTTGCATGTGTTAGCTGTAGTATCATACTGGATTACAAACAACTTTCTTCCCTTTCTCACGTGTCCTTACAAGTAAAACACAGTAGTACCTACAGCTTCAACTATTTATATTAGTTACTTACGAGTTATGTTATTGTACTTATGTGTTTCTTAATTAATATTTTAAATTATTTTCGTCTTCCCCAGGTTTCTGGAACAGACGCCACGACCCCAACCTCCTCTTCATCAAGTTCGAAGAAATGAAGCGCGACCTACCCACAGTCGTCCGAAGAACTGCAAAATTCCTCAACAAAACCATGTCTGATGAACAAGTCGATAAACTCTGCGACCATTTGTCTTTCAATCGCATGAAGACCAATCGAGCTGTTAATATTGAACCCATTCTAGAAAAGTCTTTCGGAAAAAGCTATCTGGAGAATACCGATTTGAGATTTATAAGAAAAGGTGAGATTGGTGATTGGAAGAACTATATGTCGGATGACTTGTCTCGTAGATTCGATGAGTGGGCTGAACAGCATATTAAGGGGACTGAGTTAAGTTTTGAATAATGTTAATTTTTATCCTTGAGACGGGAAATAATGACTGCTTTCTATATCATCAGCTTTTTTTATTTAAAAACAACACAGAACAGCCTATACCTGTAAAAAAAAAGAAAACTGAAAAGACAAAGTTGTTTATATTTTTAGATTATTTAGAAAAAATACTCACACACACAGGTATTGAAAATTTTGTTTCAAAGGATATATTTATAAGGATATCTTCTGACTTTTAATCTCTAACGTACCATAATAATATGATTTTTCAGTTTGTAGCAAACATTTTATGATATTAGAAAATCACCGCACTAATGACTTTGAATCGGCGGCCATTTTAATGCGAGCTATCATTTGTTTTGTAACTTGGTTGTAATGTAACTGTAGGTACTTAGATGTCACGAAATGTATGTAATAATTATGTATAACATATTTTATATAACTGGTGTGAAATGTTACGTATTTTAAGGGATTTATGGATTTTATGGGATGATGGAATAAAAAGAGTGTTTTACAATTCGATGCAATTTTTATTACGATAAGTGTTTTTAAAACCCGCAAAAAAGTTTTTTACAAGCGTATTTAATACAGAAATGAAATGATTTCATTTGTATATGTATATTTATTATTACTCTCTATGAGTTGTATAATAATTCATTATATTGATGATAAAATATTTTATTTCGCAGTAACGAATTTTCTATTTAAGTACATATTATTTACTAAAATATAACACAAATTAATATTATTTTAATCTCATAGTAACGACTAGATAGAATACAATAATCTTAATTGACGCACAACACTGATCTACAAAGTGAATCCTCAAATAAATAATACACTTTATGTAACTTTTTTTCATAATCTACATACGAGTAAGTATCTACTTAACATTAATTGATCAAAAGTCCATTTATTAATGTGATTAGTGCCTTAACATTGTGATATATATTTGCCTTAATATTTGGGATTACATTTTGCTCTTTTTCCATTTTTATTTATGTAATTTTAAATAATATCCTACGCGTTATATAATTGTGTCAAACACGGTAACTAAAAAATATCTGTGCATGACTTTTAAAGCTTCAGAAGTTTTATAGTTTACAAAACTATTTTTCATATGATAAAAATATCATTCTAAACACATTGATGGATTAATTTATTTAGTTAAAGTTTTTAATTTTTAAATATAACTACTATCGACTAAGAAGAATCCACTGTTACACAGCGTTACAAAACGATTTGATATATTTTTATCTATTTTAAAATGATTTTAATATATCTATTGTCATGGAGTAAAGCTCATTTGGAGATTAATCAAGAATCTTTGGAATCACTTTTTGGGATGTTACGTCTTTGAGATCTAAAAACTATAAAATAGCTAAACGATACAAAATAATATCAACAACAAACTTTGTATAGAAAAAAAGAAAACAATTTCGTCTTTGGACTAGAGAATTTGTACGAGTCAAAATAATATAATTAAGTACTCCCTTTTTTAAACAATTTGGTAACTTTTAAAATACTGAAAATAGCTTCATGACAGCTTATGTGGCTGTACTCAAAATAAATAAAAATATTTTAATCTTACAATAAAATAATACGATTAGTATCGTACTAAACCCATTTAAAAATTCTCTCAGATCTCTTTTTCGTTGTGATAAAAGCCCATTTAATAACGTCGAATAGACGACAATAAACTTCTTTGCTAAGACAGCTTTGCCTATTTGTGTACTGAGATAAAGGTATTTTTTTTAATGAAATAAAACCATACTCACATAATTTAATTTAATCAATTATGACCTATCAATTATATTTAGAAGTTTTTATAGATTTTTCCCAACATAAATTCCCGCTACGTGAAATGCATAAAAGTACGATAAGCATGAGTATAATTAGGAATTTTGTATAGGGCAGTTCCGCTACTCTCCACTAGGAGCGCTATTACTCGTAATACTCATACATTTATGTATATATACTATTGATTAAGAGTAAGGTTATCTTTGCAAAGAAGTTTGTTATCAGTCTCATTTACACTTACACCTTAAATACTAAGCTAAATTACATAACATCCAGAATTATTAGATTTGTGCCTGACGTGAGGATTTCCGAACGCGCCGCAACATTGATGATGATTCACGTTCTTTGTGTGTAGATGGCCGTGCGGTACGTTAGCCGATAATTGTGACTTGTCTTTATCTTTGTCTTTGATGGAATCGTTGGTGATTTGTTTCCGGCAGTTCTTGTGGTGTCCTGGTGCTATTTTAGCTTTGAATCTGCCAACTTTACCTTGTTTCGGATGGCGGTCGGATTCTTCGACGGTTTCTTCTGAGCATACGCTGACGATTTGGTTTTCCGTGTTTGCGTCCTGGTATTCTGTGTCGGTTTCTGGAATGGAACAGATATATTTCAGTTTTTTTTTACATATTAATGCATCCAATCAAGAAGCAAGATGAGAATTTTTATTACATTTTGTGAAAATTTAATATTTTATTTTACTGATTTCATGTACAGGCAAACCACGTTTTGAGAAGAGCACTCTCATATGAATACTCTCTCAATCAAAGATAATGAAGCAATCTTAAGAAAAATAATTCTTAAACTTCTTTTCAGTGGCATCTGGAATGATCAACTGGTGATTCCAACGTAATCTTGATACCTACGTAATACGTACCAAGTTCATCAGTGCTGTTCCTGGGCGCGGTGGTAGAGGATGTGTCCGGTCGCAGCGTGGAGCACGAGTCCAGCGAGCCCACCGCAGCGGGGGCGGAGTGCAGCGGGGACATGCGGACTGCTCTCTGTGGACAGGTGGTGGAAAAATGTTTACAATTATTACGCTGCGATTACTTTTCGCCAGTTTCAGACAGCAAACAAGTTATAATCTGTACTGGTTTTCCACTAAGTACCTAACATTCACATAACATAAATAGTATATTCTATTCACTCATCATAATAAAAAAAGCTAAAGTGTGGGTCTCTTGTTCACACTGGAACTACTACTAGAAGTAATATACGAGCTGTTATTAAACTCGACACAAAGCGATCGAAGCTGCGGCAGTTTTTATGACAGGGAGACATGCTTTACTGTATATTCATAGTTTGCTCAAATTTTGGAAAAGTTATAATGATTTGAACTATTGTACAAATAAAAAACTCACGACTTCGTCGCTGGCATTCAGGTCGCGGTCCCGCGGCGCAGGCGCAGTGCCGACTCTGCAAGGGGACGGCGCACTGTAACTAATGTTACACCCTTCAGTATACCTAGCGGAAGGTTCTCGTAACAAAGGTAAAGTAATTCGCATAATAAATAAATAGAAAGATATTCCCACAGCTCCTTTCTATAACCGAATAAGCAGAAAGTCCGCAGGTACACACCGTTTTATGGTGTAAGTGCCGAAGTGTCGAACACAGCGCTTTGCCTCTACGTTTATTGTACGGACGGCGAAGCTTTGGAACACTTTACTGTGTTTCCTGCGAACTACAATCCAGGGGTTTTCAAATCTAGAGTTAATAGGTATCTTCTAGGTTAGCGTGTTTCACCCTAGGCTGCAGCAATGCTTAACATCAGGCAGGCTGTAGTCAAACGTAAACATATCCTTCGTAAAAAAAATATCTTAAGATCGCTAAAAAGAGCGTAAGCTCGATATTTTTATTTAAAACCTACACTAAAGATATTCGTTTAATGTGTAGCGTAAACAATCAGCGCCACTTGTGGCGAGTAGCAGAACTATGTTAACTGACTCATCTTTCGTAATTTCTGCTGAGAAACCCGTACTAAGGGTGCTGAATGCTAAGTGATCATAATAATTATTTTATCACTAATTCCGGACAAATATGCTATACTCTTTAATGTAAAAGCAATATTATTTTTGAAATTGAATAAAATTGGTGAAATTTCTTATATTGGTGTTAAGTATCTTTTTTAAAATTTAAAAAAGCTAACAAAGATTAAGAAAATAATAATTTTCTAATCAGTTACACCCTGCCTTTTACATTGTAACCAGTTGGTAATAATTTTGTATACCTACCTACCTACATTTTTTTTATGTGTACGTAGAAACCTAGGTACTGCAGAGCACAACACATCACAGGTACTCCAACATAAAAATGTAAGTTCTATTTTTTAAGTAAAAATATGTACCTAGATGTAAGCTTTTGTCAGAACTATAAACGTAATTTGTATTGTATTTGTATTGTAATGCTTTTACCATAAAGAAGAGTTGAGGCTGTCCACCCGCGGCGGGTCCAGGGAGTCTGCGTCAGCGTACACCGCTGCCACGCTGGTTGAGTTGGAACGGGATTCTGGCAATTGGAAAGTTAATAATTACCTTTTTTTCTAGCGATTGGAAAAAAATATTACCAAGTGGTTAGTTTTTCAAGCTAGGATTACAAGCTAGTGCTAGTTAGCTAGTGGACCGCACAGTCTGTCTTCTATAAAAGAGTTAACGTTATTTAAAAAGTTGGCGTTATTTTCTTCGGGTACACCTGTGGATTGAGTAACGCTTGATAATGTGGGTTCCAGAATGTACATGTTATAATAGTGGTCATACGGCAGTCGCAAAAAATATCAAAGTATTCTCGCTTGAGGACAATACTGACGTTAATTGATTTATTGCTGATGATGCGACTAAGAATAAAAAATTCTTTCTATTCAGCGTAGTAGAGTTGGTAAAGTAGGCATGCTCACTCTAAAGTTGAGAACTCCCTGCCTGTCTCCCTGTTGACGCACTATAATCCAGCGATCTTCAAAGCGAGAAAGAATCGGTTCTTATCGAGTAAGCACGCTCCATCTTAGGCCATAGCCTTTGCTTACCATCAGGCAAACTATGGTCAAGTGCAAACCTGTTTTAGTAAAAAATAAAACTGTAGTAGTATCAAGTAGTGGCTGCACACTACTGCTGGTACTACCTAGAAGCGCCCGTAGCTCAGCTAGCGGAGGCAATCGCATGCGATTACCAATGTTAAGCAAAGGTCGACACGGTCAGTTCTTGGATGGGTGACCGAAAAGTGGCATTCCATTTTGGGCGCTTCCAACGTTAAATTGTAGATCCCGGCTGTTTGTCTAGTACGGCAGTCGTAAAGCCCTTAGGGCGGCTTGATAAACTCTCGACACCAGAGTTGGCCACTCTCATTCGATAAGAAGAAGAAGACTACCTCGCTCCCTGTCGGTCCTGTTGGGTGAGTTGACGATGCTGCGCCGCGCCACGTCCTGGAACGTCACCGGCGAGTACATGCGCCTGTCTTCCACGGGGGACGTCACTGCAGGGGACATGCTCACTATCTGGAGACAAAGAGTATACAGGGTTAAAAAAAACGTGAAAAAAATAAGATTATATGGAGCACCGAATTTCTTTCGCGTATTCCCAAACGTAGAACAAAAGTTGTAGCTTTTGAGGTATTCAAGTCTTCCATCCAAAGACTGCTCGCGTCAACAATAAGCTGAATAAAAATTCAGTAAACTCTTTTAAAAATACTAATCTTCGGGAAGTTCAAATTACGAGTATTATTAGCGACAGCCATATACAGATAAGCGAGGTCGGTGCAGACTAATGTTCCTTATTGTTAAGCGTCTCCGCTGATCCGGCGATGCTGTCTCTGACGTCAGCAGTTCGTTCCCGCTCCAATTCAGTATAAAGAGTAGACAGTTGGAGCAAGACTGCTTGTTAATGGCGGCCGGTATTGTCAGAATCGTGGTGAACCTTTTGAAAAGACCAAAACAGTGTTGTTAAATTACCTGAGAAGTCCGATTTGCGACAGCCATATTACAGATAAGCGATGTTGGTGCTGACACATGGTCCTTATTGTTAAGGTGCTGTGCTGAATGCTCAGCGATGCTGTCTCTGACGTCAGCGGCTCGCTCCCACTCCAGCTCGGTGTAAGGGGGAGATAGTTGTGGAGAAATGACCTTGGTTAGAGGAGGACGAGACTCGCGGCCTTCTAGCCAATAAGTCTTCATTGCACCTTTAAAAGGGATATCATAAATTAGCCTGCTATTCGTTGTGTCTGCTTTCTTAGTGCGCATCATGCGCAATACTGTTATGTGTGTTTCTTAGAAAAATAGGACCAGAGGTACAGTATACCAACGAAATCTGATGAATAGATATCAAACGGATCTCCCACTTGAACGAACATAGCAAAATTGACTATTTTAGTATTTGAATGATCTAGCTATTCTTTAGAACGAATCTATTCGTACAAGTAGTAGTACGAAGTTTGTAAGCTATTCGTACTTCATATTTTATTTATCAAGCCAAATTGATCAAGCTAACTTTTGCAATATCAGACTGATTTTCAACCAACCTTTTCCTTTGACCTGTATCTCTCCTCTCTCGGTGACCATATAAGATGGAGACAGCAGTTCCTGTGTGGTCTCCGAGATATGTATCCTCATGGCTTCAGACGTGGACTCCATGCGAGACGCTGTGTTCACTGAGTCTCCAAACAGACAGTAGCGGGGCATCTTCAGACCAACTATACCAGCTACAACGGCTCCTGAGTGCACACCGACGCGTATTGATAGGTGGGATCCTGGAAATATAGGAAGTTAGACTCAGATTTATTGCCAAACTGGACAGTAAAATGGTGTAGCAGTGAGTTCTAACGAACATGCAATATGAATTTTATTAAAAGTCGTGTTTATAGGCGAAACTTGATTACTTTGTATTCGATTTCAAATCAACTTAGCTAGGCTTTTGATGTGGTTTTGCTTAATTATGATGAACTTTAACAACAACTAGGACATACAGTTTACTTTGCCATCTATATCTATGACACGTTACTGCTTTCAAATAGCACTTCTTATTTGTCCATTCAGAATTTGGTTGTGACGACTTTAGCTAATATTTGGTTCTCGCAAACATTTACCTCAGTACACTGGCTTAGGAGCGTTTATTTTGCAATGTTCCACTTACAAAACCATATTAAACTAAACTGTTACCTGTGCTAGGGTCCTTAAGGTCTGTAATAGCGTCCACCATGTCGAGAGCCATGTCGCACACCTTCTCAGCGTGGTTGTCTTCTTTCTCCGGAGCTCCTGACACTACCATGTACGCGTCACCTATTGTTTCTACCTGGAATTATGAGAAACGAAAATTAGGATGCGTTTCCATTTCGTCGAAGATACGAATGGTAGTGTCTTTAAACGAAGCCGTATAGCCAGAATCATTAAAATCTTCAGTCATGATTCTCGTTACACAGGGTCTTAAAGACCCATTAAAAAGATATTTGTGATAATTAGTTCTTTTGAACAGATGTTTATCTGTTATGCTTATTTCCGGCGAATCGGTCCGTTATAGTATGGATACATAATATAAGATCGATTTCTTCGAGACTTCATGTAAACAGCAAAACTCATTAAATAATTCATCAAATTTGGAATTGAAATAAAAAAATAAAAACTAAAAAAATATAAACTTCCAGATTCTCCTAGAGAACGTACCTTATAGACCCGGTTCCTCTCAGTGAGTGTGTCAAAGATGGAGTACATGGCATTGAGCATGGATACCACTTCCATGGGAGTGATGCGCGAGCAGATCTCAGTGAATGTCACCACGTCAGAGAATAGGATTGAGACGCTGTTGAACATCTGAGGAAGGAAATACAAATCTTTTATTAGTGGGAAAAACGATACTACAACAAGTATAATTCTTTAATGAATTTCCTACATGGAAGCGGGTCCTAACTTATTTCTCCACAAACCGTAAAAGATTAATAAAAAATCCTCGATCCTTCTCTTTTTTTTTAGACCACGCAATATTAGACAAAGAAAAATATCAAAGCATCCATAAATAGCGTTACATTAGATCGATGCTATGCAAAGAAAAAATACAATTTCAAGCCTTTGAATTTGAATAGTCATTACTTATTTAGATAGGCACAGCTTAGCAAAGAATACTATTACCCTTTAGCTTTCACAATACTCGTATGTATAATGTCTAATGTCTAGCTGTTATGACAGAAATATGTTTCTGTCACTAGTTTTCTTTCAAAAAATACTCCGTAGGTTACTGTATCTACTCCACAGCCAGCGAAGACGTGTCTAAATTCGAGCAAACAGAGGATCGTGTCCCGACCTCTGCAGATGAGATGAGCGATCAATTACCGAACGTTTACTTTGCACGAGATTTGTACGACATCATAGGCAAAAGACGCCTTATGGGTGAAACCTACGAACTGAAGTTCTAAAGCTGTTTCCGTAATGTGTGTCAGTACTGCAGGAGTGAACGGGATGTTTTCAGCTCCATTCAGTTTCCGTTCCGTTCAAGTGAAGGCCTGTTCCACCTTCGACCAAAGTATCACTTGTCCGAGCATCGCCATTTGGTGGTCAAATGCTTGACTTGCTAGAAAAATGAACATAAAATGCTATGCAAAACTGATGATATGTTCGGTTTTACTTTTTAGATTGATCTCATAGTCATAGTCATAGTCATATCATTTATTTGCAAATTGTAAAGATATAAACACTTAACAATGACCCTTATAGGGTACGCAAATATGTACATATGTATATGTAAGTCTGAGTGAGAAGCGGCCCGATTCATATCTCGATTTAAAATTTATCTCGATTATTCAATTTCTCATTTAAAAATTCGTCGACGGAGTAATAACATTTCGTAGTCAAATATATTTTTAAGTCACGGGCAAAACGTTCTAAGTTCACAATACTTTTTATGTTTTCTGGTAATTTATTAAAAATTTTAATAGCCATTGATTTAGGGCCCATATTTAGCATTTGTAATCTAGCTTTAGAAGTATTAGTACTGACAGTAGTAAGTAAGTAGTGACAGTACCAAGATTTATTTAAGTTGACATATTGTATGATTACATACCTATTATTATGTTTGACATGATTTTAATAACAAAAAATTTCATTATTTTATTAATAAAACTAGACATTGTAATTTCTAAAATTTTATAAAAACTAAATGTTATAAATTCAATTTGACGAGATATTGTAATTTGTGTAGCATATTCTGTGATATTAGTACATATACCTATACCTATGTATGTTACAACTTTACATTATCAATAAAGATTCTTTATCTTATCTTTTTATCTTTATTTAGTTTGTGTGGGAATCTAGATGCCATAAGGAGACACTGGCTGGTTGTTTTAAATGTTTTTTATTAGATAGATAGGTAGTTAGGAGTCTGTGAGTTAGTTTGTCTTTGTTTAAACCGCTTTGCCTTAAGTCTTCAGTGTTGTTGATCGAAATAGAAGGATTTGTTGTATCAGGTACGTTAGGATTATAAATGTTTTTATCGTAAAGTTTAAACCTCGAATGAAACAATTGCCAATGTATTTATTAGTTCGGTCATAATGGAGATTTATCTAATACATCACTTCACTTCTGTAGTTTTTACTAGAACACAAAAGAGACGACCATCTGATTGTAAGAAGATAGGATTTTCGACTCCTATAGATTTCGATAATGCAATGTCCTTCCATGTGTTTTTTATGTATTTCGTTGATTATACACACACATTGTGTTTTATACACTATGAGTAACCACAATTTTTATTTAGTTCCCCATTAACATCTATGATTATTATAGCCGTTACCTCACAAGTATCAATAGGATTCTCTCCCTTCCTCAGTCTATCAGCAACTTGCTTCGGTATCATCTGGTACAGCAGTTCATCAGTCCTCTTCATCTCCTCATCCAGCTTCCTCATTGACTCCTCCAACTTCTTGCTTTTCTGCTGCTCCTGGTCTAATGCCAGTTTTAACTCCACCGATTGCTGTGTTCCTGCTAGCATTAGGTCTCTGGAATTTTGAGAAGACATTATTATGAATATAAATTGAAAGAACTGACCGAAGTGATCACCTAAGAATGTTTTTTTTTCTAAATAGACTTAGGATTTTGACCACAGTTTGCAGGAAGCAACCATGGTGATGGTTTGCTGGAAGAGGTGTTCTTAATTGATCAGAATAAATAAACAAACCATCTGAATATACTTCCTTTCCATGTGACTTTTGGAAGACGAATATTTTAAAAGCATATAACTTTGTAACAAATATTGAAACTATTTTAAGACACATTAGAGGCGTCATTTGTCAATATTGTCGAGAGTTTTCAACCCGTTTTTCGTCAAAATAAAATCTGTATTTACCCTCAAAACTTTACTATTATCGCTTCGAAAGCCTCTTTGCCAAAAATGGATACACAAATATACTAACATTAAAGACATCGTTAACACATAAGAAGTCACAAAGAGTTTACCTGCTAAAGTCGTGCATAGAGAGATCATTGATATAAAGCCCGGTGGACACCAGAGCCGACAAGTCGGGCATGACGGGCGTACCCAGGTACATCATCATACGCCAGTTGTCCATGTAGATCATTTGACCTGTGGATACAAAGATAATTCTATTATAAATGGAAATAGTATTATGACGTGGAGATTTAAAGATAACTAAATTGTAAATTGCAAAGTGTGAAGGTGACGGGTTTTGTGTACCCTTCAATACAGGACCTAACCAAGCGTGGGTCACAGAGACTGTTTTATTAAAGTCTATAAGAATTTGTTTTTTGTGCTGAGAGTTGTATACTACGTGAAATACTATTTTAATTAATAGTTTTACAGTCGCATCGTGGGATAATTCATTTTTTAAAAGTTATGTGTAAGTGACTGGTTATTGAGGTTTCTCTTTCATGTACCAACAAAGAATACGATCTTTACAAATTCCGGTATAGACATTGTACAGAATCCCGAGTGTGACATAGGCTACATATTATACCAAAACAAGTCATGAAAAACAAAACACACACAAATAAACGTACAACGGCGTGATTCATATTATACAGTGAAACAAAACTGCAATATCAAATAAAGCTACGGATGTTTCCCCCTCATCACGTAGATAAATTTAATGTATTCAAAACGGAAACTACGTGTCCTATCTGTACCCAGGCGGGTACAAATTTACCTCTGTACCCAAACGGGTACAATTTTATCACGTAACCAAGTTATTGCCAGTAAAAAGTTCGTACGTGAAAAATGAATCGCTGTTTGAACCTTACTGAAATATTGGATCGACGAGTAAAATATATGTTCCGATTTTAGTTTTTTTTTCAAACCTTGATTTAGCACAAATTATTAATAAAATCATATTCTTCTTGTGAATCATAAGCGTTTGATAATCGATAATTCACATAACAACCTATGTATGTGGCAAATGAAAATAGACTTACATAATGTACATATAAGATTTTTACTATGATTAATCCTTGTAAAAACTAATACAACCGCAAAAATGTTAAACCTTAGGCAAAACCTATACTTATTTATCATATTGAAACGAATGTAGTGAGTGCATTTATACTGCATATTGCACTACAAACATATACTTGGGCGATTACAGTCCATTTGTTTCGATTTTTTCGGCAATTTAGCTTGATTTTTGAACAAAAGTTTTGAGTGTCTTATATTTATAGGTCACCTAGGATCTAATGAACTAGGTTTGCAATATGTACATATGTGAATAATTGAGTATGCACGTATTGTATCTAATATATACCTCGTGTAGTTATGTGCTAGACCTTCATGTCTGTAATAAGGCCTGGTGTACACCGATCTGTTTATTCAGATTTCAATTACATCAACACTACCGAACCTTTAAGATGTAAGTTTATAACATCAGGTAAAGCTCTCCCGTCGTACGCAAATCGTTTCTTGCGAGGCATGCCTGGAATTAATGAAAGCCGTCAAATCCTCCGGATTCCTCATGACTAAGGGTCGTGACGCCCCCGCAGAATTACTTACATAAGGCATACCACCAGGCGCGGATTAGTGAAACTTAAGCCAATGCGTTTTAAAAAAAAACTTTCAGAAGACTTGATAACCTCCTTTTTTGGAAGTCGGTTAAAAAGGCAATTGTTAGGGCAGTTTTCTTGAGCAGTTACATCGTGGTAAGCGGCCAGATCCTTCATATCCTTCAGATCCAGATAAAGAAGACGTATGTCCTCGGATGATGTGGTCCTCAAACATGTTGGTTCTCTTACGATGTTTTTCTTCACCTTTAAGCGAGTGCAAATCCACATATAACATGAAAAACAAACATTTATGGACATCTAGGATTGAACCGGGTCCTTCAAAATCTAACAAAGATGTATTTACCCCTGAGACACACTTGCTTGCTTATACATATCTAATAAATTAAATTGTAGGTTGTATGTACTCTGTATTATGTGTTGTAAGTCTAAGTAAGTAAGTATGTAAGTTGAGTCGTAGGTATCTAATTACGTATCTAATTATAAATTATTACTTATAGAAGTAGAAGTTATATTTGTTCAGTTTCAAGTCAGAGTGCTTGATGTAGTTTCTCGCCTAGGGAGAAACCTTTTGATAAATACAAGTTAGTAAGTTAGACAAGATATATACCTATACCTATATCAAGTTGTGGAAAAGCATTTCTCTAAATATCGTACTTATACATAATTATTTTAATATGATACAATCGGTGATTATTTTTATAGAAACACTGACTATGTGATCTGATATGTATTGTGTTAAATTGTTGTTTTTAGTCTAAATCTATTTTTGTAAAATTATTCTACTATTATGAACCAAAACCGTAGCTGCATATTTAAATCATACCATTTTAAAAGCACCTGTGGCTGCTAAGATACAGGGGTACCTAGTGCAGTAGCCACTGGTAACTCTACTATAAGGTCAATTTAAATAAAATTTAAAACTCTGTTAATTTAAGTTATCTTTAAGGTAAGAAATAAAAAATAAATGAAATTCTAATTCTATTAAAAATAAATAAATTAATATGATATGAACACTAATATACTCGTAATATTATCTCGTATTACGAAGCCCAAGTGGCGATGGGCTGGACACTTGGCGAGACGTACTGACGGCAGATGGAGCGAAGCAATAACTGAATGGTACCCGCGGCTTGGTAAGCGAAGTGTAGGGAGACCTGTGCAACGGTGGCTGGATGATATTAGAAAGTTAGAAGGACATCTGGGCAAGAACAGCGCAAGACAGGGAGTATTGGCGTAAGAGGGCGGAGGCCTATGCCCTTTTTTTTTTTTTTCGTGGAGGAAATGCATTTACGCATCCCCGCACTCTCCCCGGGGGGGGCAGCGGGGTATGTCGGGCTCGGAGCTAATGGGACTCCACTACCGACTAAAACCTACCACGATGTCCCTTCACCTCGGCAAGGACGGGTTTCGCGGGCAAGCGAGCAATACTCCTCCGCAAGGAGGCCTATGCCCTGCAGTGGGTCCCATTAGGCTGATGATGATGATGATGATATGAACACATTTTTGTAACCTTTTGAAAATAATATTATGTATGGGATACGCTAAAGTGGGATTGCGAATGAAAGCTATAAAAATCAAATAAGACCATAGTTGAGGGTTTTTAAATGTAAACTGCCTCAAAACTACAACCCTAAAATCATAATTAATCAAAGTCAAAGTACCAACTTACATGACCTACTTAGGCTAAGCACTAACTTAACGTTAATCCTAATTAATCTTAACGAATTCCAGAGTCCTGATTTTGACTAAGCTGTTTGAAGTAACTCGTACCCTTCTCAAGTCAAGTTAGTTTTGAATAAGTTAGCTTCAACTTAAATGATGTTTAATGAAGTTAAATTTAACATTACAAACGTTAGCACATACTATGCCAAAGCAATATTGATGCTGAATCACTTTATCACTCTGTCAAATATACTAGTTGATTAGCAGATGCGGAGATCTTTTTTATTACAATTTAATATAATAAATAACCCTGCATACATAATAAAGAAATAGTATAAGTTACCTTTTGTATAAAACCGTAACTAAGATATTGAATCAGGCGTTACTTTGCGGAAATCCATTGTAACTGAAACTCTGGAGGAATATGTAGTGTTTTTCCGCTGCGACTGCTCCTTAACCGACATCAAACAACAGACTTGATGGTTTTTAGGTGTGTTCCTCCATATACCACCGCCACACCACCTCACCTCCTAACCAACGTGGCCTCCGTGGATCTCAAGATCTTACCAACACCGCACCTTGTGTCTTGAAGCTTTGTTGTTCTCCTTCGGCAAGATATGGTCGTCGACACGTGTTTCGCCTCTCCACGAGGCATCCTCAGGACGTGTTGACTCCTCGAAGTTGTTGTCGAAGTTGTGTTGGCTTTCGGAATTTTATTTTATACTTGAATGTTGATCGGACGAGTCAGAAACAATGTTGCCTGTACGATTTTGCTAACGCTACCAAAACTTCTAACTGCTATTTTATTCAAGTTACGTCTTCGTCTTCACGTTTGCTTTGAACTTGAAAACTTTTGACATGTTGGTAAATAGCTGATTAAGTTTGGTGTTATTGTTTTGTAGAAAATCGCACAGTTATGTAATTAAAAATATGTATAATTAAGAATATATATTTATTCTAGAACATTTATTTATTTTATTTGGTTTATAGTTCATTTTTTATAGTACTAATATCATTTGTGAATTTCATATCATAAGATATAATATTTGGTAAAAGACCAATATGTTGACACTTGTTTACTAATTTAATATATTCTTTTTTTTTAAATTAATACCTACCTAATGAGCCTTCTTCTTATTGAATGAGAGTGGCCAACTCTGGTGTCGCGAGTTTATCCTTAGCCTTAAGGGCCTCTGAAATGGCTTAACGACTGCCAAACAGCCTTATGTATGAAATTCGTTCATTATACGTACTGTGAAGTAAATAAACAAATCCATTTCACCAAGTTCATTTCAATCCATTATCTTCGTGTTAGAATCAAAAGCAGATACATTAGTAATGCGCGTTGAACTCATAATTTTATTACCAAATTCAACATACTAATTTAAACCTGAACGTAGAAGAATAAAGTCCATTTTCCTCTACTTGAATTAGAAAATAAAAGGTTCAGTTAGCAAATAAATTCGCTAAATAAAAGTCACCTGTCCCGTGGGATAACTTTAACGCGACCATTTTCCAAGTTCTGTCTGTGCCTAGCTTTATTAGAGATACATTAGCATGTTATTGGCTCGGGGTTCATGTTGGATAAAAATAAATACTTAGGGTGAATATTTTAGCTATTCTCGTTACATACATTTATTTTGTAACATATAGAAAAGTCGCAGAACATAACTATTGCGTTTTAGTAACTTTGGTCCTAAGCATTTAATAATTCAATTCAATTTAATTTGTGATCTGTGTGTGCGTAACATTTTGTTTGGAAAATGATACTCTCATTTAGTTCGGGGTTCGCTAGAACAAACATAACAAAATATAATTTCAAATTTAATATTATTATTTTTTAGTGTATATGTAATGTGCATGTATGTATAATATTTTTAGTTAGTAAATAATATTTCCATCAGTTTATTTATTCATAATACCAACAATACCAACATGTCAAACATCATTTACATGTAAGTATGTCAAATTAATAATGAGTCAAAATCTACGAACAAAACACTACTTCCCGCGCGCGGAACCGAATGTCCCCAGTACACTGGCAGCGTTTCCACGCTGAATAGCGATGGAAACGCGATGTGCCAAGTAAGATCCCGAACGAGGATCCTGCCCTCTTTCCCGCATATATAGTTATAGTAAATAAGATAAGATAAAGATAAAGATATTTTATTTGCCAAAAAACACTGGTACGATCACAAAAATATTAACGTATTACTAAATATTACGTATTACAATAGAGAAAGTATAAGATATTTATGTTAATTACTTAATTAATGTTATTGTGAGTTTCTTGTGAACCCCGAACTAGGCCTGGGCCTGTATCTCGGTGGTCCAAGACTGAGAGAACCAAAAGAATCATTACCTAAGTCATTCGCGTATTACAATATTAAAAAGTGATCACGTTATCTAGTATAACAAAGTGATTTAAAAGACCTATTCCTAATTTGTACAAATGATGTTTCATTAAATTACTCTACTGATTTATGGATACATTAACAATTATTCATACCTAAGGATACTAAAATTTATTTAAATCGACCACATGAATTAACACTTATAGGATTTACAAATACGAATATTGCAGCAGTGCGTCAACCTACGTGTGTATGGTGTGTATGCGTGTGTGTGAATGTGACTTGAAGTGTGAGCTTGTATGTGTTGCGTGTGTGTGTATGTGTTTAGTTTAAATGTCATTGTCGTTATTTCCTAGTTTAGAATCGGAGTCGTAGACTTTAACCAGAATCTCAGTTTCTTTGTAAGAGAGTGAAGTTAGCCAGACTTTTATTTTTCCACGTGCCTTTCTGTGCACATGTTTCTTGACGGGATATGTTTTGCACACTTCGTTGTATGTGAAGATGTGTATATATGGTGGCAGACGGGATGCGAAGACCGTTCTAGTGTCAGGTAAGGTTACTGGTTTGAATGAGTTGTCGTCTCTATTAATGTCAAGATCTAACAATCTTTGGCTAGATTTATCTATTGCTCTCTGTATGAACAGTTGCCTCACGGTGAGAACCTTAAACTCTTCGTAGAGTTGACTAGTGGGAAACCGCCTCGGTTTTCCAAGTAAGACTTTAATAACTGCTCTCTGGGCCCTCTCGGCGGCAATCATATACGTTTTAGCGGCACCCCCCCATACACCTATACAATATTGCAGCAAGGATTGGCACAGCGTCGTATACACGAGCTTTTTTATATTCAGACTAGCAACTGGTCGCAGTTGTTTCATAATATATATGAGCTTGCGAACTCTTTTGGCTAAAATCGTTATATGGTTTTCAAACGTTAGTTTTTCGTCGATCTGGACACCCAGGTATTTTACCGATTTGGCTTTATTTATGCTGTATTGACACCCGCATCTATTAATGAGTGGGAAGGACATTTTGGGGCAGTCTTTCCGATGCATTTTTATGACGTTAATATTAGGTTCTGTTGCGCGCGTGATATGAAAGCCAACAAAGTTGCTTTTTGAAACATTAAGTGTGAGCAGATTCTGGTTTAACCATTCTGCTATGCGTGCCAAACCTCTCTCTGCCGTGTAAATTGCACTGTGCCAATTGCTACCATAAAATATGGCGGCTGTGTCATCGCAGTAGCAAATCAGCTCTGAGTTTGGAATTTTAAGCCTTAGAATTCCGTCCATATATATCGTAAATAGAGTAGGCGCAAGGATGCTGCCTTGCGGGAGTCCAAAAGATAACTCGATCTCATCACTTAAAATGTCTCCAATCTTTATGCGCTGGCGTCTCCTACTCAGGTAGCTCGAGAACCAGGACAGAGCCATTCCTCGAATACCAAAACTTTCCAATTTACGCAGTAGAATACCTGTTGATACTGTTTGGAAAGCTTTAGCGAGATCAAGAAACACTCCCACACACCTATTTCCTTTATCTAGCTCTCTCGCTACCGTGGACGTTAAGAGTTCAACGGCGTCTTCCGTGCTACGCCCTCGCCTGAAGCCATATTGACGGTCCGATAATAGCTTTCGTTTCTCTAAGAAGTCCACTAGGCGAGTATTCACTAGTTTTTCTAAAATTTTAGAAAGAATAGGTAGGAGTGAGATTGGGCGGTAATTGTCCACTAATTCCTTTTTTCCAGCTTTAAAAATAGGGACCACAACTGCTGTCTTCCAACTATTTGGGAACATCCCATTCTCCAAACTAAGATTACATATATGTGCAAGTGGTACTATAATAGCTGGTTTGATATGTTTTAATAGTGCCGGAGTAAACGAATCTAGCCCGGGAGCACTATCAGGTTTTATATCGGATAGTAATTTGTTCACTTCATACATATCTGTTGGGTATAAAAAGAGGGAGTCGATGGATTGAGTTGTAATATTTAGCTGCCTGGTCAGGGACTCTTCGCTTGTATTTGATTGTTTCAGTATATCTGCAGCAAGTAACGATCCCACAGAAGCGAAGTACTCATTGCACATATTAATGGAGGCTTTGGGACGCGCTTGGGAATTTAAGAGTTCAAAAGGGACGTTTTTAGGACGCTGGATGTCACATACCTCTCGAATAGTCTTCCACATTCTTTTCGGGTCTTTGTGGTTATTGGCGATTTTATTGCTTTCGAAGTTAGTTTTTACTTTATGTAACAATTTTTTACAAAAATTTCGATATCTAGAGTAGGTGACTTTAAGAATTTCATTTGTAGGTTCTTTTTTTACTTTTACATGCAGTTGGTCACAGTGTCGTTTGCAGCGGATGAGTCCCGAAGTGATCCAGGGTTTCAAGTGATGGCGAGAACGGCTCGTTTTCGTTTGCCGAGTATGTTTTTGTACTAGGTCAGAAATAATACCATTAAAGGTGTCCACTGCTTCGTTAACGTCATTCGAGCTTAGAATATTTTTCCAGTCTTGTGATTTGAGTTCATCCAGTACTGTGTTGAAGTCTGTTGAAGATTTGATTTTCTTCACTAAGCCGCGGCCAGTTGTTCTCTTATTCGTATCCAGGTTTATTCCAACCATTGTGAGTCGGTGGTCGGTAAGTGTTGAGTTGCATACCACACCTAGAACTGTGTTTATTTCTTTTACAAAAATATGGTCCAGACAGGCTAGTTCACGAGTAGGCTGTATTTGATTTATTTCCGCTGCTATTCCTACTTTACCGGCTTCAAACATCAAACTTGGTGGTTTTTGTCGGTCTTTTGGTGTGACGTTCGTGGAGTCAACACGTCCTGAGGATGCCTCGTGGAGAGGCGAAACACGTGTCGACGAGAATATCTTGCCGAAGGAGAACAACTAAACTTGAAGACACAAGATATGGTGTTGGTCAGATTTTAAGAGCCACGGAGGCCACTTTTGTTAGGAGGAGAGGTGTGGCGGTGGCATATGGAGGAACACGCATTCAAACCACGCCTTCAAACAGTCGCAGCGGTAAAAAACACTATATATTTCTCCAGAGATTCATTTATATTTTATGAGTAAAGCTGCAAATTTTATTGTATTACTATTTAATTGGACCAGTATATAATGATCTCAGTTGGAGAACTATTCCAATATCCGAGCACAGATAGCAGACCGCGGAGTGACGCGCCGCTGACGAGGGTCCAAGGATACTGGGGGCTTCGGCCTTCTATACTGGGCTACATATATATATATATATATATATATATATATATATATATATATATATATATATATATATATATATATTTTCTTGAAATTGCACACAGCGCCATCTAGCCCCACACTAAGCAAACGCTTGTGTTGTGGGTACTAGATAACGGATATAATACTTAAATACTTTTCTTTTGTAAATACATACATATTATACATACAAACAACCAGACTCAACACAAGAAATTATACATTTTTAAAATGCATAAATACTTGTGTCAAGCGGGAATTGAACCCGCAACCCATAGATTAGAAGGCAGAGCCACTACCAACTAAGCTAACAGGCCAGTAAAAAAATAGTTACCTACTTAATAAATAGTTACTTCGTGCTCAATGCCGTGATTTGTTATAATAGGGCTCTTTTAGATGAAGGTGGTATGGTAAAGGAGATAGGTATGCACTACTATGCCTCAAGCGGGTTGTCAGTGCAGGACACATCATAGGAACAAAATCAAAATATTGTATTTATTGCAGTACTGTATTTTCAATTACAAATTACGAGCAAGTTGCAGAACTTATGCACAAGATACATATCATAAACAATATAAGCTTCGACGGTGGTTGTAAGGACTTTTATTTAGATGTGGGTGGGCCGGTCTTGTATAGGTAATCGTCATTTCAATTTATCGTCTCTAATTCATGAATTATAAAAGTATCAGAGTAATGTAATTTAGCGTAGCTATATTGTGGAAATGGCTTGTTTGTAGCTATTCAACATTTTCCAATACCTCTGTATAAGATGCACCGCAAAGCGTGAAATTCAGTTCCGAATCCATGAACAAGCCTGTTTCAGAATCGTGTCAATTGAATACACGAGTAAAGTGAGAAAACATGAGATTTGCAACAACGTGGCATAAATATGTATGGAGTTCGAGATTGTTCGTATTTTGTAAGTAGTTTTGAGAGCAAATTGTGGATTAAGTAAAATAATGTTGAATTAATTGGTTTGATTTACGTATTTGACTAGACTGTAGAGTTATGTAACTCAATGGTGACAATATAATTAAAACAGAGTAATAACATATCTTGCATAAAATGACATGTTCTCCCGATATTGGAGCCGTGACGATCTTTGACTGGCTGAGAAACTTATTCATACAATTTATTACCTAATAAATCATTTCGTATCATGGTATTACATATCTACTAGGATTTAGAACAAACTCTATATCGGGAAAAGAAAATGACAATTATAAATAACCTGCGGAATATTTTTTCGGGAAACCTCACTGCAAAACTTTGATATCAACTCTAAATCCTTCACTACAAGGTAAATTCCTTTACTATAAAATAAATGTACCTTTAAGCCGCAGATTCTTCTCGGTAGTAACATCAGATTCATCCGACAGCCGCAGTAGTTCGTTCCTCTTGTCTGGCGCCTTCTCGTGCATGACTGCTTCTACCGTCACTAGCTCGAATATGTTGTTGGTGCGGTTTAGGATCTAAATAGACAAATGGATATTCTTATATATTTAGAATCGAGAGTTTACATACTGCTCTTAGGGCTTCTAATATGGCTTAAACGATGCTGTACTTAAGTACAGTATCAACATATCAGCAGCAAACTAGAAGCGCCCTAAAGAATCGCCACTCTCCTTAAAAATTATAATTAATTATTATTACTAATTAATAATTAATAAAAAAAACAAATTTCACATCAAAACCGTTAAATTTAAAATAGGTACGTATTTGTTAACTGCAAAACACTGATGTTATATTAATTGGCCTTATTTATGATTAGAAAATATTTTGAATTCGATTATAAATTAAAATTCCTTACCGTCTGAAACTTGAAAGCGATGAGCGGTCGCACCAGGTCGAACCAGTTGGTGATCTTCTTGCCCACCAGGTCGGGCAGGATCACCATCAGGGAGTTCCCGATACTCCGGACCACCATATCGGAACTGGAATAACATGGACAATAATGATCGATTTTCCAGTAGAAAGTTCATTTTAGTAACTAATGTCGCTAAGAGATGGCGCCACACAAACAACATGTAGGAAGTTCCTTCAAGATCATAAGTCCAAGGCCAAGGACATACCACTGAAGTACTACAAGTGGCGCCTATTTTACTGTCAATTCTTTTTTGACTTTTATGTGCATACGAAAAATAAAGGTGGTTCGCCTAGTATTGAGATAAATGTATACTCTTTATATCCACAATGTCACTACTTATTTAAGTAAATTGACGTTATACTCACCCAAAAACAATACAAAACGGAAATATCTCGAACAACACCGACGCACTGATTGGTAAATGTTTCTCTTCTCTCGTCATAGCCAATGAAGCCAGGGTGAATGCCCTGTTATCAAATGTAAGTTGGAACGTTACATGCACTGTGTCGAATAATAACTCCTCGCGAACTAATTCTATTCGCATTTCTTTGTGGTAAAAGTGTCTCGCTACCTGTAAAAACAATAAATCAATTTAAGTTGATATTGTGAAGTTTGTAACAGCGTCATCTAGTGTCGAGGTTTTGTAATACAAGTTAAAGGTGATGGCGTTAGTGTCGCTTAGAAAATCATAAGTGGATAAAATACATAATCAAAGTTAGGTACGTACTTTGTTGTATTTTATCTACTTAACTTAGGTTATTTAATAGAATTAAATAATTATTAGAAAAATATGTTGTGTCCACCTGTCGAAAAGAACGTAAAGCAAATATTATATTCCTACCTATGTGTATTGAATGTAAAATAATCTATACTTCAAACTAGATTGTATGGAGCAACGTCAAATTCTGATGAAGAATAATAAGTTAACTGTTCAGTAATTGCATACGCAACAATCAATTGCGTGTAAGTATGTAGATTTTTTTTGCATGCTCGACTTGCACAATACCAATTTAGTATGTAACTCATAATCGTAAAAGCAAACCAATCTGAAATTTTGATACTCTGGTCATCAGGGGGTGTAGCTCAGATGGTAGAGCGCTCGCTTAGCATGCGAGAAGTACGGGGATCGATACCCCGCACCTCCAATCTTTTTGCTATATTATTTTGTGGTAAGGAACTTTATTATCACACTTACCTCTCTTATCTGTCCCATGGCGTAGAAAACAAAGCCTCTTCTTTTAGATCGATAATGCAGCGTTAGTCCTTGCCGTGTCTCATTTTCACAAATAAAACTAGGCGCACGCATTCTTGGGTAACTAAACTTAAGGTATTCGTGTAAATTGTCCAGGCCGTTAAGAAAATCTCTCATATGTCTGCCTAGGACTGAAAGAACTCTGTCGTAGCCATATTGTGATACAAATCCGACGAAATATACGCCCATTTGGTCCATGAATTCGCGTTCTGTGATGCCCAGTACCTGGAACAAAGCGCCTGATGAAAATATTGCAGCAATATCTTTGTTTTCGATAATAAAGGATATATTATTGGTTTATATTAAGTGTTATTTTGTGATGATTTATTATGATTATTATTTATTAATAAGAATTTCAGATGAATTATAAGATTTAAATACATACACGTACTTTACCAAACTACTGGTATCAAAATCAAAATACATAATTATAAACATCACATTATCGACTGTTTCATGCTACATCTACTTCTACTTACTTTATTTACTTACAACTTATTTTAAATCAAGTACCTAGCTGTTACTAAGCAAATGATAATTTCGACATAACTGTCACCGGGGATGTAACTCAGTGGTAGAGTGTCTGCTTCGCATGCTGAAAGTCCTGGGTTCAAATCCCAGCATCTCCACATCAATAATTCTGTTTTTGCTGCTGGTTGTTAGCCGGCCGGTCAACAAAATTTTTTAGTGGTTTATTATACAAAATTCTTTTACGGAACATCAGGTTTTATACCGACCCGACGAGACGCGTGATCAAAATGCTGACCTTTCGCTCAACTTTATTACTTAATATATTAGTGGTTTTCTTTGTTTGATCTTTTCAGGTATAATTTAAACAAGCATTTTATAAAATATATAAATAACTCTCAATTAAAATAGAATCTTCTTCGAATTATTACAAAGCCAAAAAGAAAATGTGGCCCATGAGGGGATCGAACCCGCGACCTTCGCGTTATTAGCACGACGCTCTAACCAACTGAGCTAATGGGCCGACAGAGTAGTGGCTCAAATTTTACATCACTTCTGCGTTAGTCAGTGCCAACTTAGTGCCGTATTGTTGAATTGCAACAGTAGTGCCCTCACATTTAACACAAAGTTTAAATAATAATAAAACCATAGTGCGGGTTTAGCACTTGACAAAATAACATATTTTGTTTGACAAACCCAAGGATTTTTATTTCATCCCTCTCTTTCGACAAACCACAGACATAACTGCAATTTAAAAAAATAGATCTAATTGTACCGCAAGGATTTTCATTCCTCTCTTTATATTATTTTCATGTTGTACAGCAACAAAATAATCTGTAAATGACGTTTCTTTAACTATATTTCAAAAAATCTAGCAAAGTGCCCCAATAGTAAAATCTAGGTTGGTACAAAAATGGCATCGCTTCAAAACTATTCTCAAAGGATCAGGGATTTCATTTCGTATCTCGGTTGAAAACCTTGCCTGAGTTATATTGGTTTCTGAGCTAAGAAAAAATAAAGTAAATTCTGGCCAAGTGCGGGCTGGATTCGCAAATAAAGGTTAAAATCCATGGAATCCTAAAAAAACAATCAATTTTTAATGTTTCCTAAATGTTATAATAATAAAATTCCCTTACTATTGTCATGGATTCCAATAAAACATTATAAACGGGTATTGGGGAAGTGCAAGCTTAGGTACAAATAAAATAAATGACTGTATGTGGAAACAATAAAATTATTCAAATAATTTACCTACTAATTTGAGACTTCCTTTCTGAAAATAGACTAAAATACCGCTTCAAAATTTTCTAGTAAAATGATTTAAAATAATGTCATAGTCGATGCTTGCGACTTTAGCATCTTACGTTCCCATTGAATGAGGTTATAAAAATACCTGTTTACAATGACAGTTCAATTTTATAGCACCACCGTGGCCCATGACTTAATTTTTAAAGATTTTATTCAAATATACTTGAATGTATCTTATTTAGAAGCTAGGAAATGGTGTCAGTTAAAAAAGTATTATAACTATTATATCCATTACCTAGTACCCACGACACAAGCGTTTGCTGGGTGTGGGGCTAGATGGCGCTGTATAATATACAATATCCCGGAATATTTATTTCTTTGTTTAGTTTAGCCAATAAAGCATAGCAATTTCTTAGTTAATTTGCTTAGAATTAAAATCCAGGCGTCTTTAAATCCATAGTAAATGTTTTTTTTCTTTACAATACTTTTTAGACTATAGCGTAGCTTTCTAAAACATTACACATTTCACGCCTATTTTACTTGTATTTTTAACCAACTTCAAAAAGGAGGTTATCAATTCTGCTGAAAGTTTTTTTAAAGTGATAATAAATAAAATCGCCTGCCGCCGTAACAGAATATCAGCGCTGGTGACATAGTGCCACAAGCATTAGGCTGAGTTGCGGCTGTATTGGGGCATTACAATATTTTTTTGTATTGTGTGTGTCTCAATAAAGATATTTCTATTTATTTCTATAAAATATCGATGGGCCATTCCACCAACCAGTAACTGTACCCTTTATTCCCGTGTCGTCACCGATCAGAGACATCAAAGACTTATTTATATCAAAGTAAATCATAAGATCAATAAATACATCATCGCATCATTATTTTTGTACCGCTTTAGCGGCTTTAGAGAATTAGGCGGTTTGGGACGGTTCGAGCGTTTTTTGTTAAATGTTGTGCTATTACATATTGTCAAAAAGATAATCTAGAAAGGAAATCGATTCAAACGATCTTCAAAGATACCATAATCGGCTTAACAATAGGATTATGGATGTTAACTAAGCATGCCTCAATCTTTCGTACTTAGTCAACCATAAGAGCGATACATGATCATATATGGTGGTTACATATATCTGCTCTGTCCGAGTCTAGCCTGGAGATTCCTTCGAGTAGCTCTGGTAGGGTACAAGTAGATGGTACCCGCGCTGTGCATCGATGCTCTTTCATTTGTCTGCATCATCTATCATTGATTTGTGTAAATTGGTTTTATGAAAATATATGAATATGAATATGATAATGAAGGTTCTTATCTCCTTATCTTCTAAAACTGTCTAGCGTATGCAGGTAGACCTAGTAAATGTAGGCTGTAAGTACTGTCCTCCAGCTTTCTAAATAATGTTTATTCATCTGCATTTATGACCTATAACTACAAATTACTATGTGTTATACCTTCTGTGCACTGTGAACCAGAGAACTTTGACACTGGTGTGGCTAAGAAAGACCAGTGTCAAAGTTCTCTGGTTCTTCTTCTTCTTATCGAATGAGAGTGGCCAAATCTGGTGTCGAGAGTTTTCAAACCGCCCTAAGGGCCTCTGACATGGCTTAACGACTGCCGTACTAGACAAACAGCCGGGTCTTACAATTTAACGTGTTTATTTCTCTTAAAAGCGCTGGTGTATCAGATATGAGCTCACCTCCTGAGCCTTCTTAGCGAGCCTGGTGATTAGGTTCTCCGGGTACACCTGGTGCACGGAGAAGGAGGGCTGCTCCACGCCCGCCTGCCGCCGGATGTCCTCCCACCGCTCCTCCCCGTACGTCTGCCGGATGTACTCCGCCATGTTCTCCAGGAGGAGGCCGTACATTGTGGGTGCTGGAACAAGGAAACATACATTTAATCATTTGTATTAATATACCTACCCCCTTTTCAAGTGATATTCTTCATTACTGAAGGTCGTGATTCCCCAGCTATTAGATGGGTTGGGAAGTTCTCTTGGGCTAGTACCTACATATACAGCGGCCATTTCCTAAATTGTTACCCCCGCGCCGCGCGCGCCGTCCTGAAACACTGTTAACGGTCGGTAACGATTCACTTTCCTTATGTTCATATTATATACTACACTACACTTGTCTTATTTTCTCGATATTGAATTAAAACTCTTTATCTTCTTTTCATACCAAAGTTTGTTTGTCTTAGTGACTGATCATATCGGTGTAGAGGTAGTAGGTAAAAAAAAACAATTTATTTCGCTATTATTGAAACAACGAATTTTTTTTTAAAGAGAGAGAATTGAAACAACTAGGTACTTACTCCTACTAAAAGAATATTCTGGTGTTCCCTTGTTCCCTATTATCCCTTATTCCCAAAACACGCGCCATGGTTCAGCGACCTTTCGCGCCTACTCCACACCATTATATTATGGTGTATAAACAGCCTCCATTGTTTGCAAGAATTGAAAATGATTCTTTCGTTAGCTAGAATCATACCGAGTTAGTGTTTTTTAACTATCCTATCCTAGTTTGGTTTGAGAGCGAGTTAACAAGTATTTTATTTACCTACTTGATAGACTCACGCTTGACTACATCTGAGCGGCCTGCGGTTTTGTGATGTTGTAATCTATGCCCGTAGCGCGCTTTTTTAGAAGAAAATGGTTCACGACTTGAATATTTCAACGAACATACCTACATAAGTTAGAGTTCTAGTGGTAGAGATTTAGAGAGTATGCTCGTGTTTGGGCCACAGCGACGGTTCTGTGAATGTGGCATCGGGTGACCCAATGGCCAAATGCAATTCGGGATGATTACCATCAGCCTTATGGCTCGCTCATATTATATCTTTATTTAATTATAATTTTCATAAAACCCTCTATATAAATCCACCCTATGGAATGCGTATCCGATTACGAAATAGTCAGATTACCTACTAATGGTGTATAGATACAAACGGGATGATACATTGTTATTTCGGGTTGTTTCCAACTTTATGGGACGACCATTTTGGAGGATATTTTGATTTGTTATACCGGACTATTTTGAGGAACTGTTGATTGTGAGTTTTAACAGACTTCTTCAGAAAGAGGGAGGATTTAGATTCAGTGTCAATTCAATCTACCTATCCTATACATTATTCATCTTCTTTTCGAATGAGATTGGCAAATGGTTTCGAGAGTTTATCAAGCCGCCCTAAGGTCCTCTGACATGGCTTAGTCTATATCTACTATGTATAGTAATATTTACTATGTGATATTATTTAGGCTTCTAATCAATGTATGTATAAAAAAATGCTTTATTTTAATAAGGTTGCTAACTTTGCCTGTTATGCCATTGTTTTTTTCTGTTGTGATTTTCTTCCTCTTGTGCGAGTTCTTCATTGTAATGAAGTGTTTATCTTTCTATAATGTGCAATATTTATTATCAAACTATAACATAGATAACATCAGTAACTCTGTAGACCTTGAATATTACAACACTCCATTAGCTATTTGAGTATCTTTATCCCGCGATTAATCAAATCCCGCCAATAACGGTGGTCTAAATTTAGTACATTATTATCAGAAAATGTGTCTAAATATAGATTGATGTAATTCAACGCCATAAATTTCTGGCGCCTTTTTAATCGATGGGTCGAGTTTTGCGGAGATGACGAGTAACATAATGAAACAGAAGAGAGGAGCATGCTATGCCGACCGTGTTATATGGTAAAGAGAAAGAAGAAGAAGGATCGATTTTACGTCTCTTCTTGTCTGTTTGTTTGCCTGCCTTCTTGTACGTGCGTGGCGTTACAGCCAGCCCCAGCGGAAGACCAGCGCTGGTTGCTTCCAGACAACCAATGCTGGTTGTGTGGACGTTGAGTTGGGGCTGTGTTGTGGCAGAATTTGTTTGTTTGTGTATTATGTTCTTACTAGTGTTTGTTTTTTTGTTAAATCTGTCACAATCAATGTTTTCTTTCTTTCTTTATTTATTTTCGCCATGGCAGTCAGTCTACCGTAGCCTAAATCGGTAAATGCCTTACTGTTTAGTTTAGTAACCGAGTTCCACAAGATGCGTCGTTCAAACACTTCGAACATTGCCGATAGTAATTATTTACGCTCAAGTTTGTTAATCCAATCTTACTGCTGGTTAAGACATAACCTAAAATAAATACAATGATTGCTTTAAGCGATCAAAGTAGCAATAATATTAAATTTTTATTCAAAGACTAAAAAAAAAGACTTAAAAATTAAAGCCTAGATTTCCTTATACTTTGCTATTAAACAATATCACCTCTATTGAAAACCGCTCCGTCCCTCCCATTAATGGGGATTTATTTTATAGGCGGTCCTTTCCGTGTCTCAGATCGTTAGGCACAGATTTAGATCTAGGCCATAGTGAAAGTCATTCTTTCGGGATTTTACTGGAAAGTAATGTAGGGTCGATTTTCTCTGAAAAATAGACCTAAATCTATACCTACTTTGGTTTTTTGGTATCTTACCGTAATCTTAATGGTCTGTTTCTAAGATAGAAGAACGAATGGTTTCCGGTGGTGGTTTAGGTGTTTATCCGAAAGAAAAAAATCCAAGGTTGAAATAGTTTACAATCAACACCTCAACTATATCTACCTCGGATTTTTTATCCAGCATCTAAGCTGTCTGCGTACCACGAGCTTGTTTCCAAGCAAATTCGCAAAATGTATCTAAAAAACGGCAAAGATTTATATATATACATCAATATTTTTTCTGTCACCTCTAGATCTTAGCTCAAACATAAGTCTAGATAAACGTAAACGCAAATGCTATGAAGTTACTCATAGCATTCATTCATATTCATTGAAAAAACTACTGCGTCATGATTATGAGGTGTGGTCTTTCCATTTATGTTGCGTAATAAAATCTACCAATATAAATAGGTATGATCGTATGACAGTGATGAATTTCGGTATCGAAAAGAGGTTCTTTCTCTAGGGACCCTTGAGATGACTTAACGACTCTTATATCGTTGGGATCTTCCATTTATAGCTAATACGTTAAGACTAGTTTTATTCGTATACAAGCTTGCATTTCTATCTATCTATGTATTAGTAAATACCAGATATAAAACATAGATGGGAAATTAGTGTTAGTGTTTTAAAGGTTAGCGGCAGAACACTTTATCAAAAATTTGTACAGAGAGGCATAAAAGACTAAATCATTTACCTAATATAGTCTTTAGTTGGCAATAGTTGGTGCCTATAATATGTTTTCTAATTTCTAACCAGCGTAGGACAAATTAGGAAAACCTATGGTGAAACCTAACAAAAATAGTCTAGCCAATCTGGTTCCACTTACTTTTATTACATTAACTATTGGTGGCATATATATGTATGGGGATCAAATTAAGATGTTATGTTGTACTTACATAGAAGTTAAAGATTTGGCTGAGGACAGTGAGGACCGAGGAAAGTAGCGTATACTCCACCACTGACTCCACAGACAAAAAAATCCTCCTGAAAATCCTGGCTCTTAAAATAGTGATAAAAACTCGGTTGGTGTCAAGAGTTAAAAATAATGATGATGACTGACACATACATAATTGCAAGTAGTTTGAAACCATTCAGCCTGATTTGACAGGAGAAGATTTACGTCAGAGCTCCATGTATAGACAAGAAGTGATGGTTGGATCGTGTGCTGGATGATTATTGTGTGTTTGTTTAGAAATAATTGGGGTCTACGTGAGGTGAGGCAGATCCGCTCGTCGTTAGATTAATTAGATGTGTCTTTGATTCTTTAAGCTGCTTTAGGATTTTTGTTGCTTGATTGATTGGATGGAATTTTGTAGCCAAAGAATAAAGTGAGCTGAAGTGGTGTACTGTGTACATTTGACATTGCATACTTCATTTTATAGGCTACAGAAGTCCTAAATCTGTTTCCCTTGACACCTTGATTTCCGGCCAATTTGTTTTTGTTTATGTACGTCTAAATGTTCCTTAGTAAGTTTGTATGAGAGTCAACTTTGGTGTCAGACTTTTTAAATCACCCTTAGGGCATCTACCATGACTTAACGACAGACTACTATGACAATCAGCCGGGACCTTCAATTGTTCCTAAATAGTGTATTTTGCAGTTGAAAAGTCGGATGTGAATAGTGTAACACGTTTGACACAACAATGGACCAAAATCTCTGTCAAACAGTCTCAATAAACTACTATCAACAAACCAACATACAATCAAATGAAATCAACCAAGATTTGACCTTCCAGGGAAATGGCAAACTTTTATGTTACTTTTGTTTGTTCCTCTGACAAACGTATTAAGTTTTATGTGTCTATTCACAAGGAAAGTGTTATTTTTGTACCTTTAGTAGTTATTCGCAAGTAATCTAGTTAGACTTAGGATAGTTTACCTACTTCAGGATAAGTAGGATTTGGGTTTTGTAGTTTTGATGCTTGTTTGAGGGTTTAGTTGCTATTGTTTTTATGTCCATACGAACGACGTAGCCTGTGTTTAAATAGCTCTTAGAATGTCTCAGAATTAACACACCTATTAATATAAAATTACCAATAGATATCAAATTATTCATAACATTTTAGTCTATAGGTATGTACAAGTAGGTATGGGTACCTAAAATTTAGAAGAGGATGCATATCATTAATCTGATATGTTTCGATAGCCTTTTTTTAGAGCTAGATTGAATCTGCAATATCAGCATCTCTTGTGCGTATCAGAAAAATAAAACGTCCCGAATGTGTTTTTTCATTGTAGAAAATTAAATAAATAATAACATATATCAGATTACTAATAATACTAATTACATTTCCTATTCCTCCTATGTCCCATACCAGGGTCAAAGCCATGGTTACGGGCGAGTCCATTATCAGATACAATGGGCGAGCTAATTTTAGACACAATACCATAATGTGACCACATCGGACCGATTTGGAAGCCGATCGGTAACGTAAGGTCGTAAAAACTAATTCACTATTCTGACTCTCAAGCTATGGTTTCCGTGTGGCTGTAACGTGTCTGGCTCTCTGGTAAAGCATCACAAAAATCATGCATAAACACACACATAAAGCGAATTATTCATTTGTATAACAACATTTATAAATAAGTACCTACCTTCATTTAAAGAAGTAATAATAAGTTAAGTATACCTGTGTCATATGTTATTGAGTACCTAGTAGAAATAAAGACTATTGCTATTTTTATTTTATTTATCACAACAATTAACTCACTCAATTTTCTTTCAAAAGAACAGATAGTTCAGGCAACCCGTGACCAGCATGCTGGCGCATTCTTGGCGCAAAGGATAAGCATTGCCATCCAACGTGGCAATGCCGCCAGCATGCTGGGAACGTTGCCTACAGATATACTTTTTTTATAGGTGTTTTAAGTTTATTAAAAGTTTTCGTTTATAAGTTAGGTATTAATTAGCGTGACTTCCCCGGCGTACAACTGCTCCGCACAACTGGTTGTGAGTTAAGTTTTTATTTTTAATTAGTAAAATTTGTTTTGTAAGTTTTTATTAAATAAATACTGATAACCCAAATTAAAAAAAAAAGCAATTGACATGCAATTTTCAATTCATGATTTATAAAACGGAAAGAAATGTACTGTAATTAAAAAAAATACAAAAACCTAAATTTGTTAAACCTTAGTTCTATATATATATAGTTAGATGTATGTATTTTTTCTAATTTCAATGAGGAAACGGAAAATTCTAGCGTGTAAATCTTGTATCTTTCCTAGTAACTCTCAAATCCAGCCGAAACCCATCAAAGTTATCACACATCTCTCTATTGTTCGTCTTAATAGGCTTTCTTGCTATTTTCTTTTTGTCAGGCGTCATATCCTTCAATCACTCGGCTTATTGGTTGAGGATCGAGAAGGCTTTTATCGAGAATATATAGGCTTTCACAGTATTTATTGTGAAGGTTAGGTGAATCAAATGGTTCTAACGACATCTGGTACTAGTGATCAAATGATTGGCTGTATAGTGTAATAAAAAAAACAGTTATATATTATATACTCGTACTATGCATAATTAGTGGTATTTTTCGTCTGGTCAGAGTGGCCAACTCTAGAGTCGAGAATTAACAAACCCGCCTATAAGACTTCTGACATGGCCACTAGGTACTAAACTATTGGGACGGGAATTGCGGAGGAGTATTGCTCGCTTGCCCGCGAAACCCATCCTTGCCGAGGTGAAGGGACATCGTGGTAGGTTTTAGTCGGTAGTGGAGTCCCATTAGCTCCGAGCCCGACATACCCCGCTGCCCCCCCCGCGGGGATGCGTAAATGCATTTCCTCCACGAAAAAAAAAAAAAAAAACTAAACTATTATAGGTACCTATTATGTTTAGCGATGATAGGTATTGTGCAGTGGCTTATTTTGAGAAGCTCAGTATGTATAATATGTTTTTTACCGCTCGTCGTATTAATCGGGTTAGTTTATTGAGCGTTACCTCATTACATTATGTACAAAGTACATGCCTTGCTTGAATGAATATAATAATTATAATAGGTATTAGGTATCCTTTCACCTGAACGAGATTGGCACAGGACCGAGACTGTTGGCATGACAAGAGAGAGGCCTGTACCGAGCAGTGGGAAAAAAATATGACGATGATGATGGTTCACCTTGGCTTGGCACAGTCACGTGTTGTGCAGATAACTTCATGTGGCCTGATAGCCAAATGCCTGATTGCCAATGTCAAAATTTTTGCATTAGTGACCTAAAATCCTTTATAAATACATATACGAACTTATTAAAGTAGTCTAGGCTTCAGCAATAATACAGCCTCATATGATGTAAAGGCACCTCACCGCTCCATAAATAAGGAGCGTGTCGTAAACAGCTCCAATTATTTCTTATTGATGCTCTATTGCGTTGTTATGTGTTAAGGGCGTGACTTATTTATTTGCTGCCAAGGTTTTTGGGGCTTTTTGTGAAGAATAGACGCGTTATAGATAAGTCTTTAGTTGTGATTTTTCGAGATAAAAAGGCTATATTTGTTTCAGGACTTTCAATACACGAAAAAACAATAATCTGCAATATAGTTGTGGCATTAAAAAAAAACCCATATCAAATATGATTTTTTAGTTTTTATCTGTTGGATCCTTCCATATTTTAATTTATCTAAGGTTATAATTAAATACACTATTTTAAATATAGAGGTATTCCTGCCTATCGCTGAGGGCAGAAGAAAGTATGAAAATATAATGAAGAGAAAAGGTCTAAGGAAGAAATATAAGTATTCGCTCTTAGAAGTCTTCAATAACTCAATTAATATCGGTATTTACCCCAATCAGCGGAATATTACCTAGGTGTCCCAGTTAATGAGTGGTTCTACTCAACAGATTTACGTAGGTCATTAATAACTCATTAACCCGCGTCTCTCACACTCAGGCATTTCTCTGCTTCTTCTGTAACCCTACAGGATGACTATATCTGGGCATAATCTCGGAAAGATTAACATGATAAATGTATTTTACGTTAATAAAATTTCGTAGATTACACTTATCAATTACTCGCGGCTTCGCTCGTATTAAGAAGTAAAACTTGCATCCCCTATTTCACCCCTTTAAAAGTAGCATTTTCAAAAATCCTTTCTTAGCGTATGTCTACGTCATAACATCTATCTGCAAGCCAAGTTTCAGCCCGATCCGTCCAGTAGTTTGGGCTGTGCGTTGATAGATCACTATATCTATCTATTATGAGTTTTATATATTTAGATTTAGGTACATAGTAGTCAAGATTTTTATGTTTGTTTTTATCTAGAGCAGGTTTGTGTCAATGTCAGCGGGTGTTTTACCTGTTTTCCACCGTCAAAGCGTGTTATTAAAATCTCTTTGACTAAATTTAAAAATAAAAATTAATAGTAGTTATTGTTTTGATTTCGTTTTTTTTATAAAAATATTTTCACCTAGCCGAATTCCAATACTAATTCCAGTAGATTTAAACCTTAGGTTCATTAGGAAAGTACCTATCTCAGTTTCAGGTCACAGAGTTTGTTGAAGGCAATTAGGTACTGCCCCCGATTCACAAACATTAATTACGTCAATTTTTGACAGTATTTGATATCCAGAACTCATCTACATGGCTTTATTGGCTTCGATATACCGGGTTACTGATAACTAACGTAAAACTTTTCAGGGCGGCTTTAGAATGTTAAAATAAAAACTTTTATTGTCCGATTTGAGTACATTTGCAAAAGAAACAACTGTTCCATTCAAAAATGTATTAGCCCTCGGCCAAATGTATGAATAACAGACAATTTATTCAAGAATTTCCAAAATTCTAAGAAGAAATATAAGATGTTGTTTTTGAGATTCTATAGCCACCCTTAAAAGGCGTTTAAGTTAGTTTTCATTTTTTTATATTATTATGGCACACAAAACAGAATGTGTTCTTAAATGAACTGAATAAACATTTAAAGCTGGTTTCGACCCAGAACAAATTCCAAAATATGTGTACACTGCTTGATCTAAATGTGATTAATAACTACAAAAATATGAGTTCGAGAGAGAATACAGTATTACTTATACATAAACAATAATGATACACAAAGACAACATATTTACAGATTAAATTTTATCTAACAATTAGTGATTATTTAGAGTTTTGCTTTAAAATAGTAACAAGTCACCCTGAATAAAAGATACTTTTTGTTTGTTTGATAATGATGATGCTTTCCAAGCCGATTTCGGCTACGGTGAACGTATTTCCTACGGGTAAGTAGGTTACTGATGCTTCCTCACATGGCTAACATACCCTATTTCAGCGGTGAATGTTCTAGGTCCTAGGACAGTCATTACATGAGAGGCCGACATTTACATAAGTATACTTTGTTAATGTTTTGTTGAAGCGCCCGTAGCTCAGCAAGCGAAGGCAATCGCATGCGATTACCAATGTTAAGCAACGCGACGCGGCCAGTCCTTGGATAGGTGACCGAAAAGTGGCATTCCATTTTGGGCGCTTCCGTGGGTCGGATGACACGTTAAATTGTAGGTCCCGGCTGTTTATCTAGTACGGCAGTCGTCAAGCAATGTCAGAGGCCCTTAGGGCGGCTTGATAAACTCTCGACGCCAGAGTTGGCCACTCTCATTCGATAACAAGAATGTTTTGTTGAATATGTTTCAACTAAGAAACCGAAAAATTGCATACGTATGTCTGTGTGATGGCAAACAGTGCCATCTAGTCGTCTAGTCGCAGAGCAAACGCAGGAAAAAAGCGTTTTAAAAATAGTGCAATCAAATCATTTCAAAAACGTTATTGAAATTTGATCAATGTAATGGTCTCCCACGGAGTGGTCAACTCATGGTCCCAATATATCTGACGAATCAATTGATGAAACGGTTGCCGTTTGTTAAATGCCTACAAATAACGATAAAGTGAATAAAATTGTTATATTGAGAGATAAGTTAATGCTTTAACTTACCTCACAAAATGATAGCTTTTTAATTATATTCTGTTTTGTAGTCAATTGATCCGAAAATTCGTCTTGTATTTAATAAATAAGTAGGAAATGTCATGTATTTCTGGCTGAAAAACCTGTAACTGTAAAAACTATTTGAGACACAGTAAACAGTGTTTACGATATAGTAAACCCATGCATTAATACCTAGTATGTATGTAAGGAGGTACTATGTATAATGTATACTTATGTAACTTACATACATTACTAGTAAAAGTTAACTTCAAAGCACACACAGACCACTTAATTTTATTACCTCTGAATCAGACCTTTTATCAAAGACTTCTGAAAGGAAAAGTTAAGCTCGATTTATTTCCTCTCGTTTCTCAAAGATGTTCATTCTAGCCACTAAAGGTTTTTTATTCCACCTTTATTTACAAAGAAAACAAAAAAAAAAAAAAAAAACTATTGTAATGTAGTCACTTTTGTCTACATCGGAAGAACCTTTTTTATTATTATTAATCTCTCTCAGAAACAAAAAAACTGTGTTAGTCAAATTAGGTAGATCTGGAGCCAGCCCACGAAATTAGAAACATATGTACATAACTAAGAGAAACAACAACACAATATCTCTTCTTTGGAGTCGTTTAAAAACACTTCGCCACCCAATTTTCACTAAAAGCTCCGTAAATATGTAAGCCCCCTAATCTATATTCTTGGATTGCTTGTGATCGCAAAACCATGTCAAAACAATACATTTCTATTATCGAAAAAATCGTCACGATTCCGTTCTCCTTTTTTGTACAAAGGCTGCCAGTTCCCAGAATGACAAGTAGGGGCTAAGGCCGTAGCTAAAAATAAATCATCATAATACTTATTGTTAAAAAGCGCAAGTTTGTGCGTATGTCTGTTTCAATTTCACGATTCAACGGTTGAACTGAAAAGTATGATCACTTTTATACAAGTGAAACATGTAGAAACACCACTTTTATGCCAATATTTTACGCTCAAACGACGATTATAAAATAAAGGAAAGTTTGTATGACAGGGACCAATTCTAGTGTCTAAAGATTTTTTTCAATGGTCCGACGTAGCCAATTTTGCCAAAAGAAGTTATGCCAACTGACCTCTGAACTTCAATATGTAGACACAAGCAAGTAAACTAAAAAAACTCTAACTCTAAGTATACTAATAAAACTCTGTAAATTTTGATCCCCATGCAGGATTACTAGTAATTGACATAATAACTTTTCTTTGTTTTTCGCGAATATCCAAAATACCTGGTCACTTCTATCTAACGTACCAGAGCAATCCTTGAAAGATATAGCGGTGTTGCTTGCGTTGTCCCGGAGAGCCGGATTAACGCAAGCAACACCGCATGGCACTACTAGTGAGTAAGTGTAAGGATAATTGTATGTTTAGTAGTGTCATAACTACTAATATGCTTTCGGCGCGGAATTTCGCCAAGGTGAGTAGTGGGCTGAATTACTGATCGATGTATTGGCTTGACTAGATGGTGACTTGGAGATTTCATTCGTATAAATGCTATTCGTATAATGCATCATCATTAAAGTAGTAATTTAATAAAAGTATATACTGTCCCAACACTATGGTCTAAATTTCTTTATCTACACTAATGTTGTAACATTCTACTTATGTTTCCAATACTTGACTTATAATTACTACTGTTATAGCGCAGACAACAAAACACTCAATTTAAGCAATTTCACATGATGGTATAATATCCACATCGATATCGTAATATCTCATTATAACATCAATAAAACGCGACCAACCTGATTGCAGGGCCAATCAGGTTGGTCGCGTGTTAGTGATGCGCGCAGCTATACACGTACGCGTGAATTTAATTTAATAAATTAAAAGTTAAAAATGGATAGCGACGATGATATTTGTACGCCTCCGGATATTCTAGAATTGGCAACAAGAGTAACTCACAATCTTTTGCCAGAAAAATCTAGAAAATTATATGAAAAAGAATATAATAACTTTTTGGCATGGAAGATCGAAAAGGAAACTACATCATTTTCTGAAAATGTCATTCTTGCGTATCTCAAAGACCTCTCCGACAAATTCAAGCTTTTACTCTTGTTGTTTGATTAATTGCATTAGTGAAGATAAAGTAGTGTATGCAACTGCATATAACACGGGTATTAAAACACGAGTTTGAGTTTATGAAACGAGCGCAGCGAGTTTCATAATAGTAACGAGTTAATACCCTTCATTATATGACAGTTGCATAAACTACTATTATGCTTGACTTCTTTTGTTATTGGTGTACAATAAAGAATTATTGATTGATTGGTAACAAAAGGTACTTGTTAACTGTAAATTCAATATTAAATGAATCAACTAACATTAATATCATTAAAATATATACATAAACATTAAAACATATTATATTGATATGAACTTAGTTCGAAATAAAGGGTTATTTTTATAATTAAAATATCTCCGAAAGAAAAGCGTAGATACGATAACTTAAATTTATGAGCTTAATTCCACAATACTCGGAAGGTATGCTTAAATTTTATAGCATGTAAACTAATAGTTTCATCTCGATATCAAGTTCCTGAGAATGTCAGTTAGTGAAATTTTGTTTATTTTGCATTATACTTATGGCATAAAATTGTATGAAAATCCAAAGGCATCCGAACTAGTTTATAAATGTGTTTCGGTTTAATAATACATAATAACATAAAGATACATTTACACCCGTGCTTCGAAGCCTAATTTTATAGCAGACTCAAACTTTATCCATTACTAGCTGGTGCGCGCGACTTCGTCCGCGTGGAATAGTTATTACCATAAAAACGGTTCTAGTGAGTTAACCTTAAAAGATAGACATATACTGTTGCGGACATTTTGTTATATCATTTCAAGAGGAATAATTCTTTTATACACATTTTTTTGATATCTTGAACCTTGTTCGCAGCGCACGCAACGGAAGCCCTCAAAGATGAATAATTTTCCCCGCCGCGTTTTCCCACATTTTCTATTGTTTCTTCGCTCCTATTAGTTGCAGCGTGATGTTATATAGCCTAAAGCCTTCCTCGATAAATGGTCTAGTCAACACAAAAATAATTTTTCAATTCGCACACTAGTTCCTGAGATTAGCGCGTTCAAACAAACAAACAGACTCTTCAGCTTTATAATATTAGTATAGATATACAGAAGTTGGTTTACTTACCTTTTCTATCCAGTCAGTTTCAATTATTTATTTCTAAATATTTCTTCAAATGTTGACGCCTTACATCTTGATATTCCTCCTATTTATCACTGTTGATAAATCAATTGGATGAAATGACAAAAGCAATATAAATTCCTTCGGAGTAATCGTTCTAGCAGCTTATTTCTCAAGAATCTGAAGCGGGCCTGAGCTTCAAGTGATTGATTATGTACCCTCAGAGTTAAGGGTTGATAGACTACGGTGGGTTTTTTTCATAAGCTTGTAATTGGTCACAATTTGCCAAATATTATAATTTGTTTAAATAATTATACCTGTTTATTTTGCATAATTTTATTTAACAAAAAGATATTGGAGTCCGAAGCCTCCCGAACTAGTTTTCACTGACTCGGGAGCTGATGGCTTTTTAGATATTAAGCAAGTTATGTTGCGATCTACATTATGGCAAATGAGTGTCAAAAGAACCTTTGCACATGGAGTAACTATTGCGTTGTTATAAAAAAAGGGTGGGGTGAAGATACCATTTTGTGTATCTTTAAATCTTACAGTAATATCTGAGTTCAAAATATATACCGGGCCACTCAGAAAATTTTGCGAAAAAAAGTTTTTATGAATGAGATACTGGCCAGTTTAAACCTATTTTTAAAATATGATTATTTATAAGTAAAAATAGGCACATTCCAATTTCAAATTTTCCCTCCACATTTTTTGCAAGCTAATTTAAATTATCGTGTCTCAGTAAAAAATGGATCTGCACCGGGAACATTATCGCGCTATGATTTTATACGATTTCAAGTGCCGCCTGAAACCGGAAGAATCTTACGAAAGACTTCAAATGGCTTTCATGGATGAAGGCTCTTCTAAGGCAACCGTGTATCGTTGGTATAATGAATTTCGGCGCGGTCGACTAACTTTGGGGGATGAAGAAAGAAGTGGTCGCCTTTCGACGGCTGTTACGGAAGAAAACGTGCTAGCAGTAAAAAATTTAATCCAAGACAATAGGTGAGTTACATACCAGGAGATTCAGCACATTGTGCAGATTGGATCGGGAAGCCTTGACAAGATTCTGCACGTGCATCTTCGCGTGAGGAGGATAGTTTCACGCTGGGTGCCGCACAACCTCACCGATGCTCAGAAACAGGCCCGGGTGGAATGGTGCCGTGATATGCTTAACAAATTTGAAGCAGGTTCGTCTCGGCGTGTTTATGACATCATTACAGGCGACGAGTCCTGGATATATCAATACGATCCAGAAACGAAGCGCCAATCGACAGTTTGGGTGTTTCAAAACGAAGCAACGCCTACCAAAGTGAAGCGATCTAGAAGCGGGGGGAAAATTTTGATCGCGAGCTTTTTCAATTTGACTGGCTACTTGGTGTCCATTCCTTTACAAAACCAAAGAAGCTTCAACGCCGAATGGTATATTAATAAATGCTTGCCAGAAGTTTTCTCTGTTGTGAGCAACAAGCGACCAAACACAGGGCTCCGTGGGCTACTGCTCCATCATGACAACGCGCCCGCGCACACCGCGCTCAAAACGAGGGACTTCCTGGACAGCACGCAGGTCAAACTCCTGTGTCACCCTCCTTACAGCCCGGACCTAGCACCGTGTGACTTCTTTTTATTCCCAAAAATAAAAAATCAGCTCAAAGGGATACAATTTTCGTCACCGGAAAATGCGCTGTCAGCGTTCGAGCAGGCCGTAAACGAGGTGTATGCGGCGAACTGGAAAAAGTGTTTCGAAAATTGGTTCAGACGCATGAAACTTTGTATAGATGCTAGTGGAGAGTACTATGAAAAGATTTAATAAAAATATATTTGCCCATAGAACATTTTTTTTCTGTTTCGCAAAACTTTCTGAGTGTCCCACGTATATAAGTTGATCTGTTTAATCTACAGAATCACCAAAATTAAATGGCTATAACTGGCAATCATTCTACACGCCTTTTTCTCTGTACTCGTACAAGGTGGCTCCAACTGATTGCTTGACCCGCAGGGTCACGGATGTTAGCAGTGGTAAAGCCTGATTCTTCATACCTTCAAGATAATTTACGGCTTATTAAGACATTTTTATCAATGCCCGAGATTTTACTCACGTTCATTTCATACAAATTTTCACCCCCTATTTTATTCCTTTGGGGGTAGAATTTATCAAAACCCTTTCTTAACGGAAGCCTAAGTCATAAATAGCATGTACCTGCATGCCAAATTTCAGCTCGATCCATCTCCATCCATCGGTGGGTTAATAATCGTTTATTTTTGCACTTAATAATTATTGCTTAAATATTATATTATAGGTTTGGGCTGTTTCAATATTACCTATCAGAAAAAATACATATAACTTTATTCGTTTCATAATTTTAATCATACCAAAAGTATTTTTTGCGACTGAGAAGCTTGGGAATATAGCGTAATCTCACCCTTATTTTCAAGTAAATGGGCCCAATTATTTGAAGTCATTTGTGTCGTTTGTATTGAATCTCAAAGAAAATGACAGAAAAAAATTATTTCATTTATGTTAGAAAAAGCAAACTTGCTGTTATCTGGATCATAGTTATCATTCACTATTCACCATCTTCTTGATGCAGGACAGACCGTCTAGTCTAGTCTTTTTTATATTTTCCTCTCCATCCTACGGTTGCCTGGAAGAGATCGCTTTTAGCGATAAGGCCGCCACTTGTGGCATTAGATTTAAATATATTTTTCCGTTTTGTATTATGTTTTTTTTTGTGAGTGCCCAATAAAGTATTAAGTAATCAATTAATCAATCAATCACAGAATAAAGGGTTGCAAAAAACTTGTGAATTTACAAGAATCGTAGTACACAAAATATGATTCCAAACTGAAGCCACTTTTAAAACTTATTTGCTTCTCACCGAAAGCTTATATTAAAGACATTTTGGAGTAGCATTTCAATAAAGCAAACATTACGAACAGAAATTCCACTTCAAACGCGAAATCTAAGAAACAGAAGTTCTGAAGAAACTCGATGCCAGAGTTTTGGAAGCCATTTTGTGGTTCACTTGTGAAGTATTGGCAGTAGTATTTGAGCGTGGCTTCTTCACTTCTTTGTATTTGCCGACTTTGGAATGCTTCTGCACACAATGTTTTCGCAAGAGTTCTGAAGTCTTAAGAAACTTTCTTGGAAATCATTTAAAAATGTTTTGGATGTTGGTTAATTGCACGGTTTTAAAGAGAATATTATTGCATTCATTTTTTAGTTTCGATCAGAATGTCACCTATGTGCGACCTTGTTGTTAATTAAAGTTAATGAAATGTGATGAAATATAAAATATCTAAGTACATTCTTTTGTTCATTATTGGGAAGGTATGTTTGTTTCTTTTTTCACAACGCCATTATGATTTTTTGTAAGGAAGTAGTATGGAATTCAGTAAGTGCTACATTATAGGCATTCTTAAATATATTTTTTTAAGGAAATCCACCTTTATCTACATTTACAGATCATTTACCACGAGTACATATATCTCGTCATCGTCATCATTATCAGCCTGTTATCGCCCACTGCTGAGCATAGGCCTCTCTTCTAGTACGCCACTCGTCCCGGTCCTGTGTAAATGCTCCCAGCGGTTTTTCTAATGTCGTCAACCCACCGCATTAGTGGGTGACCTTGTTTCTGTACTAGTATATGTAATAACTATGTAACAAGTAATCATTATCTTCCTAACCTTTTTTGGCCACAGCAACCGTTTTCTCAGCACATCGCTACAGGATTTCTTCTATTTGGGAATCCGTTGTGCGGAAACATGTCAGTTACATAATATGAAACGTGAATAAACAATATTCGAAATTAGATCTGTTACAACTATCGCTAAACACTTTTCTAACTATTTTTATCCAATTTGTGACCTCGTCATAGAGAAGATACATAAAGAGTGCATATAGTATAAATTTTATGAAGCTTAAGATAGCTTAAAGTAGCAAATTTGCAAAAAAAACTATGGGCAATGACATAAAAATTACCTAAAGTTATCTTAAACACTTTGTTTATTTATTAATCATTGCTGTCGTTTTGAACCAACTTCCAACCAAAAGGTCTGTTCTGTATTATTGTGATTTTGTTGAAATATGATGAAATTTTAATACTTACTCTACTCACGCGTTTGGAGCGCTTAACTTTGTAAACATATGTTTTTATGGTGTTAACATATTCTCTACAAGAATAAATGATATCGATGTAAAGTTTTAAATAAGTATTTTAATTGTACGAGTGTATGTTTTAACGCAGCAGTTTCAATAGTTATAAAGGTATCTCCACACATTTCTGTAAGCAACATGTGTGTGAATTAATGATAAGTTTTGTAACTGCCTTTGTATTATACCATACTCACTCGCAAGTCTGTCTTATCTTCTCCAACAGCGAGTCCATTTGTTATGTTTGGCGCGCGCACTTCGAAGCGGTTTGCGTAAATATTGGCGTGATATTGGCGATCGACGCGATTACAGCGAGAAGTTGGATATTGTTAACTATAGGTACTGTGGTTTCATGTGAACTACAATCGCATTGGAATTGAAACTGTTTCTTCTTATCGAATGAAAGTGTTCAACTCTGGTATCGAGAGTTGAACAAGCCGCTCGAAGAACCTCGTAATGGCTAACGACTGCCGTAGATACTATCACAAATAGCTGGGAACTTGAATTTTACATGTTATCCGACCCACGGAATCGCCCAAAATGGAAAAATCATCTTTTGGTCACCCATCCAAGGACTGACCGCCTCGCAATCTGATTGAAAATCACAGCCAGGTTACCAACTAACAGCATCAGGGGTCATTGGATTCAAGACAGTTACAAAATGCAATGACCATTCAGATTCAGAACCAAATAAAAACGTGTGTACCGTATTACCGATCAGTATGGGTATAATTGAGATGGAGCGTAATTACCAAGTAAGAACCAGTTCACTCTCGCTTTGAAGATCACTAGATTACTATTCACAGAGTGTCAGGCAAGCAGTTTAATAACTTTCCAATACACATCTAAGGTATGACGAGATTGACGACGTGAACTTTACTAGCTAAGGACGGATCCTTCATAGTGGTGTGTGATAGATTTATATCACGTAACAAACGCAATTACAAATGAAACGAGTCTAAATCTATTGACACGTGTAATTTATCTATCTATTAGTCTGTCTTTCTGTCCTTCTTAATATCTAGATAAGAGAGGAATGCAAATGAAGCGTAATCCAAATGAACTGCGGGGATATTGGAAGGTTGGATAAACTATCATGGAGGTAGTGTTACTTTACTACTGAATACATTTTCATTGCATCACAAGTATGAGTTAGTAAACTTTATTCAAATTATGAATGTAGTTTAAAAATAGCATGAGATCTACTTGATTGATACTCTTAGGAGTTTCTGTGTTTGTAGACCTAGAGATAAACATGTTTTACAGAGATCTATCAACAACTGTAGCGAGGCCAATTCCACTAATTGAGAAACCATATAGAGATCTCCAGGTGAATATATAATTTAAAAATAACTAAAATTTATAGCAGTGTTAGCCACCTTTGGATATTGCAACACTTCTTAATCTCATCGAATGAGAGTGCCAAACTCTGGTGTCGATTATTAATCCTCTGACATGGCTTTAGCGACTGCCGTTCTAGACAAACACCCGAGGCATACAATTTAACGTATCATCCGACCCACGGAAGACAACAACAAAATTGCAACACTAAAAAAACACCACTAGATCGTAGATTATAACGTTGCTTAACATCAGGCAAGTTGTAGTCAAGCGTAAGCCTATCTCTTGTAAAAAAAAACTATAAAGTTAGAGTTGAAATAAATCCAACAGTAGTACCCAGTTTATAAAGCTCCAAAAACAATGGTTGTCAATTACAAACGTAGCTTGTGTAGAGTAAATTGGAGTCTTATCTGCTTAATTAAACTATGATGGATATTCCGTCTTTATGGGACCGAGTGAGGTCAATTGTTTGTGACACGTAAAGAACAACGGTTTTTTATAATATACTGAAAAGGTAAGGTTAACAGTCTTTTTATTTTTACATGAGATAGGCCCACGCTTGATTATAACTTGCCTGATGTTAAGCAACGTTATAATCTACGATCTAGCGCGCTCGCCTAGAAGAAACCGGTTTACTCTCGACTTGAAGACCGACAAATTATAGTTCAAGGGGAATAGAGATTCGGCCAAGGAGTTCCACAGTTTCGCTGCTCGCACGATGAAATTCGAAGCAAAACGCTTGGCGCGAGTCTTTGGAACCTCAACTGTAAGTATAAGGTTTGAATAAGGTTACGTATGTCTATATTGATATTAGAGCAAATACGATACAACTTCGACATTTGATTTAAACAGAAAAAAAGTATTATCTGTGGACACGAAAAACACATGTGATTTGCTTACGTTTCACTACAGCCTGTCTGATATAAGCTCTGCTGTTGTCTATGATGATTGATGAAACACGCTTGCCTAGAAGAAACTTATTAATATAGAACAAAAAGTAACTTGGACATGATACAAATAAATAAATGAATTAACACACTGTGTATTTGTGATTTCGTTTCTATTGCATAACCCTACAATACAATTCTCAGAATACCCACTTTTCGTTCAAATCGGTTGGTCAAAATTAAATAATAATAAATATTTCGGGACATTGCACACAGCGCCATCTAGCCCTACACTAAGCAAACGCAAAATTCTTTTATGAGTATACCTACTTAAAGAATACACCATATGATTGCAATGTACTACTAGGATTTTATAATATACACTTGTAATTGTACATTAGAATAAGAATTTATGCAAATAAAGATAATTTGAAAACTAAAAACTAAAGCAAACGCTTGTGTCGTAGGTAGTAGATAACGGATATAATACTTGTATACTTTTATTTTGTAAATACATACTTATTATACATACAAACGACCAGACTCAACACAAGTAATTATATATTTTTTAAATTCATAAATACTTGTATCACACGGGAATCGAACCCGCAAGCCTTAGATCAGAAGGCAGAGCCATTACCAACTAAGCTAACAGGCCAGTCAATTCAACCCCAATAGTTTCTTACATATCAATGATTGAGCCAGCATAGTCAGATAGTTACATTCTGAGTTTAGATTCCAAGCAGCATTCCCCTGTGAGAGGTGTCGAGGGAGTAACATCGTGAACCCACGCTCGCTGGTAATACTAGACTAACGACTGATATAATCTATACTGGGTAAGAGATGAATAAGTAAGATATAATAATAAATAACAGGTCTTTTTTTCAGACAACAGGGTCCATAGAAAGGGTGACACACAAAAATACAATGTAAAGGCATAAAACAAGTTAACATATTAAATTAAATTATGTACAAATACAGATTACGTGGCAATAGCCATCCATTGTCGGTATGTTGCAGTCATGTGCATGCGGTCAGACAGACTCTGTTGCAGTCATGTGCATGCGGTCAGACAGACTCTGTTGCAGTCATGTGCATGCGGTCAGACAGACTCTGTTGCAGTCATGTGCATGCGGTCAGACAGACTCTGTTGCAGTCATGTGCATGCGGTCAGACAGACTCTGTTGCAGTCATGTGCATGCGGTCAGACAGACTCTGTTGCAGTCATGTGCATGCGGTCAGACAGACTCTAAATGATACTGTTTATATAAAGAAAACTTTTCTCAACAACCACCACACTACAAGTCGTGACTGTTTTTGTCTTTACAACCTAAGGTGTGGCAATACAGTAGGTATATCTATAGCTATACTAAATGCATAACAATATGTACAGCACAAATTAATTAAAGGCTCCGTTTTTTTCATATTTCTCATCTTCATTGCTAACGGTTTTGATTTTAATACCAATTTACTTGATGGTAAGCCAAATACTGAGAACTGCATTGACGAGGAGCACATGGCAAGAGTTGGAGGAGGCCTACGTCCAAAGTTGGACGATCCCGAGATAATTAAAGAAATTTTAGTTAAAATTAAAATTTGACATCAATATAGGTATTTTGACATCGTAAATTCTATCTGACATTTAAATTTTTGACATTATAATGTATAAAGAAATATAATAATATTATAAAAATTTGAATAATAACAAAGTGACATAAAAAAAACTGTAATGTAAAACTTTTTAAATAGGGAAATAAAGGCTATTTTTATTTTATTTTATTTTATTTAAGCCAAATACAGAATTTCTGTGACGCAACATATACTATGCTATGTATTATTGTTTTTTTTAATTAATCGTAAGTAAAACACAGCATCAGGTATATGCTATTTTTATATTTATATTATTATTATTATATTAATATGTACATACTTTTTTCCGTCTCATATCTTGACGTTCAAGTCTGTGCGCGTATCATTTGACGATCTAGGATGCCGTGTTATTTGATAGCGAGCTATCTAGAACATCTAGGAGGAATCTAGAGCTATAGGGTTCTATTATAGTCTAGGGAAAACACAGAACAAAAGTAAACTAGGATTTGCCTACGGTCAAGACAGTATTTTTTTTGTACTCTTCCAAGTATCTCCGGCAGAAGGACCTGGCAGCCCACGATGTATCTGCCCTTAAAAAATCCCCCTAACGATGTTATTCTGCGGGGACTCACGACCCAGAGTCATACGACTAAAAGAGAGACAGAGATGTTGTTATGCGATTACCAATGTTAAGCTATTGTCGACGCGCTCAGTCCTTGGATGGGCGGTCGAAAAATGGCATTCCATTTTGGCCGCCGTAGGTCGGATGATACGTTAAATTATAGGTTCCAGCTGTGTCTCTGTTTGTCTGTTTTTTTGGCTGACCGGATCGTGTCCCGGAAGTGTCATAGGCTACTTTTTATCCCTAAATAACGTGGCCGAAGCTGCAGGCGTCCACTAGTACAAAAATATTTCAGAACAAATGCTTTGATAAATGTTATCAAAGAAACCTAAGTTGTGTTTCAGAAAACACGCCATATATCCCCCCGCTAAATATTTGAAGCTCAAAAACTTTGTAAGCTTTATAAGCTACACAATAATACTCACAAATCTGGTGAACTTTCTTACTCTGAAAAGGTCAGAAGAAACTTTTCACTCGAAAATTATTGGTTTGTTTGGTTGTTATGTGAAACGTTGGAATATACCGACTTTAGATATAAGTTTGGTAAAACAAAACTGAAAATCATCATCATCAGCCCGTTATCGCAATGGTTGAGTATAGCTTATCTATGATCTAAGCAAATAAACACACATACATCACACAAACAGACGCGGGAAGCGACTATTAGTGATAGTGATTTATGGAATAGTACAATCTATCTTCACAATATTACCAAAAAGTTCCCACAATGCGTCTTCGAAGGTCAGCGCCCTGTTAATAAGAGCAGGTGCCTAATTCCGACTCCACAGACTTTACGTCTTCCCATTTCCTTCTCTGCTGAGGCAGGACTTTTGTACTATATCGAGTTACTAGAGATGCCCTACTGTTACCTGTTTTTATAAGGTTTAAAAGTAGCTTATTCGTAAAAGAGTAAAGTCTATTCTATATGTTTCTTTACTAACTTTTTTATTTCGATACTATAGAGACGTCTTTTTGTGTTACCTGTTTTCATACAATTTAAAAGTAGCTTATTCGTATAATAGTTAGGTCTTTATGATTGTCTAGTAAATAAAGTCACCAAGAGCAATCCAAAAACAAATTATTTCACTCAGATACTGTCACGAAATTTGATGATGATGATGTTTCCAAGCCGATTTCGGCTACGGCGAACGTATTTCTTACGGCAAGGTTACTGATGCGTCTCACACCAAATCTAAGCACTGTACATAAACCTCACATATCTAAATAACTAGAAAATTCATATAAAACCGCATAAAATAAAATGCGATACTAAAAATCGCTGGCATATTTTGCAACCGGACCAAAACCTTCTGAAGCTAAACACAATAGCAGTAGATCATAAAAAAATATTAGGGTTGATGTGACTCAAAACCTGAATGACAATGAGCCAACAATAGATTTGAAGACGGCGCTGAAAATGTACCTACCTATGGATGTAGGGCTAAAACAGAATGGGTATAGAAAGTGAAACCTTTTTATTAAATACTTGTTTGTAAATGTGAAACCTTTTTGTACATTGTCAATGATTTACTTAAAGTTTTCTTATATAGTGACCGCATTTGTGGCTCTCGTATTGGCTTATTTAGCCACGAGCGCAGCTACAAAATAGTATGGACACTACATAAATCATCTCTCGTAGATACAATGAGGCCAATGATCATGTGTGAAAACTAAAAAAGATAAATTGTTGGACCAAAAAGTTGTTGATTGTTTATTTCTTTTATTATGTAAGATATTAGATAATTTATTGTAGCTAAACAATACGTAAACATGTAACAAATCAATGTTGTGAATGGTATTTGGAATCCGTTATGATGCAGTAAGTTTTAATTCTTTGAAATCAACAAATTTTGCATGTCTTGTAGACGGAATATGGAGGACTTTTTAAATTTATTTTTATATTTAAGACCATTTTGTAAATACCTACCCATGTTCGCAAACAATAAATGAATTTGAATTTGAATTTATTATGTTTATTATGTTTAGTTTTTATTAGCCAGTTTTTTTATAACCTAGGTAATAAATTGATCTTCCCTCGTTTTTAATTTGCCCCAACCAATGAAGTAGGGTTTTATTCTATCCCTCTATATAGACTCCACACTCAACCCGATTGGATCCTAGATTGTACCGGTTTTCCGCGGTCGGCTGCCCGCGATATCAGGGATTACTTAAAACATGTGTAAAATGATATTGCTTTAATATGGTTCACGAAAAAAAAAAACGTATACAGTCACAGTCAGGCGATTTGATTAGCAGGTCATTTGAAGCGACAATGTGCCCTAAGGTAAAGTAAAAGATACGTGTACTTACTTACTCAATAAAAAGAAAGAAAGATACAGCATTGCAAATAAGCACATAATAATATAAGGGACTAGATGGATAGGATGGATGTGTAAAGAATTAAATCGTGTTGACTCGTGACAAAAACTAGCCAAAATGCCACTCTTAAAATCCTATATAAAATTATCGCGACAATAAGCTAACAAGCCCTTTTTTTCCAGTAAGTCACTTTCACTTTTGAAGAAATTTTATGTAGATTTTAAGTTATATTTCATATAAAAGTGAGTTATTAACCTTTTTTGACGAACTTATTTTTTCTACTTTTTTCCTAAAGGTTTTAAAAACCAATGGTAACCCCTAATCTAGGTATCGGGTGCTCAATATTTTAGGGCTCCTATTGGATAACTGGGTATTTGTATTTCGTTGGCTAAAATATTTTACGATCGGAAAAGGTTCTAAATACACGCCTGTATTAAACATCGTATAGGTATAGGTATAGGGCTAAGACCTATAAATTCCTTATACTTATGTGAGTTCTTATACTGATAAGTTACCAGTTTTTAGGGAGGTGTATGCAAAAAAATATAGTGCGTATTTGTGAAGAGATACTATCAATTCGACTGCTCTGTTAGCTTAGATGGTAGTGGCTCTGTCTTCTAATCTAGGAGTGCGGGCTCGATTCCCGCATAACACAAGTAATTATAAATATTAAAATTTGTAATTACATGTGTTGAGTCTGGTCGTTTCTATGTATAATAAGTATGTTTTTATAAAAGAAAAGTATAAATGTATTAAATCCGTGATTTAGTACCCATGATACAAGCGTCATATGGGGCTAGATGGCCCTGTGTGATATGGTCCTGCAATATTTATTTATTAATTAATTAATTAAAATTACCTACATAGTAGTAGCAAAGATACTGCAGCGTATTAAATTAACTTTGCTTACTTTTATAGTACTATTAAAAACATGTTTCATTCACAATATTTCTGAGTTTATATGCTACTGACTAAACAAATCAATAATATAATTTCATATTTGAATAAAATGTAGATACAAAAGCTGTTTAAACAAATTCTTTGATACTCCTAATTTAGTCAACTACGAGTTACTTAAACGATATGATACTGAACTTCATTCATATCGAAACTTTGGTAGCAATAAACGTATAAAAATCTTAATAAATTATATTAAAGCAGAAAGGGTCGGAAAAGATTCAAGCTACCAACTATTTTTCAACTCTTGAGTTGATAACTAACTTATACTCTAAACTTTACTCAGAAACCAATACTATTGAAAGCTACGCGATATTATTTAATGTTAATCGAGCAAAGTAAGGCTAACGAGTCTAATCAAAAGTCATTCTAATTTTAACAGTAAAAAAACATAAAAAATTAACCCTGGTATATTATATTACTCTATGAATTCACCATAGTTATATTCCTAAAAAACAAGCGCTTATTTTCACAAGAAAAAACTAAAAACCGAACTTAATGTAAGTACTTAAAATTAAAACTAAATACCTTGTCAACAATATCACAATGGTTTTATACTTTAATTAAACAAGATATAAGTTAAATCACTCATAAATAAGGAAAATGGCTCCTAACTCTTCAATTTCTCTAGTTATAACATGTTCAACGAAAATAAATGGATTAAAAAACACTCTCTCTTAAAAAACTTTACTGACTGTTGGATTTGAGTTGATTGGATTTTGAGCCAATAATTGCAGTGGAATTCAAATCTTTACAATATGCATAATATAATAAAACTTTAACTAATATTAAAATATATTAAACCAAGCGAATCGCATAGCTCAATGAGCAAGCCCACAGAATATTGTAATAAACTTCTTTCGATAAAAAGTTTCGCAATGTTGAAACCACTTTACGTTTAAATTAAACCATTTTATTACTAAAGGAAGAAGATATTTTGGAATGCAAAAATTCATTTCATAAGTTGCTTGAAGTTAAGCGCTCCCATTTGTGAAACGTCAGCCATTTTGAGAAGGGCGGTTTTTATTCAATTTGTTAGCTACAAATTATTCAAGTATTTTTGGTGACAAAATGGTAGATAATTTTTTGAATAAATCTAGACACAAAGAACTGAAACTATATGCTTAAATGTATAAGAAGTTTTGAGTTACTTTGATTTTGCCTACATTTTGAGTAAATACGGGAAAAATATCCGTAATTGAACTTATTTCAAAGGTTTGTAAATATTTTTTTATCGAATCATTCAATCATTCGAAAATATTTTATTACTCATTTATATCAAATAACTATAAAATCTATGTAAGGCACTTTTATATGAGGCGCTGTGCTACACGCTAGATAAATATACGCGACCGGTTGCAGCACATTTTGCCATCAAATGTGCTACAAGTTAAATTCCCAAGCAACTTTTAAGTTCCTCCCTTTTCCCGCACGCAAAATTGATTTGCGTGTGTTTTTTCATTAGTCTACTTATTAGTAGTTATGTACATATATACATACATACTTATGTATATGTATAAGTTTGTATGTATTAGATGACCAATCATACTTCGTAAACAACTTCGTGTGATATTGATATTGTGGCGAAGGTATTGCTAAGTGGTAAGAAAGGTCAATTAATGTTCTTGGAAGTACTTAGGCCGTAGATATTGGCTTGTAGACTTGAAGATTAGCACAAAACTAAGTTACACGTAAGGTGAATGCATCTTTTTTTTACTTTTTCGTTTTATGCGAAATAAAAAAAGGAAAACATAGCATATGGTTCGGCTTTTCACTCGTTTCTGCATTCGACCCTTTTTTTACACGAAATATCCTCTCTCCTCTCGTACATGTATTATGTGCTCGTACACAAGTTATATGCATACAAACTGGTGTGTAGTAAGACTCAAAAACTAAGAAACATAAATATACTAGTGGTTTATATCTCAAATTGTTGGAATTTAAACAAAGATCCCGCCTCTAGAAAAACAAAGACATAGGTTTTGTAGTTTTTTAGTTTTACCAAATAATATGTGTTCATACAAAATAAATTTTCGTGAAATCTTAAAAACGACTAAATCTATGCGTTTGGTTTTCTAGAGGCGAGATCTTGGTTTACATACCTAGAATTTGAGATATAAACCACCAATATTCTTACTTTTTGAGTCTTACTTTACGGCCCTTAGGGCGGCTTGTTAAACTCTCGACACCAGAGTTGGCCACTCTCATTCGATATGAAGAAGACCATACGACAGTTTGTATGGTTAAGTCGGGCGACTGCAAGTTGAGCAGGTATGTACCTTTTAGCAATATGCCTCGTCGGTGTAAGTAAGGTTTGACATGGGACTGTATAGTATAGTGAGCCAATATTGAGAGGTAGTACCTTTTGAGAGAAGAATATGTGCGGATTAAATTGGAACTAAAATGTTTGGATAGTTTTGAGATAAATTGGATTGGATGTTAAAATGTTGCAAATAATTTATATTTAACTGTTTATCTCTACAAAAGAGCCTGCTTCGTGAGAATGACAAAAAACACTTTAAAATCTTCAAAACTACAATCCATGTCCATCCATATTTAAAATGAGAGTAAATAGATTTTTAGCATATACTACATCTTATAGCGAGACATTTTTTTTACATGCTCACGCTTGACTACTACTTAAACTATAACATAAAGCTGGCTGTATTTAAATTTACTTAAATTTATTTAACATTACAATGGTTAGAACATGTTCAAGTTTAAAGTCAAAATTTAATAGAACATATTTTTTTTCAATTCGGTTTAGTTTCCATTTGACCATACTGTTTATCTGATGGTAAGCAATAGCTATGCACTAAGATAGAGTGGTTACCTAATATTAGATTACCCAACATAAATAAGCTAAATAAGGTATAAGTGCTGCCATCTGCTGTTTAGAGTAACGAGTATCTTACGTGATCTCTACAATATATTTATATATCCTTGGGGATCCCTTGAGATATTGGACAAGGTCAGTGAACCCTTTTGAGGCTTTTCGGGACAGATGTAAATAAAATAATAGATGATTGCTGTCATTAAACTGCAATATTATATTAGGATACATAATGTAACTGTGGATGTATATTTTATCCGTTTCAGTAATAGAATTATGTTTCAAAAATAAATGAAAAATATATTCATACATCCAAAAAAATACAAAATGGTAAAATTATTTTTTACTTCAACTATGATTATTCCAAGATAATTAAACTTGGCGTCAATATATCTTGGCGTTCATAACAATTATATGGAAAAGCAGCGTAAATTTATTCACAGTCTGTTTTCATATAATTATTCATCTTCAAAGTCCTTGCCAAGAGTGAAAACTCCGAAATTATGATGTTTGACATAGATATAATATTTCAGAGACTGCAACCTACCTGTTCATATTTTGTCTAAAACGTAGTGTACTTACTGCTTTGATGTTAAATGGTAGTGGTCTGTCCATTACGACGGAAGAAAAGCATTCAGTGCTGTGTACGTCATAAGTAGAAAACGTGATGTAAATACAGAAATTTAATTACGAAATTGTATATTACTAGGGGACAACCGCGGCTTTGTTCGCATTATTTCAAGATAAAAAGTAGCTTATGCCATTTCTAAGATCTCATACTACCAAAATACCAAAAATCATGATAATCCGATCAGCCGTTTTTGCGTTATGAGCGTTTGAATAAACAGACAAACTGAGACCCAGATCAACAGAGAAACAGATACACAGACACAAATTCTGAAAACTGCTGAAACGTGTTTTATTATCGATTTAAGGTATACCCAAACATATTTTATTCTAATATGCACTAACATTTCTTCTATGCACAGATTTTCTTCAGCTTTATTATATTACTAGCTGTGCGCGCGACTTCGTCCGCGTGGAATAGTTATTTTGGGCATTAATTCTTTGAACTTTGAACCGTTTTCGCAGCATACGCAACGGAAGTCCTCAAAGATGAATCATTTTCCCCGTTTTTCCCACATTTTACACTGTTTCTTCGCTCCTATTAGTTGCAACGTGATGTTATATAGCCTAAAGCCTTCCTCGATAAATGGTCTATTCAACACAAAAAGAATTTTTCAATTCGCACCAGTAGTTCCTGAGATTAGCGCGTTCAAACAAACAAACAAACTCTTCAGGTTTATAATATTATAGTATAGATAGATGAAATGATTATTAGATCTTGCTTATAAACCACGTGGTGAAAGGGAGTCCGAAGTTACTCAGTAAGCTGGTACCCGCGGGAAGCCAGTCTAAACTCCCAATCTGAAGAAACGGCCCGAATTCTCGTTGCGCGGATAATAATGAATGATAAACGACGCGGTGAAACAAATTTATGACATCAAAACTTTTACCAAAATGAGGCGTCTTCTTATTATAATGTCCTTGATTTATGTTTACAACGTTTTGCACTTTCCTTAAAATGTAGCCGAGCTTTGCCACGCTCGTGTAAAAGATGATGATGTTTTAAATAAATATTTAACAACTCAGTAAAAGGGAAAATGTGAAAGTTCGTTGTAACCTTCATGTTTGAACTAGTATTGACTGAGAGATATATTATTGTGATACTTAGAGCACTGATCTTTTGTACAGTTTTTCCATTTTTAATCGACTTCACAAAAGGAGGCTCTCAATTCTTCTGATTTTTAAAGTCTAGTATCTAAAATGAAGGTTCTCTTTCCTTGGCTAAAAGTTTTTGTAAATACATCATCATCATCATCAGCCCGTTATCGCCCACTGCTGAGCATAGGCCTCTCTTCTTGTACGCTACTCATCCCGGTCCTGCGATAGGTCGTCCACCAATGCGGTGGGTTGACGACGTTAGAAAAACCGTAGGGAGCCTGGATTTAATCTGTTAAAACATACAGTCTTCTTCTTATCGGATGAGAGTGGCCAACTGGTGTCAAGAGTTTTCAGGCCGCCCTAAGGGCCTCTGACATGGCTTAACGACTGCCGTACTAGACAAACAGCCGGGATCTACAATTTAACGTGTCATCCGACCCACGGAAGCGCCCAAAATGGAATGCCACTTTTCGGTCACCAAGAAGAAGAAAACCAGTTTTATCTTACATGTGGACTAATATCTATCTTTTATGAGTAAAAGAATACGGAACAAAGGCCCGCGATTCTGAAAGGTAATAATAAAAAAAATACCACAATATAACCACAGTTATACTATCGTTTAGAGACTTTCTTCTTTTTTGAAACTCTTACCATTACAAAGTACCAATAAAAAACTAATCGGATTGCTATCTAGTGTGTGAAGTGTGTTGAATGTACCGCCAGTAACAACATAGCGGTGACAGCCGCGCCCTCTATGGACGACACAGCGAATAAACAACTATGTGTGTATCATACTTAGTAAAGTTGATATTAGTCGATTTATGGTGGGAGAGGATTTGGAATAACATGTTTGTAAAGATCTTGTGAATAAAACAAATCATTTGAATAATATGAAAAGTTTCAGGTTGTACCTACATGAATGTTCTGTTATTCTAAACAGTTAATGAATGCATTCATCGCTAATAACAAAATCACAAGAAAGGCAAGATGTAGAAAAATTATAATAAAATGCTATTGTTAAAAAAATATCTGACGTGTTGACCACCTGCTTTTTTTCAGAATAATAATGAACAATGTTATTTTTATGTTTACATACGTTCACATTTAAAATCCTGAAAATCAATCATGGTGTTCGATACTAAGTGGACTGTGTGGGGTTGATTTTGACGCAACAGAATTTATGCAAAGAGGGCAATCATAAAAAGCATTCACCAACCTTTAATCCACGACGCTGCTTCTCCGGGGATAGCCTCCGTGATGCGCGACAGACGAATGGTGCTGCACCTGCTCCTCTTCTATACGCATTCCTTTAGTTCTGTTCCAGAGTCACGGACTCTGGAAGTGCTGGGGTGTCACGGACACAACCGACGCGCACGGCGCGATCTTTGCAACTCGGTGAAGTGCTGGTGTGTCACGGACACAACCACCGCGCACGGCGCGATCTTTGCTACTCGCCGGGTCTGCGACGCGCAGACGTCCGGTCGGCTCTTGCAATTCACAACTACCCTCAATTGCATCAAATACTACTACTAAAACCCAACACATGTCGTCTTTATGACCACGTCCGATATAAAAATCACTACTGTTAGCGACTGTAGTTTTTATACCTATGTACATAAGTACGAATTCTTAGGTACGTTAGTGAGTTTTTAGCGCTAATTATAATACGAATATGATCCTTACTTAGCTAACTATTCTTACCATTTCTATCACAGCAACCGACCGAGCTCCTCACTCCACCCCTGTTTACGACAAGCTTCAATAAAAGACAACAAAGCAAAGAATAATAACACAACGTGGTTTTACTACTTGGCGTGTTCAAAGCAGCTCTATATACTTGTATAATGCTGAACAAACGAAATGTGACGAGAACAAATAGTATTAGATTTGGTGAACAGGGTTTCTGATGTCAATATAACTATTTCAGGACATATCACACAACGCCATCTAGCCCTATACTAAGCTATAAGCCTTTAAGATTGTCTTATGCACGTGATCGTGATACGTGTTTTAGAAATTTTCTGGATAAATATTTGATTCGCCATAGTCGTACAGTTAATTATCTGTTTTTGTGGATAGCGGTCCTTTTGCGGTTTTTTCGTCGTCACATTTTCAAAAATAGTATAAAAGTTGTTTTTTTTTTCAAACGGGTTTATGATTGATCATTGTTTGCTTGACGGTAAGCATGATGGAGCGTGCTACCTCGATAATAACCGATTCACTCTCGCTTTGAAGATCGCTGGATTATAGTGCGTGGGGAACAGGGAGTCAGTACGTTTATAAGTTACTGATAACAGATCACGTACGTTACCAATAACCTAGTATATTAGTGGCTACCCGCGCTTTCATCACTACATAGTCTAAAGACATTTCGCGCGTCTGTCTGTAATATTGTTTAGATCTTTGAAACCACACAACGGATTTTGATGCAGTTTTTTAAATAGATAGAGTGATTCAGGAGAATGTATGACATGTATGCTAAGCCGCGGGAAAAATCTATATAAGATAAAATATAATACCAAATTGTTCAAATATGATTACCCCCTAAAAAACCGCGGGCAAAAGCTTTTGTCGATGTCAACTAAATATAATATCGTTGGTTCCTGACCTACTGAACACTAAACTCTATAATTATCTTAACGTTAATTAGCTTACTTGTAAAACTTTCTTTCGTGTCACAGTAGCTTGGAATCTTATTTTAAAAGTTTATCATTATACGTATTACATTTTATGCTTTTAAAATGATTAGGTATATCTATTTATATGAAAAATATTGTTTTATTTACAATGTAATAGTTAGTTACGTTATTACATTTTATAAAGTAGAATTTTCCTAGAATTTTCAACAAAAATTGATCAATTTTGTACCATCTCTATTGCAAGCTCCATTTTACAAATTCATCACATTTTATATGTAAAAGCGCATAAAGTTACACGACAAGACATTTTAAATAAGCTCTTTTCGCTGAGTGACAAAAGGTCAGAAGTTGATGGTTGAAAACTTGATTTATATTTTCAAACATCTAGCGTTGGTAAGTGTTCAACTAGAGTTTCAAACTCTAGTGGCTAAAGTTTTAAAACCACCCGAGGTATCTCTAATATACTATGATACAGGGCGCTACAATTCAATTTATTATCATGATAATGTATAATTGCAATTAACGGATATTTCCTCATTTTTACACGGTCACCCATCCAGAGACAGACCGCGACGGTTGTTGCTTTTACTCAAAATTGTTTCGATTGTGTTACATAAAAGTCTTCTTCTTATCGTATGAGCGTGCCTTTAGTATTGAAAGTTTGCAAACCGCCCTAAGGGCCTTACATAAATCCTGTGTCATAGCAAGAGAGTTTTCAAAGTGCCCTTAGGGTTTCTTAGATCCTTACATAAGTCCAGTTTCGTAGCATACGTAGCTTCACGTAGCCACGTCCGGCTACGAGCGTAGCCATCCGTAGCGGTGCTACGCGGGGTGCACTTCACAAGATTACAGTATAGCTTCAACCTGCTGCATTCCACACTAACGTAGTACTATTAGGTTTAAACATCATGGGATTAATGTTGATTTAAGAATACCGTAAGTAAACTGTGTTCATTAACTTCGCTCTTCAAGTAATAATAATAATAATATAATAATAATATATTTATTGGGTATCAAAAACCTTATAACTAAGTTACAACATTTGTTCGTTAGTACTATATTTATATTACTATGTTAGGATTGATTACAAATGATGTGATCTATGTTCCCCACACTAGGTACCCCTGTGTCGTGGGGAACGTGCTCATCCTTCTGGATTACAAATTACTATCTATGTACATTTAAACAAAACATTTTTTTTTTAAATAAAATATTTTGGTTAACTGATGAAATAATTTACTTAACTGTCTCGGAAATGGGAAGTGAGGGGAGGGGTTGATGTAAGAAATGAGGATAATGATGTGTAGTTGTGTGATTAATTGTCATGTGAATGTCAATAATAAATAAATAATGTGATGTATAAAATATATTTAAGTAATAAAAAACATCCATTAAGTGCAGGTCATGGTAATATCAAGTTAAAGTAAAATGTTATTATTTATTTGTTTGTATTTACGTTAAAAACAACATACTGTTTATTATTGATAATCGCAAATTAATTCTTAGTCGAGTCCGAATAATTCTTTGTCGAGTCAATCATACGTGATTATGTACGCGTGAGCTACGTAATGGCTAGTACGAAAAGGCGGCAATATAAACAACGGTCGAGTGTAAGCCGGTTTTTTCTAGGTAAGCACGCAAGATCAATGTAAAAAATAAAATTAGTGAACTATTGGTGAATGATAAAAAGACAAATACCATTCACTCACACTCACACTTCATTCCATTCAGTGAGTTTCATATATTGGGCAAGAAAGTTTTATTGGTTTTATATAAAATTCACAAACGTCACATATAATTATCTCACTAATATTGTATAGGTGAGAGTTTTTGATGAGACATGAATTTTGGTTGTTTTACTCAAAAATTAAACTAACTCGATGAAATTTCGTATTAACAATAGATTTAACAGTCACCTTTTTTATTGATAACAACATAATATAAGTAAATAAAAATAATAAAATATACAATTAAATCATACATTAGTACTCCTGCAGTGACAATAGTTGACAAGTAAAACCTCGTAGTAATCCCTGTATACTGTGTAAACTATAAATAGAAAATGTAATTTTATGTTCCTTTTGTACAATAACAACATAATAGATTAATTTTTTGGTTGACTGCAATTTTCCATGAAATAGTTGAACAAATAGCAACTCACCAGGGGCGCTGCTGTATAGATTATATCTTCTAAATAACTAGCACGATTTTGATGCAGTTATCTTTGATAGGCTTAGATTTGTTCAGTCAAGTGACAGTAGACTTGAAGCCAGTTTTTTTATTTCTTTTAAATAATTATTTTTATTGCATCGAACACCATTTCTTTGTATGTAGGTATGCTTGTCCGACTATAGAACGACCCGATGATTCAAGGAAAAGTATAAACGTAAATTTGATTTTTTTACTTATTTGTTTTTGCAGCCTTATCGTATTTTTATTATTTAGATTTAAAGCCTCTCGAGCTTTACGCTTGGTATTTTTAGGGCATCAGTGGGGCCGTAGCCAACACTGAGAGGCCCTTTACAATTAAATACGTAACATATACAGAAAGTGGATGTATTGGTATAAATATTTATATGACAGATATGGTACGAGCTTAGGCTATTATGTTGCACAGTTAATTGTTATTTTTTTTTCACTCCTTTATAATTAAAAACTTCAATCCACCAAAACTTGCATGATACACACTATACAATACAATATACCTCCCAAGATGTCTTCCCATCCACGTTATATCGGTACAAACAAGGCCGCCCTACTTTCCTAAAAAGCCTCCTGATTTCCATAACAAATCTCTCTCAGTAGCAACAGTTTGCGAATTATCACACCATGCTTTTTCTCACAACTTTATTGTTGGCTAGGAGATATAAAGTAGGAGATGGCATAAATAATTCAACACAAACATTGCTGGTGATTCTTGTTAATTGTATTATATACATGTAGCTAGAATAAAAACTAAACGTATCTGGATAGGTTTTTTTCTTGTTCGATAATTTTTAGCCTTTTTTCATCATAAGGTGTAATCAAATGCAGTTTCATGGAAAGAGACGATGGAAAGCACGCCTGTTCAGAAGAAACTTCTCTACACTTTTAAAACTGTACGATTAATTATTTTTAAAAATTATACCTTTCCTTATTAACCATCTTCTGCTCATAGCTTAGTACATGATGATAGTACATATACATATGTAGTACACATACGTATGTAGATCATCATCTTTATCTTGCTGTGCTTTAAAAGAGGCCAGATATGAACGAGTTAAGTCATGATGTTAATCTGTATACATATATAGATATACATATGTACATAGATAAACTGAAAAGGGTCGGAAGTCTCATTGAAAATATTAAAAAAAGCTTTGAAGATACTTTGAATTGATAGCAGAACACGATCCAACAATATCTAGATATATTGTCTGTTTATCGGTATATCTTTGTCTCTGTTTATTTAAACGCTCATCACACAAAAACGGCTGAACATATCATCAAAATTTTTAGTATGTAGGTAGTATGAGGTCTTAGGAGGGGGCTACTTAGTATCCTGAAATAATGCGAGCAAAGCCGCGGGCGTCCACTAGTATGCAGATAAGACACCTCTTCGTTTTATCCCCTTCAACTCTCTCCAAAACCCATGGTACTCTCCTATCTGTCTAACAAATGGCTGAACACTCAGTTTCTGTCGCGCTGATAAGAGACAGGATGAGACGTCTCATTCATCATTGCGCAGGCTTTGTGTTCGCAAGGTGGAGATTGGTAGATAAAAAAATAGATTCAATTACTGGGCAGGGATTGGCTGATGAATCTTAATACGATAGTAGGCCTTAAAAAAACTAAACGTTGTATGCAAATATTGTATAAATAAAATACTGGTGTGCACATTGTATAGGTATATATAATGTACTATGCTGGTAAATATATGTCTGATATCAATAAAATCAAAATTTTTGTACACTTACCTAAACTAAAACATAAACTTGTATACAAACATTGTATAAATTCTTGTATGCACATTGTATAATATATAAAGAAAATACTTAAATGGTTCTCAATATAATCTCAAGTACTATCACATTACTTATTTTGCAACTATTCATTAATGAGCAATAGAAATAATAGCTTTTTTTATTTTAAGTCATTAAATGTTGAGTACATAGAACTCAAGTATTTTTGTAGATGGCGCTTGTTCTGTAATATAACAAACCTAGAAGAATAAAAGTAGCCCTTACACTCTGTTATGTCGTTTTTGTACATTATCATCAATTTCTTTTCCATCTCTTCATGAGGAAAACCACCGGAAAAACAGTTTCTAAACCTATTTACAGTAAATAGGTAAATACATTTCATACAATTTGTCGCACAATGAGATTGCTGGAATGTCTTCTTATAAAAGAAAATGGATTTTGAAGACGTATAAAAGTATCATATTAAATAGCATTAAGACCTGCATAACTATAAAGGATTTGACTGGCCTGTTAGCTTAGTTGGTAGTGGCTCTGCCTTCTTATCTAGGAGTTGCGGTTTCGATTCCCGCAAGACACAATTATTTATGAATTTTAAAATTTATAATTACTTGTGTTAAGTCTGGTTGTTTATATGTATAATAAGTATATATTTACGAAAGAAAAGTATATATGTATTATACAAGCTTAAGCTTAGTATGGAGCTAGATGGCGCTGTGTGATATGTCCTGAAACATTATTATTTATTTATTTATTTTAACTATAAAGGATTGCTGTGTGCTAAAGCAAGGGACGAGTGGCGTACAAGAAGAGAAGCCTATGCTCAGCAGTGGGCGATAACAGGTTAATGATGATGAAAGCAAGGAAAACCATCAAATTTTGTAATTAAAGGCCCATTAGAAGATGTAGTAGGTCATTTAGTAAACTATCAATTTTGTGTGTTGTATGTATAATTCAATATCTACTAATTCTACATAAAAAACTATATACGCTATACTAAAAAAACAAAAAAATATTTGTCAAACAGGCAGAAATAGATCCTCAATATTCTTCATTGGCCTAAATGTGATCAATCATGAATCTCCGAGGACGCCCTTTGAACATCGCTACGAAAAGATTTATTTTTCAATTCCAAAAGCTAACAAGTGGGTTTGGTTGTGAGACTGAAGAAGTTGTATTTGGTTTTCCATAGTACATATTTAATTACGAATAAATAGATAAGGTATTTGAAAAAGCGATAATATGACGTAAGATAATAAATAACTTTCCAAGTTTGTAATAAAACTCATTAATCCGCATGTGCTGAACATAATAAAATATTTAGCTTTCTTGCACAAACATCTATCACAAGTTCACAACGTAATTTTAACAGTAACATAATACATGTGTCTTTTTTGTTTTATAGTACTTACATAGAAGTAAGTTAATTATCTTTAATTTTTCTTATTATTTTATTAAAAAAAGTCGTGAGGTAGTAGGTAGTTAAAATATGTCTCATAAGACACTCTTGGTACAAATATTGTCTATTTTCCCGAGTTGATTGCGTGGAAATTGTCCGCAAGCTCTCAGCCACAAATATCTGAGACTCTGGCAAATACAAGTAATTACACCTATATTAGGATAAGCTAGGTCACATAATACAGAGTACCTACAAAGCTAGGCTAGGCTTGCTATAACAAATAGAGAAGCTGTAATACAGGACTAATTAAAACTATACATATATAACTTATTTCCAATAAATCTATCTAATAAATTATATTTTCGCCCGAATTGTGGCGAGATGAATATTAGTAGCCTATGTAATTTTCAAGGTAATATATACCTATACTATCACCGTAGCAAAAATATAATGATCCGTCACTCCGATGAATGACAGCTAAACAAATAGTACGAATACACGTTCGTGTATAATGTGATCCTTAAACTGTGCGGCATATTAGCATCACCACATTTCCTTCACGTCAAAGAAAGGTTTTACAAGACCTTCCATTTTTTTCCTAGAATGAAAACAACATTAATGTTGGTTATGTACTGATTAACCCTTTTTATTGTGTAAGCAAACTCTATCATAAGTCATAACTTGTTTACCATCAGGCATATTATGGTCAAGTGCAAACCTTTTTAAATGTAGATATATGTCTTCCGTCACAAAAAACGCTCCATTGCCACGCCTTGCTGTTGCTCAGAATCAGGCAAACTATGGTCATCCCTATTTTAGTTAAAAAAAGGAAACTACTTCGCATGTCGACAAGTTATTTAGTGAATAGAACTCTCTCCCAAGTATCTTCATGTTTACAAGTCAGAAAGGCTCCGACCTTGACACCTGTCACTGGACCGGAACTTATATGAGACCATAAATTGTCTCTATCTGCCATCTAGCGGATGAGACGTCACAGCATATCTGAATTATTAGCTCTATACTACGAATAAACTAGACATAGAACGGTAACTCCATACAAATGACGTGTAGAATACAAATTATTTATTTATTATATATTTTTAACTCCAGGTTACAAGTAAATTTTTGATGTTTAAGAAAGTAAACGATGTATTTATTTCTATTAATAATTCGACATTGTTATTTATCCTTTACTCTATTAATCTGTTATTTTTAGTATCCTGGCTATAAATAAAAACTTGGTTTTCCTGTGTGAGAGTGTGAATAGTAAAATAATAACCATATATAGTGAAATTATTGTTATGTTATGGGTTTGGTTTTACCTTGAGTCTAATTTATAATATATCGACATAATGCAAATTTCACATGAGATTTAAATTTTTTTATGATACCTACTTACGGGGTATATTATAAAAACAAAAAATAAAGTTTCCGCATATTACGTATTTTCATTTCGTCACTTTTCATAACACACGTAGATGGTAATATTCCCAAAATTACTAACGCCAAACATAAAATATTTTCCTTTAAATAAAATATTTTTTTTACAATACTCACAATTATCTCCTCTTCTCCAAATAAAGTCTTATCAGCTGCGCTGCAGCTTCGTCTCAAATTCCACAAACTCACTAAAAACACTGGATTAATTTAATTTTATAATCTCTAAAAACATAAAACCTCTTTCAATCACTAATAAAAAACAAACAACTGACTACAAAGGTCGCATATGTATTCGTATTTGTGAACGCAACTCTATTGTTTATTTTTTTCAATTCTATTTTCCCGCGTTCGTGTTTCGATGACGTTTCATCGTAAAGGGGTGTAGAGAGCAGCGGAGCGCTAATTCGCGACTGACGGACATTTTAGTAGCAGAGTTTTAGATGCCATTTTTCGCAGGCGCGCTTGGGACGTGCGCCCTTGATTTGAAGATATTTTCGCGACGACTTATGAAACTTATGCGACAGGGGCAAGGTTTGTGATATTTTATTTGTTGGACGTAAAGTTGAGGGTGATAAAAGTTTGACGTGTGTGATTGTATTTTTTTTTCATAAAAGTAAAATTAGTTTCTTTTTCGGATATTTAAGAGCCTACAATATCACAACCTATTTTGTACCAGTCCATTATGTTTTTTTTTTCAGTAAACTCCTGGTATCCAATCTATTGGTTAGTTTACTCTGATAGGATCCAAAAAACCTAAACTATGTAAATCAGATACACAAAAACCGATAAAATAAACAATTTTCACATTGTACCTAATTTCCTTTCAATAAGGGGGATTATTAAGTTGGGTCCTATATTTTTCTTTCTCTTTTATAATTGCCAATTTAATCAAATTATATTTCAGAACCGTTTTTCAGAAGAGCTGTTAATATTTTTACCTTCGTCACGAAGTCCTTTATTATCTGTATGAACATCTTAAATCCCAACGAAGTTAATTATTCATTGGAAAGTGTTCCGCCGGGAAGACCTAAGCAATTAATAGCCTTATTAAGTACGGAAGGATATATAAGCTTTAATTACTTTGGAATTTAACATTAAATTAGGTTTCGTTACTATGTAAAACGAAATGGGTTTTTCTTTAACCATAATTCGCTTGATGGTAAGCGATCGCCATAATCTAAGATGAAGTTTGCTTATTTCCAGTACGTTACATGTTTCTCTTCATAATTCATTTTTACTACTTCTTGTATTTTCATTACAAATGATAGATTGGTCATTAAATTTATTTATTTTAACACATGCTGTACAAAAATGTATTTATTTGTAAATTATGACGTACCTACATCTTTCTGAATAAATGAATATTATGATTATAGTAACTGACTTAGAATCATAACATAATAGAAAGCAAAAGAGAATTAAGATTATAGTTAACAAGAAAATGCATGAAAATAACTAATGAAATTTTCTATTAGGTCCATAGTCAGACTAAATCGCTACTAATTGGCAATAAAGCTTAGTTTTTTCTTATTTTTGTAGCAACTTGAATTTCTAAGAAAATGGACTCTCTAAAATCTATTTACGGATAACAAGGGGAACTAGAATTTATCGCCTTTTTACTGAAGATAAATAGATAGTTGTAGAAACCGGTGGCAATATTGTAGTCGGGTTTATTGCTTCAAGGGAAATAATTCTTCTGGGAATACTGGGCTTAAACCTAGGGTTTAAACGCTTTTTTAATTTAGTTTTGAGAGAAATAGAAGTCTCATATTTTGTTCATGAGCTTTTCAATTCTTTTTTACCATTGTCTATAAACCTGTCTAAGTAGCAAACAGTAAGTGGTACAAAAATTAGCTTAGTTAGTAATGTTTAGAGTTTCAAAGTGAAGTGTCTTGCATAAATTGAAATTGAAATTATTTAATCAATAATGTTAATTTTAATGCATTGTTTTTTATATTGTTATACTTAATAACTTTTGTTATTTTGAAATGTATTATTAAGTTATATGAAAAAATTAACTTGGAACTTTAAGGTATGGAACTTACTTAAATACTAGTTTACGTTTAAAAAAACGGAATTGTAAAAAAAAATCTGGATATCTTTTTTTTTCTTGACGTAAAACAGAATTCTTTAAAATATTCGAATAATTATTAAAATAACTAGTGGATGCTCTCGCTTCGCTCGCATTAAGAAGTAAAACTTGCATCCCCTATTTCACCCCTTTGAAAGCGGCATTTCCTAAAATCCTTTCTTATCGGCTGCTACGTCATAAAGTCTACCTGCATGCCAAATTTCAGCCCGATCCGTCCTGTGGTTTGATGTATTCCGTGTTTTTAATCCAAATTCATTCCTAAGTTCGTTTTGCGCTACCAAATCTTCAAAGAAAATACCGCTGAAGTAATTATCGTTATTTTCCACTAATAACTTATCAATTACAACATACATAGAGCGAAATTAATTTTACACAGAAGTATAGTAGAAGGTAGAATAGGTACAATAACCTTTTGAATTTGCCGCCGCCACATAAACCAATTGAGTACGAAATTCAAATAAAATTTAATTGACCAGTTGTTACCTACGTAATATAACTTGGAGGTTACTAAAGGTATATCAAAAACATGAATGCATAATATTTAATTGCATTTAAATGTACGTTACATAAACATAAATAAATTTATTTTAATTAATCATTTTGATTTTGGTAAACGCAATAACATCTTGACCGTTTTTCATGTTATAGAAAATACAAAAATTTTATACATAGATCAATTACTAGAGAGGGATGAAAATTCTTGATTACTACAGAAGTGGCCGTGATTGGATGACATTAACGTAAATCAAAATGGCATTTAGATCTAAGGCGTTTTTGTTGGTCAGATAACACGTCAAATTGTAGGCTATTTTAGTTATGTTCAAGGATTTTCATCCCTCTTGTTATGTTATAGAGTGGCCAACTATGGTGCGAGAGTTTTCAAAACCGCCCGATACTAACATAATTGTTAAACCAAGCAAGAGTTTAGGGTGGTTTGAGAACGACATTCATAACTTTACATATCTATCAATATTATTATTACACCACTGTGCAACATATAAAAAAAAATCATTTTTACATATAGGAATAAAAATAATTATATGAAATAGTCTTGCGACTATATAATTATAGTAACCTCATATAGAATAGAAATATAGAAGCCAAGCCGTTAATTGTTAAAGCGTTAGCTCGCCCTTACATGGCCACCGCTTATACACAGTAGTTATTGTCTGTTGTATTGTTTGTCCACTTTGGCACGAAATAATTGACAATAAACTGTGTAAATGGTGACGGCAATAAGTCAAGCGCACGCTTTGAATTTGTTCTCAAGATAAGAATACAATTTGTACAATGAATGTTCAAAAAATGACATAATAAATCTTTAATTTACAGTGCTATCCGTATGTTACTTGACACTTAAGGTAGGGTACCTAATATGGGATTTTTAAAAACAATAAACTATTATGTAATAATAATATCGTGCTTAAAAACGGCTGAAATGATTTGTATTTGCTATGTATCACGGTTTAACAAAGGTTTAGGTGTTTTAGGGCCTTACCTTATACAGATAATTTATCTTTCTAATATCAGACATTCGTTCTCATACCTTTTGTAAAAGTGTTAATAAAACCCAATTGGCAAAAGGAATTTAATTAATATTTACGACCGCGCCGCCAGCGCCAGTGGCGAAAAGGTGTAACTTTTATTGAAACTGCGGTCACAAAATATGTCTCCATTGTTTCTGTCATTCGTGAAGCTCTAATGACTCAGTGGTGTGTGGTATTCGTTCGCGATCATCTCAGTTAAACAATTATTGTTGATTTTTTCTTGAACCAAACGAGTCAAATAGAAAAGGCATTTAGTAGTAGTACGTTAGGTACGTTAAGCCGCTTCTGTAGTTCAGATGATACAATAAATTGTAAATTCGGGCTTTTTGTCATAGATAATCAATTTTTAAACCATCAGGTGCCGGGCGTGGTTTGAACACTCTCGACACCAAAGGTCACTATACACTACTCTTATACTAACTACTTTTGTCACCAGTTACATAAACAAGAATCGTCGTTTAAAAAAATCCAATACCGTTTATGGTGAGATGAAATCTGTTGTGATTTCTTTACTTGTTTTGTGCACACACAAAATCTATACATATTATAATAAAGCTGAAGAGGGTCAAAATCTGAACATAAAAGATATTAGAAAAAAATGTTTGGGTACTTTAAATCAGAATAAACCACGTTTCAGCAGTTTTTTATAATATTTGACTGTTTATCTGTGTCTTTGTTTATTTAAACAATCATCACGCAATAACGGCTGAACGGATCATCATGATTTTTGGTATGTAGATAGTATGAGGTCTTAGAAGTGTCTTATGCTACTTTTTATACTGAAATAATGCGCGCGGAATCGCGGGCGTCCACTAGTTATAAATAATTATGTATCTATCTAGCTATGATGGTTTAAAATCAAGGTGTGCGTTATGCCTTATATCCCTTACGTATAAAAATATGAATAAGGAAGTCGTTACAGACATGGTTAGCATAGGCACAGAGACAACATTGTATTTGAATTCTTGTGGTCGTCCGGCCCCACAATGCATTCTCATAATCTCATGAGCATTATAAAACTTAACATTGTAAACTAGTTAAATTCTATTCTGACAAACTAAATGTAACCTATTACTTAAATTCAATTTGATGAGATATTGTAATTTATGTAGCTACATTGTAAGCCCTTATAATATGTAAGTTACTACTATACAATATCAATAAAGATTCTTAACTTTAATAACAATGCATTATAAATTGCAATCCCTATGCATTTTAAGTACTCATGGTTGAATTTAAAGATAACAAGATAAGATAACATAGATATTATTGTCTTTTTGTTAGTGCTAACCTTTGATACCACATATACATTTACAATTTGACTGCTCCGTTAGCTTAGTTGGTAGTGGCTCTGCCTTCTAATCTAGGGGTGCGGGTGTTCGATTCCCGCATAACACAAGTAATTATGAATATTAAAATTTGTAATTACTTGTGTTGAGTCTGGTCGTTTCTATGTAAAATAAGTATGTAAGTATTTACAAAAGAAAAGTATATAAGTATTATATCCGTTATCTTAGTACCCATGATACAAGCGTAAGCTTAGTATGGGGCTAGATGGCGCTGTGTGACATGTCCTGAAATATTTATTTATTTATACCTAAGTTGTATAACTGTGCAACGCATGGGTAGGTATCATACTATTAATTGGCCACGAATGAAAACGCACGATGTCTTCACTGTTTATTTAGTATTTAGTGAAAATCACTGAAAAGTCAACCAGAATTTATTATAATTAGGTTTGTCATTTTACGTTATGATTTTTTATGTCATCTTAATCCATCCGAATATTGTTATGCATATGGGATAAACTTTTACATTCCCACTAATAATTAAATGAATACTAACTAATTTTTATGTTTCAAGTTATTAGTTTACCACCAAATGAATGAAGTGAAGGTCATATTTATTGGTTTGTTGGTACTCAGTAAACAAATTTCCCCATTAATTGTGGCGGAATGCCCTCTGTGCAAATATTCCGGTAGATTGATGATCCTGCCCCTTTGACTGGTAGCGTAAGTAATGCTTCTAGGGCACCTATTTGATTAGACCCGGTCAGGAATAAGTCAATTATAATTCAGTGTGAGGCTAGATGGCGCTGTGTGATATGTCCCATTGTCCCTTGCGAATTTTCATACATACTCTTGAAAAGAATGGCTCAAAAACTAATAAAGACTTAATTAAACATTATATTAAAGAATTAATTAAACATCATATTATAATAGGTAACCAATCAAAAAGCTCTTCAAAGGTATCAAAACATATTTTTGGATACACTTTTTTTAACGAAGACTAAACTATTCACCGTGGTGGTTATATCGAGCTTACCCTAAAAATAGATATACTAAAACTCAAAAAGTTCAAACCTTATGAAAACGTCTGGTTCTTATTAAATTTTCTCAATAACTCCGCCATTTCCAAGCATGTTTATAACTTGTCGGGATTAAAATATCTGTCCATGAGAAGCCTCACAATATTATTAAATAGCGTGTACAGAAAGATGGGGTGTTACAAGTGAATACAGTGGCATGTAATATACCTTCTTTTTTATTTGTTTTACGCTAGTGGACGCCCATATTATTTCGGGATTAAAATTTAGCATGTGTAATGTGCCTATGACACTCACTCGTACATACCAAGAATCATGATGATCCGTCCTGGCATTTTTGCGTGATGGGCGTTTAAATAAGCAGATAAACAGACAAAAATTCTAAAACTGTTGAAACGTGTTCAGTTATGTACCTATATAAATTATGCACAAACATGTTTTTCTAATATCTTCAACGTTTTGACCCTCTTCACAATTCACATAACCTACTTAAAAGATAAAATAAATTACACAGACAAAACTTTCTCTTACTAATTCTAGTGTCGCGAGTTTACAAACCGCCCTAGTAAGAATGTAAGTTCGTATCACTTATCAAAGTGGCTAACTCTGGTGTCGAGAGTTTTCAAACCACCTTTAAAGTCTCTTAGACGGGATCTATAATTTAACGTCTACGATCCACGTGCTAAAATGAAATTTACCACCAAATTCTAACCTCATTGAATGGAATAGACGGCCGTGGAAGGACCTTGTATTTTTATTAATATTACTTTTAAAAGGTTTTTGAAAATGTTCACTAAGATGTTTTTCGTAATTCTAGTTCGTAGTTATTGTAGGCGGTTCCTTAAATTGAAGCATTTTAAATTAACTGTCCCCTTAGACAAGAGGCGATTTTAGTGAGCGTACTGATGCATACTTATGAAATTGACCAATGTATGGGAGTGACGTAACCAATCACGCTTTATTAAAAAAGGCAACAGATTTATTAAAAAGGACAAAGACATAATGTATACTATATAAATGCCCTACGACCGCTGATGAAAAATCTTTCATGAAACTATAGCAAAGCTATAGCATATAAATATCTAACAAACAAATTTAGCTTATCACTACATACAAATAGGGGAAAAATAATGTGTTCACCTCTTATGGTTATAGAATACTAGCGGACCCGACAGACTTCGTCCTGTCTGTTGACTCTTTAGTTAGTTAGAAAACGTTTGTATGGGAAAAAGAAAGGGGCGGTTTTTAGGGATTTTCCGGCATTGTACTGTATTGTATTTTGCGATTCATTTTTATATATAAGAGATTAAGTATATCATCATTTTAATTAATTATCAAATGTGACAACATACATCATTCTAGTCCTATTTATCTTCTAACAACTAATTCTAGCCAACAAGCAATTTATTATTAAATAGGTACCATAAATTTGCTGTATTTTGTTCACACCCAAAGCAACAGATGCAAATCTCATCCCGGGGTGAACAAGAGAACTCCATTCAACTGAGTGGTGAAACACGTGACTGCAATTATAAACGCTGGACGCTGCTTGAATGACAAATTAGTGGAATTATTATTGTAGCTGACACTTGTTTTTAATCCTGGGTACGAAATTAGGGGTGTTACGATTTTGTTGGTAACATTTCTGTATCTATATATATAAATGCTCTTGTACATGTCGTAATATGAAATACATGAAAACAATGAAGAGCCAATTGTTTTTGTAGATTTCAATAGAAAATATTTTTATGTAGCTAATATTTCATTATTGTTATTTGTACAGTCACAGAATGCAGAACTACTCAGAACAGTACAGCACAGACAACAGCGCCCCTAGCGGCTTTACGGAGAACCAATTTAATAATGTTGTGGGAATGAAAGTTTTATTATACTAGATTTGTTTATAGATCCATAAGTACTTGAAATGTTTATTACTTTGTATTCACACATTGCGGAAATTGTAAATTAAATCTAGTGTTGTGTAAATTTTATCTAGGCGAGGGTAAGTTGTTAAACACTGTCATCTATTGGAGAGTAGACGTACTAAAGTGCTTATTCTAGTCAAATGTAGATGACGCTGCATGCAATTCAAATTGGATGTCCTAGGTAGTTTGTCATGATCATTGGAATATCTCGGCTTATTTTTAATTGGGTGCTAAATGAAAAAATAATTTAAATTTAAATATAAATATATTAATGAGTTGAAATAGAAAATAATTTATTTTGAAGCAAGAAGTACAAGTACAACCTTTAACTCGTGATATTGCCTAAAATAAATATAATAGCAAAACCTAATTATTCTAAATTGTGAGTTTATACCTACATGTATCAAATTTACATCAATTTAAATAACGAAGTTGGTGTCTATCACTGTTACAAATTGATTTTAATAAATGTTACTATTGGTTAGCCACTCTAGTTTAGATTGACGTGACTTTCAGAAAAATATTGGATTTCAATCTTTATTCGGAAATAGCCCGGATTGTTCATTATTTAGTGTGACTACCGCCCACCTAGTTAAATGCTCGTAGCTTTCATGCTAAAATGCGTAAATATATGTAAAGTCGCATCATTACCACAAGAAAGATATAGGTACAAACAAACAAATAAATACTTCCTCTTTTTAATCCTACTATTCCATTCCATCTCATCCCACAAATATTATAAAGGCGTAAGTTTGGAAAGTTAAGTTTAAAGGCAATACCGCGGGGCGCTGCTAGTAGGTAGATACATATTATTATTGTAATTACTAGTGGGTGCTCGCGGCTTCGCTCGCGTTAAAGAGTAAAACTTGTATCCCCTATTTCACCCCTTTAAAAGTGGCATTTCCAAAAACCCTTTCTTACCGAATGCCTACGTCATAACATCTACCTGCATGCCAAATTTCAGCCCGATCCGTCCAGTGATTTGGGCTGAGCGTTGATAGATCACTATGTCAGTCAGTTAGTTTTGAGTTTTATATATTAAGATTGCCAGCTTGTTTATATATTTAGATTGCCAGCTTGTTTCTCACTTACTCAGTATACATATTTCTTGATGATGTGAATGCAAGTGTTCACTTTATGATAGAAAGTTGTACGTCAATGGACAGTGAGGTAACCATTTCTATACAAGTGCCGTTTGTTGTTTCGACAAATAACAGCACAATCATTCAATGTACTAGTGGATGATCGTGGCTTTGCTCGCATTGTTTTGGAAAAAGTTGCCCTTATCTTTTCTAGGGCCTTATACTATCTCCATAGGTATTAAACATTATGGTGATCTGTTTTGCCCGTTTCGCGTGATGCGCGCACATAAACGACAAGCGGTTTTTTATGTAAGTGGATTTTAATAGGTAGGTATATATTTTTATAATGTACTTATTATTATTATATGACTGTATAAACTAAAAAATGAGTAACACGCTTTGTTTATAGTTTGTATTTAGTTTAGATAGCTTTTAATTTAAATTTAGTAAGTTTTTATTTTATTTCTGTGTGTTTTTTTTTTACATGAGATTGGCTCACGCTTGACTACAATTTGCCTGATGTTAAGCACCGTTGTAATCTACGATCCAGCGCGCTTGCCTAGAAGAAACCGGTTTACTCTCGACTTGTGTAAAGGTTAGATATAGATAGATAGATTACCTTTATTATCCATTATGTCATAATATATTACAGTATACAAAATACTTTCTCAAATATGTACATACAAACAAACAAAGCCGTAAAGTAAACAGTTGAGTCAGAGCTTACAAGTTACGGAAGTATACATAAGTCACTTGACATGAAGCTTAAAGTTCTTAGAAATTCACAAACACTTATGGTACCTGAGTGTTTGTCATCAATTGCTATCAACTTAGTAAAAAATACTTATCTATACATGTATGCTCAAGAGGGTCAAAAATCTGTACATAACAGATATTCGAAAAAATAAACGCTTGGGTATTAAGTAGATTTTTATGTATGTTTATTCAAACGCTTATTACGCAATAAAAACGGATGAGCGGATCATCACGATTTTTGATATGTTGGTAGTATAAGGTCTTAGGAGAGCCAAAGGCTACTTTTTATGAAATAATGCGAGCAAAGCTGCGAGCGTCCACTAGTTACTAATATTATGATTGCATATAGATTTTGTTATAGGATTATATATTATTACATTTTTTGAATGATGTTTTAATTTACACTTATATGAAGCATACTCTAACATAATTAACTAAAATTATACTATAAATTATGGACATATTTTGTACTTTTTGACCACTCATCCATTCAAGAGAATCAAATTTTGCTAACTCTTGAATCTCTCGAACGATTAAAAAAAATGCATCAAAATGTTTTACACATCTAAGCAATATACAGACATAGGGACAGATGCGGGAAGCAACTTTGCTTTATACTGTGTAGTGATTATATACATTACCTACTTAGATATATTGTAATTTATGGCTTTGTCTATATTTTAAGCACCTTTTACATCTATATATTAACTAAACGGTTTTCACTCACGTGTAAATCGCGTAAGTTGTTTACGCGTTTCGAATGTTATGACATCCATCTTCAGAACGTATGTTCTGGGACCGCGGCAGCACGCAGACATGTCTCAAATAGACCTTTTACATGTCTCAAATAGTTTCAGTAGTTATGTAGGTAGTGATTAGTAGATTAGAACGAAGAGATTTTTCAGATAACCCTGTAGAAATAGTGCTATGTACGAATGTCATAGAAGCCTTTGTAGTTTGTTACATCCGACATTTTCTATTTACTTAGTTACGAGTTACGAGAGAAGAAAATGTTCGTGTCAAGAGTTTTTAAGCCGTTTTGTTGGACGCGGTCAGTACGCGGATGGGTGACCAAAAACTGGCATTTCATTTTGGGCTCTTGCGTGGGTCAGATGACATGTTAAATTGTAGGTCCCGGCTGTTTGCCTAGTACGGCATACGTTAAGCCATGTCAGAGGCCCTTAGGGCCGCTTGATTAACTCTCGACTCAAGAGTTGGCCACTCTCATTCGATAAGAAGGAGCTAGATAAGACGTTGGATTAAATTACAGGTTACTTTTTATCACAGTTTAATATTTTTTACCATCATCATCATTTACAGCCCTTTAAAACCCACTGCTGGGTATAAGCCTCCTTTTGTATGTGCCATCAGTGTCGTTCTTGAGCTGATCTTGTTCAAGTTGTTGTTTATTTATCAGAAACCATAAATTGTGTCTGTGTAATAAAATAAATATTAAGGGACATTTCACACAGCGCCATCTAGCCCCACACTAAGCAAACGCTTGTGTCGTGGGTACTAGATAATGTATATAATACTTGTATAATTTTCTTTGTAAATACATACATATTATACATAATACGGAATGAAGATATTACTCTCACCTTCAATGATACTTTGAAGGTGAGAGTTATGGAGTTCTGGAGTACTTTCATTTATCGACAAATTAAATTCAGGTTTCAAATTCATCCAGCCTGGTCATATGTCTAAGGTAGAGTCTACACATTTTTTAATTTATCATAAAATTGGCTAAAATAATAAAAAAAAAACTTTGGGAAAATATTGATGGACGGATTTATTAATAGGCATCTCGTCATTAAGAATATCTTATATATTAATCTGAACTAAAAACTTGTAATAAGATAAAGTTTTTAGTTTAAGTTTTTTAGTTTTTTTAAGTTAGTTTTTAATTTGTTAATTTATGTTCTAGAAGTTTTGAATAAGTAAATGAATAACAAAAGTATTTTTAATTATAACAAACTAATCTTTTATTATAACATAACAAACGTTAGGCATCTAGTGGGGCCCGTCATAATTTGCTAGGTACAATAATATAATCCGAGATACTTAATAATTAAAATCGCATTAGGTAAGTATGCCAACTTTTATTGTGTGAAGTTGTAAACAACTGTACAAACAATAACAATACATCCATCTAGATTACACCATATATTTCTGGTATAACTAAATACCTATACTTATAAATTTATTAACCACCTGTGGCGGTGTATAGTTACGCGCGGTCAGCAGTTGCATACACCGCACAACTTGAGTCTCGCGACAGACTAGTGTGGAGCCACGAATAGCGCCGAACGCGCCGAGCCGAGCCGAGCGAGCCGAGCGCATCAAGTTGACTCCGCAATGGTTGATGCGAGCGATACGGCGGAGCTGTCAAAATTTGATTAAATGAATTGACTATGAATGTTAATAAAATAATAAATAACTCGTTAACCCTTAGCCAGGCTGAAGACGAATATGAACCACTTCATATTTTATTTTTTTCTAACGGGCAGAGCACTCCAGCTGTCCACTTATCAATTTATTAATATTGTCTATGAAACGGCAACGCCAAAAAAAAAAAGAAGTTGATATGACATTTAAACAAATTTTTGACATTTCATGGTCACAACATTATCGATCGAAATATTTTGTGATTTTCACCGTTGGCTGCAGCAAAATATGTGATTATGTCTAAGAAAAATACGGTAAGTGCTCTGTTGCATTTTTAATATACAGTTCTTGAATCATAAAAGGTATAAATTGTTTTAGTTTTTCATGGGACTCGTTTTTGATGGACTTATGAACGCGGAATCTAAGTGATCCCTATACGTCCACTGACTGTTATTTTTTTTTAGATCGACGTATCTTAAAAATCTTTGATTTTAGATGCGTAATCCTTCAAATCTTCGAAATGCTTAAATCGAAAAGGCTTTGAGAGAGCTTCATTCATCTTCAGAAGACGATTCAGATGACGGTGGAAGTACAATACATGAAAATTATACAGAGCCATATATAAATGAGGCTTTGGACAAATTACAAGGACTGACACACCATGAACTATTAGATATCTTGGAAGAAAAAAGGGTCTGTTCACCACCAATACCAGACCCACCATCATTCTCACTAAATGAGGATGAAGAAATGGCAAATCAACAGTCCTTTGCATCCACAATAATGCCTACATCATCCTTATTGATAGAAACAGGACAGTTGCCTTCTCATTCTGTGTTAGAGGTAACTACAATATTTATAGCCTATTATACTGATTCAGCTAGTAAGCTCATATTATTACATTTTACCTTTTAGTTGTCATATAATGGAATGTTTGTTTTCAGTCACAAGAAGCAGTCCAACAATCATCATCAAGTACAGCAGAGCTAGAAACTCTACAGAGTCTACAGCAATTAATTGAAAAGGACAGGGTGTGGTCGCAGGATAGCTCTAATTTTGCAGCTCCAGAATTTAAAAACAAATTAAAATCCAACAAAGATTACACAAACCGAAAGAAGAAGAAGTGAGACTTAGAAATGTTGGGCATCATATGCCTACTGATACAATTACTAGGAAACGATGCCGCTTCTGCAGCACCAAAAAAGAGACCAAAAGATCTAAAATCATTTGTAAAGTTTGCAAAGTTACACTTTATGCAACACCATGTTTTGAGAACTTTCACAAGTAGATATTTGTATCAGAATGGTGTTCTAAAAGAGTTTCTGAGCCTAAGATTGTGTAAAATACTTATTCATTTTGTAGTTTTTTTTTTTTCATTTGGGCAGAGGACACATAGTGACCACCGTGTTTTTTTAATAGAAATAATAATAATAAAAAAAAAACAAGAAATTAGTTTTTATAAAACCCTTTAATCTATCATAAATAAGTCTCAAAATGTAAAACTTTGCTCGACCTGGCTAAGGGTTAACAATTATTATTTGTTCTTGTGTAATATTTGCTGACAAATGGTTTATTATTTTATTGAAACTAAAAACCACTTGGAATTGATTTTATTGATTTTCGGACGGGTCCGCGCGTTCTATCAAAATCGTTCTCGCGGATCCCGTCGCACTTGCAATTGATTTTAATGATTTGTATTATCGTTTCCACACCACTCTAAGAAGTAGATAATATTGGCGCGTATTTTTATAGTCGTATCCCCGATAGGCCTACATCCACTCTCTGGATACGTGGAACTATACGAATAACAACATTAGGTAATTGTTTTGGTTTTTTCGTAGCCACAAATCTTCTTAAGGACGATTAAACACCACAAAAGATTAAACACCTGCGCGCAGGTGTTTAATCCTTGTTTACGAACAATAAAAAAAATAACAATGGGTACAAAGTATATTGACTGATTACTTCGTAAAAGGTCAATTTGCAAAATCTCGGAAAATAGATACTTAACAATAACTATACGCTATATCACAGGTGTGCAGAGATTGGTGAGAAGGTATGCTACCTATGGTACTAATATAATAAAAAATAATTTCTTAGAGTGGTGTGGAAACGATAATACAAATCATTAAAATCAATTGCAAGTGCGACGGGATCCGCGAGAACGATTTTGATCGAACGCGCGGACCCGTCCAAAAATCAATAAAATCAATTCCAAGTGGTTTTTAGTTTCAATAAAATAATAAACTATTTGTCAGCAAATATTACACAAGAACAAATAATAATTGTTAACGAGTTATTTATTATTTTATTAACATTCATAATCAATTCATTTAATCATTGTTTTAAACAATCAACATCAATTTTGACAGCTCCGCCGTATCGCTCGCATCAACCATTGCGGAGTCAACTCGATGCGCTCGGCTGAAGTCGGGCGCGTTCGGCGCCATTCGTGGCTCCACACTATATAGTCTGTCGCGAGACTCAAGTCACCGCACACACAGTCTTCCCTTCGCCTCTGAGTGAAGCAGACGAATCGTATACATTGTAGCTCCCGTGAATATATGGTCAACTGAGTACAATGTAGTTTCTCTATGGAAGTGACGTCACCCGCGGAGTACAACCCCTGATAGGTGTCGGGCCACGCGCCCCACGAGGAGTCAGATGTGCTACATATGCATATTCATATATAGGTAAACACCTTTCTAAAAATAATATTCATGTTTATCAATCTAGTTAAAATGAAATCCAATAGCATTTATGAAGGCAAATTAAAATATAAAAAAATACAATGCTTTCGAGAATCTCTTTCGTTTTCAGAAATCGGTTAACATTATGCAATATTCAAGAAGGCTATAGTGAAACGAGCCTATTGTCACTACACTATCTATTGTGCGTAAAAAAACTGCGGTCATAGTTTGGTTATTTCTGTATTGAGTTATTTTTCATTGAAATGGTACGTTCGAAATGTTAATAAAAAACAGAGACCACAAAAAGGGCGGACTAAACAGCGCAGTTGATGTGAAAGCATATTACCTTCATACTCAGAATCAACGACAACACACGATAAACGCATAATTAAGATAGCTTCACTTCATTCGACTGGCCTGTTAGCTTAGTTGGTAGTGGCTCTGCCTTCTAATCTAGGGGTTGCGGGTTCGATTCCCGCATGACACAAGTATTTACGAGCTTTAAAATTCATAATTACCTGAGTTGAATCTGGTCGTTTGTATGTATACTAAGTATGTATTTACAAAAGAAAAGTATATAAGTATTATATCCGTTACCTAGTACCTACGACACAAGCGTTTGCTTAGTGTGAGGCTAGATGACGCTGTATGCAATGTCCCGGATATTTTTATAGAATATTTATCATACCCCTACCACCCACTACCAAAATTATAAAGGCGAAAATATGTACATAACGTGTGAGTATATTTTTCCCTCAAACGTAACAAACCTTCTGTTTTCTGTGTTTGAATTGAACTCAAATTGCTAAACCTTTTGTACTTTTTGTAGTATGCCACTTGGTATAGGAATATATAAATTGGTGTAAGTAACTAACTACATATGTTTAACAAAATGTTTAATTTATTTATTCTTTTTAAATTGTCTCATATTAATATCAATTATAATAGATACCTACTTAATTAGCTAGGTAATGAATTACAATAACTTATCAAATCGTCACTCAAAATGTAAATAGGTTATAAATGTAAGACTTATCTCATAGTGAAACACTTTATTATTAAATCACATACCTATTATAATAACGCTGTAACACTATAGATGAATAAATAAATTATTATTATTATATCTATTTCAAAGGGCGTGTAGAACTAAATTTAGAGTTTAATTTTATACACTCCGTTTATACTAAACCTGTGTTTTCATCAAAATCGCTCACACAGATTCAGAATGGCCACTTTTATTAGTTTGAATGACTGTACGAGTATATATGTATACATATTTAACTTTGGACACTACAAGGGTGATACATTTTAATATAGACACATTTAAAAGCAAACTACAAAATCCATGTCGAGTTTTTCGGAATTTTAGCTAGATATCTGATTGAAAGAATAATTAGTGTAAAAAACAACAGTGGCGCCACGCAAACGCACGATACCCTTTTATGCAACGTAACAGTAAAATTAGCGAAGCGCCCGTAGCTCAGCTAGCGGAGGCAATGGCATGCGATTACCAATGTTAAGCAAAGGTCGACGCGGTCAGTTCTTGGATGGATGATCGAAAAATGGCATTCTATTTTGGCCGCTTCCGTGAGTCGGATGACAAGTTAAATAGTAGGTCCCAGCTGATTGTCTAGTTCGGCAGTCGTAAAGCCATGTCAGAGGCCTTTAGGGTGGCTTGACAAACTCTTGACAACAGAGTTGGCCACTCTCATTCTATAAGAAGAAGTAAAATTTGCGTGCTTGGCGCTTTCGCAATTTCAACGTCAAAGTTCATTTATTCAGAAAAAGTGTTACAATATTTCTTAATTAGGTACTACCTACTGGGTGAGGGCACACCCGTGCTATGTTAGTTAGTCCCTTCCAGTGATCTTGCTTACAGCAATAGAATTAGGAACAAGCTAAAAAATAATTTTTTGAATGTCAAAAGATTTTAAACATAAGTATGTCTTCTACAGTCCTTAAAAAGCCTTAATAATATTATTTAGTTATTTAGTATTTACATTATTACTAAGCATTATGTATGTATGTTTACATTTACATTTCAGTGCATTTGTAATTATTTGGTGTTTAGAATTTGCACAATATACAATACAAATCTTAATTCATGAAAGCAATGGGTAGTGAGTAGTCTAGTCTTACATTCCCCATGCTGAGAAGAGATCACTCCCAGCAGCTCTGGCCAGCGGCAGTGTGTCGGCGACAGTGGACAGTGAGGGACGTACTTTCTAAATACAGTGAACATTTAAAAAGCAGTGAGTATTTCTTCACCTATTGTATAACTAGCTGACCCGGCGTACTCTGCTCCGCCTTAGAGGCAATGAATAAGCAGATTTTAGATTTTATTCATTACAATGAAAAAAAAAAAAAAAAAACGGGATAAATATACATAATCCGTCTCCTGGTTCTAAGCTACCTCCCCGCCAATTTTCAGCTAAATCCGTTCAGCCGTTCTCGAGTTATAAATGGTGTAACTAACATCACTTTCTTTTGTACATATATATAGCAGCTTTAGTACTTACGTCAAAAGCAACAGTTTTATTCTAGATCTTTGGGTAATTGCTAAAAAGTATTTGTTCTTCAGGTCTGTTAGTTATTTGTTCAAACCTGGGCGAGGCTGGCTAAAGATCGAAGCCAATAGCATATTATGAGAGAGGCCTATACCCAGCAGTGGGACGAAACCGGCTGTGGCTGATGATGATGATGATTAGGTCTTTATAATTTCTGTCAGGGATCAATGAACTTTTTGTTTGGAACAGCTGATTTTGTACACGAATTTCCAAAATTTGTAGAAAAAAAAGTATCGTTTTTAACATACTAAAAGATTTTTCATAGTTAATAAAAGATTATGCGTCAGTTACCGTACTTCGTTATAAGTTTTAATAATGACTAGCAGCGTCACGTAGTGTTAACCGCGGTATTTAAGGTGTCATCTAGCCCACGGAAACGTTTACATTGAATCCAAAAGTGGAAGCACCCGAATGCTATTTTTGATCACCCATCCAAGAACAGACCGCTTCACTCCGTCATTAGTGATTTTGTATTCACGTTAAACCTATGTTATATATGAAACCTTATTCTGCCTCCTAACCAAAAATATATGTGATCCGTTGCTTCGTCGCGTTGTGTAAGAACTTAAATCATGAAATCAAGAAACTTATTTGTTTTATACACGGGTACTGAATAAAAAATCTACAAATAACGACACAATATTGTTTATGCCCTGTGCCACCAGCATTAGGCTGAGTTGCGGCTATATTGAGGCATCACAGATTAAAGTATTATATAAACTATCATATCATAAGTATATACTATTTCTTTTAAATTTGTGCGAGTCTATAAAGATATTTATTTCTTTCTTTTTATTCGTAGTAACAACCGCATATTCTTTTAAGGGTCGCTTTAGTAAGGCAAAAGCCAAATTTCTTAGAAAATAACGGAAACAAATATGCTGTTCCTTGCAAAAAAATTTTGCGTGTCTAACCTACTCTCAGATTAAGACATTAAAATTTATGGATCCCCATTTAGTTTCTTGTGGTTATCCGTTCGTGCATTCAGGTTATTGTAAGCAAAGTTTAAATCTAAACCAAATAATTTCATAATTTAATCTATACCTATCCCAACTAAATTTCGTTCACATCAGTTTAACCATTTTTTGCGTAAAAGAGGAACAAAAATACAAGTAGGTACATAGACGGTACTTTTAACTGCTTAAAAAAACAAAAAGATGAATTCTAACATAATCTAGGCCCACCCTTATTAGCAAATGGTATTAAAGTAATTGCAAATCAAAATCAGCCGAGCATAAATCAAGTTAATTGTCTAAATTAAAAAGCACACATTCTAAATGTAATTGAATAACACTTTTCTAAAAGCAAGGGAGAAAGTAAAGTTAAACAGAGCGATACGACCCTTTCACAAAAAGAACGGATTTTTTTAAGTTATTGTTGAAATGTTTTTACTTAGTTGTAACTTAGTCAACATGGGCTTATGCATACTGTCCACTTACGTTTCTTAGGTTCTCTCCCGTTTTAACCAACTTCAAGAGGAAGATTGTCAATTCGGCCTCACATGATGGTGTAAATTGAAGCTAAAAAGTTATAATAGCTGAATAGAATAGACATTTTGAAGAAATATATATAACAGTGAATGCCCGCGGCTTCGCTCGCATTATTTCAGGATAAATAATAAACAGAGACACAGATAAACAGACAAAAATTATGACAACTGCTGAAACGTGTTTTATTATCGATTTAAAGTACATACATATACCTACCCATTATTACATACATTATTTTTTGTAATATTTTCTATGTACAGATTGACCCTCTTCAGCTTGTATAGATGCTATGTAGGTATGTATAGATTATAGAGTAAAGATATATGTATGAACATATAAGAAATTAATTAAACGGAACTTGATATTATAGTGTTAGAATACCTACAGTGCGTTTTTTAATTTTCTCATTTATTTACCTACGTAGGTAGTATATAGAAAGCATCTCAGGGTACTTATATAGAAAACTTCTCAGGTTGCATAATATTAACTCGTATCTATATACCTAATAGTAGGTAAAAAAAGTTAGTTTATCAATGTTCAATTATTTCTTTTCTTAGATCTTGGTTTTTTGAAAACGAGTGAAAAAACAAAAGATCTTAATTTGTATTATGCACCCTGTGCAACTATGACGAAGCATAAATATCTAGCTTTTAACTAAACTTAACCTAATCTAGACTTAACTATAGGACTTAATATATATTAATTTTTACGTATAAATATTTTATTTAGACCTAGACATACATAAAGTTAGTGTAATTCAAACCAGTATAATTATTACACCTCATAGGTACACCAAAGTACATAATATCAAATTATTAGACATTTTATATAATACCTACCTACATATTATGTACATAAAAAGACATCGTACTATTCTAAGAATCTGCGTTCTATTGTCTAACGAAGTAAACACACACATACATGCATACATACACACACACACAAAAATAAACACATCTTACGAGATCGGGTTTTTCTAACTTTAAACGCATATACTCGTACTCGTAGCTACAGTACAGAGCTACATATTATTATATTGGATCCGATACCTGATGATCTTTACGTCCTTTTTTATTTAATTTTGATATTTAAAGTGAAAATATATAAATACCTGTAACAAAAAAACTAGCCTGTCATATAACATATGATGATAATGTAAGTAAATAGTTTCAGTAGCTTTATGTGTATAACTACTAAACAAACAATACGTGACAATACATACACACTTTTACTTATTCACATACTTTTAATTTTATAATTTACTTAGTTCTTAATTTATCTATTTCAGGTAGATAAATAAGATAGCTATATAGACACATTGCATTCAGAGTCCATTGGTCCCAAGTTATAAATTTATTTTTATACTACGAGTATAGATTATCCGCTGCGGTGTAAATTACAAAACAACATAAACAACAGTAAATAAATAAATAAATAAACACACTTTATAATAAAGGGTTGGTTATATATTTATTGTTAATCGACCTCCTAAAGTCTTTTTCGGTAACCTTGTACGAGTGCCGATAGAATTGGTGTCACATTAACTTATGCAATAGAATTTCGTTACTTTAACTAAGACACGTCAGTCGCTGATGAACCGTGGTACGGGCCGGAACTGTTTGTTTTATAATTAAATAAATTTGTGTTAATTGATTAATTATAAAAAATATTCAAGTGAAACGCATGCTGGGAGGTCGTGATTAAACTGAGACAAGAGTGTAAGTTTTTAAAAAAATTATTTACTTACCTAAGTTAGGTTACCAAGAAAACCTGAAAAAATGTTTTGAAAACGAATTTTGGAAGGATTTCATTATTCTAAAAGAATTATTTAGTTTAAGTTGGATAGCTTGCGAGATTTTAGAATAAGTTTAAGTATATGTTTATTGAAATATTAGAGTTACCCACTCAAATATATAGTTAGGTATTTTTTATAAGAATGAGGGTAGGTGCATAGCTGCTTAATTTATACTTGTTTCATATAGTCATAGGCTATTGACTTGTACATCAAGCAAGTTCAATAATTTGCATATGATTTAATTATAATTTTCCAATAAATTAATTGCTGAAGTACTAAACTTATACTCATAAGTAATTTATTAAGGTAAATACATATACCTAGATGTATGCTTTCGATGGTGTAAATGATAAATTTATTTGGTCAGGTGCCAAATTATTGATATTTTTTTCAGTTGGGGACTGAATACAGGAACTAAGATATTTATATGATGATAATTTTATATGTAAATGCTACTTTATATATCTTACCACTTATTAATATTATTTATAGTAGTTTTAACACCTATAATTTATAATGCTTTTCTTTTAACGCAACACATTCCAATAAAAAATAGTATTGTTTGGGTTATTCTGTAGCTTTATTGAAAGTACTAAGACTAGGTCACTAGGTATTACCTAAGTTTGTGCCTAAGTTTAGTACTTACTAAGTACACGTTTAAGTACTCCTATTCCTACTCAAACTTTATACCTTAACCCATGTAAGTAATCACTGTTCACACACTAACTTCCTTATATTAGATAAACCATCAAATGTTTTTATAAACTTGTAGGTACTTTATTATTGACGTTCAAAAGATTGATTGACACACAACAATCTATCAATCACAATCAATCTGCACTACCTACCTATTTCACACAAAAATCCGACAAAAACTTAACAGCAATAACTAATAATATTTTTGTTTTTAACTTTAGATTTATTAGATAAATAAAAACTCAAGGTTTTCCTTAACATTATAAAATGAACAAAGGAACTTTATAAATTCTGTGCACGTTTAAACTTCTTGTCTGGTTAAGTCTAGCAAAATGTATCTAACAGCATTCCTTTATATAAAAGCGAAAGTGACTTTGTTGGTTTGTTGATGTATGTATATCTTTCTCGCAGAATAGCAACGGATAGCCGTGTTTTTGTTATGGTGTTATTACTCGTAGGTCTCTCATACTACAGGTATCATTTTATACGTGTACACCCTAGGCTGCAGCAATGCTTAACATCAGGCAGGCTGTAGTCAAACGTAAACTTATCCAACGAAAAAAAAAAAAAAACTGGCGAAACCGAATACGTCTACTAGTTTTAATACATATAAGTTCACACGGTATAGAATATAAACTTCTACATAATGTAGGTACTAATTTGAGTTTTTATTTACATCCATAGTTATCATTTAATTAATGTTTTCAAAAGTCTGGGATTTCGGGTAGGTAGGTAGATTTTATCTACTTACTCATTGTGGCGATTTCTGTTTAGTTTGGCAAGTTAATCTTTTAGAATGATTTTTATTACAAGTCAACACTGTTTTAAGTTAACTGGAATGTACATGGCTCATATATTACGTTCAAACTTATAAGAAAAAGAAGAAAACATAATTTATTATAACTTTACATGTGAAATATAGGCGCATCAAACCAATATAAAAGTAATTTGATCGTCCCTACGTACTAACAATTATATTTGCAGATACAAAGTTCGTAACTATTGGTAAAATACAAATACAGCTTTTAATCTATCAATCAAGCAAACAAAATGTGTGATTGGTTAAAAAAATCGATCAAATCAATCCATGCATGCATATAAATAGGAGACAGACATTTCACAAATTTACAATCCTAAATATAAACAGACTTGTGAAAACAACAAAACCTACTTTTTTAGGTGACAGGAGTAAGAAATGCTTTGTAGTGTTGTGATTATTTATTTCTCAACTCATCATTTCGATTCTTTAATTGTTGTTTGCATCATTGTGTAGTGTGCATGTCGTAACTAATGTTATTCGTCACGGCACCGTTCTGGGTCATCAGAATACGATTACTCCAAATCTGTATCGACATTGACCCTACACTTCACACAATGAACGTATCATTATAGCAATTGGCTCAAAGGAATCCAAGAGACATGTGTCAAATATGGCATATATATTGTATTAGAAAGGTCAGATTTAGTAAGCTCGAGCTACGCAAATGCCACAATAAAAAATAAGTTAACTTTGAATATAACATTAAATTTTACTGTTAATAGATATTATAAATACGCAATAATAGCGCTTTAATTGAGGGAACTGTTTCGTGAAACAGACTTGACATATCTACTCGTATAACTATCACGCCACGACATAGAACTTACCTACTGTTGATTGGTCGGTTGCCACTATCATGTCATGGTTAGATGATTTCTGCTGTCAGAGATCAGCAAGTTGAAGGCTATGACTATGAACGACTGCCACCCATTTGGTCAAGAACCTGTCAAAACTTGTTGTTTCCATTTCATCGCGCACTTTAGTTATGAGTCAGTGAATTATAATGTTTATGTTCCTAATAAATTACGTCATACGTGACCACTGACCACATAGGCCCTTCATCAATAGTCCATAATAGACTTTGATCACATTATGATCGAAGATTCCACGAAAGATGACTTTGAATACGCACGCGGTTAAAATCAGAACTAAAAATACCTAACTAAAAATGATTTTAAAAGTGTACATATAAAACGAAATGATTCTTTATGTCGATTAACATATATCTAGGTAGGTACTCTTCATCCCAGATTAAAAACGCGGGTGAACCTGCGGGCGCGGCTAGTTTTTTATAAAGTCATAATATCATATAATATACAAAGAATCGCAATAACAGATGTCAATATTAGAACTCTCATTATACTCCCTCTACGTCTCATTACAATAAGTAGGTACAGAGTATTTTTTACTAATTAATTAAAAAGTATCTAATTAAATTCAAAAGTGCTGCCACCAATCGGGTTCAAGGTTAAGCTTGAGTTTCTACTCGTCGACCACAGAGAAGGTCTTATGTAAAATGACAGAACCAGTTCTTTTCATTCTTGTTTTGAAGACAAATTGTTTTTAAAAATGTGTGCCATAGTTACAATTGTTATGGGTTTTTTGGGCTGTAAGTTTTTAAATTATCTAAGTGTTTAAGTAATTTGTATTTTAATTGAATCAATGAATTATTTAGGCATGTTTTGTCATTTAATAAAGGTTATGATAAAAGCCTTCGTCCAATGAACGTGTGGCGTATTGAACAAAACAACATTGATTACGCGGTTCTGCGCCTTGCTAAAGACAATAGCAACCTCTTTCAATTACGCTTCAATTAAATAAAAAAAATATCATGAACAACTTCGATTTTATTACATCTTCAGGAAGAAAATTTTGTAATATATATTTATTTATCATTGTTTCGGCCGTTAATAATTTACAAGCTAATTTTATTTGCAGAATTAATTTTGTCTTTCACATGAATATAAGTACCTAATCAGTTACTTATTTCATCAAATCAAATGAGTCGTACCTACATATCTGGTATAAAAATAAATAAATCAGTTAATTAAAGCGTGAATCAGAGAAGTAATTTATCTAGAAAACAAACACGAACTAATTCGCAGGCGTTGTTCAACCAATTTAATCAATTTTAATGTTAAAATTTTCGTGAGACGTTTTATCAATATGTTAACTAAACGGTTTTCACTCACGTGTAATTCGCGTATGTTGTTTATACGTTTCGGATGTTATGACATCCATCTTCAGAACATCCGAAACGCGTAAACAACATACGCGAATTACACGTGAGTGAAAACCGTTTAGTTAACATATTGAGTTAGTATTAAGTTTCTTAATTTTGTTTTTACGACTCGAAGATACGAACCAAAGCTAAAGAGGAAGGTCGTGGTAGCCAGCGACTGACATTGGGCTCCACCAGACAATTTAATATAAGGAGATGCATTTAATGGAGTGCACACGTTACAACAACAATTGCACAGACCACATCTGCTTATAGTTATACTGATTTTAGATAAAAAATAATAAAAATAAAATTATACAAATAAAAGAGATATTATTTAATGAAACATGTTTTTCCTTCCCCAGCGATGCTAGTAGCGGAAGCCTGGAAGTCCAACTTCCTGTTCTGGATGTTCCCGCTGCTGCTGCTGCTGGCTGTGCTGGCCGTCTGCGGGCTCGTCACCGTCATCGTCTGCGTGCGCCTCTACGTCGTCTACACCTGCGGGAAGTTCAGGAACCGCTCCAGGTAAATTTTAGTACTTACGTTTGAAAGAAAGATTGAAAGTTTACATTGAGTCAGATTTTACAATACTCACAACAACAACCAGAATCACACTACACATAAAATCAAGAAGTGAATCTGTCACGCCACAGCCCCAACTCAGCATAATGCTGGTTTACCGATTAGCATAGCGTAGCAATAAATCTGACACCCAGTCTTACCAACCGAATATTGGTTATCCCTTTGGGGTCGCGGAGGTCTGATGGCGGTGGCTTTGTGTAAAAACCGGTATTCTGCCAAAACATTTAGATTTAAAAATAACCCCATGAAACTGGAACCATAGCTAACATGTGTTGATACAAAATTTTATCTAAATTCATATCAAATTTTGTCCAAATCTGTGGAATAGTTTGAGGGAGATAAAGTAACAAACTTTCACCTTTATAATACGAGAGGAATGGTATAAAGGGAAGTAACATTCACCAATGTAGGTAACACCTAATAAAATTTCATCACATCAATAAAATGTATATGTATTACTAAATTATACATTATTTACTAACCAGGTTTCTATCACTTATGGCTTTGGCAAACCATGTTTTAATGTTTTTGCAAATAAATTGTTTTTATCTTACCTTATCTTTATCTTATTCTATCCAGGATGGACGGCAAGACTGTGATAGTGACGGGATGTACGAGTGGCATTGGGAAGGAGACTGCGCAGGAGTTGGCCAACAGGGGCGCCCGCGTCATCATGGCGTGTCGGAATATGGAGGCGGCTGAGAAGATTCGAGGTAACTTTACTTACATACTAAGAAGTAAAACTTGCATCCCCTATTTCAATTCTTTTTAAAAGTGGCATTTCCAAAAATCCTTTCTTAGCGGATGCCTACGTCATAACATCTACCTTCATTCCAAGTTTCAGCCCAATCCGTCTAGTGGTTTGGGTTGTGCATTGATAGATCACTATATCAGTCAGTCGTCACCTTTGAGTTTTACATATTTAGATTCTTCTTCTTCTTTTTATCGAATGAGAGTGGCCCACTCTGGTGTCAAAAGTCTATCAAGCAGCTCTAGGACCTTTGACGTGATTTAACGACTGCCGTACGATGACAAACAGCCGGGACTGAATTTAATGTCTCATCCGACTCACGGAAGCGCCCAAAATTCAATCTACTTTTCGGTCACCCATCCAGGATTGACCGCGTCAACAATAGCTTAACATTTGTAATCGCATACGAATGCCTCCGCTAGCTGAGCTACGGACGCATTAGCAGGCATACCTCCGCTAGCTGAGCTACGGACGCATTAGCAGGCATACCTCGGCTAGCTGAGCTACGGACGCATTAGCAGGCATACCTCCGCTAGCTGAGCTACGGACGCATTAGCAGGCATTGAATATGTAGGTGTGAATAAATGCTCAAAACATGTGTTAATCATTTTAGAGAAAGCCGTTTGACACTTTCACATTATAACTGTTTAATAATGGCTCTTGCAAACCACATCATTAGTCATCAATATAATCACCTAGTCTCATTATATTCGCACGTAACAAATATTATATTATAACTATTTGAAAGCTAGATCAAGTAAGTTTATAAGAGAAATATTGACCGCTGCATTACTCACATGAATCGAAAGCGCAGTAGAAAGTTGTAAATCAGTGAATTGCATTTCTTGCGACTGTTAATGTGCTATCAAGAAGTCCGGAATTCCGAACGAAAACCTGTTTTGTGATTGATTATGCAACGCACATCACGTAATGTAGGTACCTATGCCTTTCAAAGAATTTCGGAAAGGTCAGGCAAAAAGTTTAACGCCTACAATAAATTAAGAGCAACAAGTTCTCTAAAATAGGTATTTGAGTTTCCAAGTTACGGTATATCAAACCCTATCTAATGTCAATAGCTTGGGTTTAGTTTATACCTACCAAAAAATCCGGCAAACTTATGTAATGACTAAACAATCATACAAATTAGGCAACATTGTAACTAATTTCTTTGCACTGAAAATAGGTACAATACTTATACAATTACTTTGTCTGAAGCATATTGATTACATTACTTGAATATAATTTTGTTTCAAGATCACAACACACATCGTAAGGAAATGGATAAAAATTTAACAAGTACCTACTACAAGTGGCGCCGCCATTGCTTCCACACTTTTCGACCAACCAATATTTACTCACTTTTCTACATTTCAGATGAGATCATCGACAGCACCAAGAATACCAAAGTTATCGCCAAAAAGCTGGACCTCAGCTCCTTCGAATCAATCCGTGAATTCGCAGCCGACATCAACAGTACCGAGGAGAAATTAGACGTTTTGATCCACAACGCTGGCTACGCAGGATCCTTCCGAAAAGCCGTATCGAAGGACGATATTGAAATGACCATGGCCACAAATCACTACGGTCCTTTCTTGCTTACCCATTTACTGATAGATCTGTTGAAAAAAAGCGCTCCATCAAGAATTGTCGTCGTCGCATCGTCGCTGTATCGCTTAGCATCTGTCAACTTGGACAATCCGAACCCTGTCGAAACTCTACCAGCATATTTATACTACGCTTCGAAAGAGGCTAATATCCTCTTTACAAGGGAATTGGCAAGGAGGTTAGAAGGTACCGGAGTAACTGCCAACTGCCTGCACCCTGGCATGATCGATTCTGGCATCTGGAGAAACGTCCCCGTGCCTCTAAGCTGGGGTCTGTATCTGATTATCAAAGGTTTCTTCAAGACACCCAAGCAAGGCAGTCAAACTTCCGTCATGCTGGCAGTAGATGAAAATTTGGAGAAAGTGTCAGGAAAGTACTTCTCGGATTGTAGCGAGAGTTCCCTTTCGGCTGCGGCCAGCGATGTGGGCAGGGCTCGTAAGCTTTGGGAGGTTTCCGAAAAGATTGTCAAATTGGAGGAGACAGATCCTAAGATCACAGCTTAAACTTTATCTGCACAACAATTATTTCCAAATTTATTTTACAAAGTTTTGTACCAAATAAGTTAAATTTTCTGTACGTTTGCATTGAAAAAAAGGCAATGCTTTTCCAAATTAAATAAGTACCTACTTAGATACATATCTTGTTTATAAGACTTGATAAAAACATGCTTATTTTTATCTAAGTAACTCTTTTGGCAAAACTAAAAATCTCTTACTCTTATACTTAACTTGAATACACGGTACCTAGTTATTTAAAAAGGTGAATTGTAAGTTCTTAAGATTACTATTAAGTTTGTTAAAGACTATCTAGTTACGATCAATGAAAGCATTTTGTTTTACTTTAAAATATTTTATTCTAATCCTAAGTTATTTTTATAATTATGTACAAGTTTTATAACTAGTAATAAAGGAGACATAATATTAAAATTGATCTTTGTTTTCTTAATATGAACACAAGCACAAATTAGACTATCATTATTTCAGTCTTTTTTTACTTTCTAGGCAATACATTATAATAGTAGGCACAAGTATTAACAGATACATCAAATAGAAAAATAGAAAATCTAGAATCCCTATCTAGAATCCCTACTATAACAAGTTGAAAAGATAGTAGTAGTAGTAAGAATGTACCAAATTATAAAAACAATAAGTTGCAATTGTTATATTTTGGTAGTTTAGAAATATAATAATATTCTTCAAAGCGAGAGTAAATCGGTTCTTATCGGGTAAACATGCTCAATCTTAGGTCAAAGCCTTTCTTTACCATCAGGCAAACTATGGCAAAGTGCAAATCTGTTTCAGTTAAAAAAAAAACTTATTTATGAAACTTTCTTTGAACAGTTAATAATTGGGAAGTTTCATCTGATAGCCAAGAGGATGTCTGTTATATCTTTTAGTTCAATCTTATATAAGGAACAAGAAAATTAGGAAAGCAAGTGATGATTAATGATATAAATAAGGGCATGAATTATTATGAATAGGTATACATAATGATAGGAGAAAAGTAGATGAAACTTATGATTGATCTAGGTAGAGTGGAAATAAAAAAAAAAACAAAGTAATATTAAATCTATAACAACAATGAAACCAATTCTGCACCTTTGGTTAATTTACCTGTGATAAGAAATCAGTTTATTAATTATGTTTCACAATAAAAAAACACTTTTTGAGTTATTAAAGATTTAAAAGTGATAAGTACTTCAGAATTGGTTTCACCAACTAGATTCTAAATGAAAATCTGTATGTACGAACTAATCTAATCTTAAACTACTTAAACCTAAGGCACATTTTACGGTGACTTGCACAATATCAGTTATTCTGTAAACTAATCATGTAATAACATACAAGCATTATACAAATATATGGTTATAACATCTTTATGAGTATAAATAGTAATATTTCATTGTTTCAAACAAATATTACCTTTAAAAATTAACTTACATAAGCTTTGAAGTCTTGAATTGCTTTTTTTCCAAAAATATAACATCTTCATTTTGGAGTCATATCAGTATGTATAAAAACAATATGTAAGGCAGACATAACACTGTTTTAAAATACCATATAATAGATATCTGAATCTTTGAAACTAGTCTATCAAATCAAATTGGTCCAAAAACGTGTGGTCTACATCCAGCATAGTACCGAGGCTTTCTCGAGGTTTCCTGTGAACATTATTGTCCGTATCAAATCCTAAATTGCCCTCACATTTCTTGTAAGGTACACTGCAACTTGGACTCAATAGGTCAGGCAATAAGATCCTATTTACTGTAAAGATTTGGTTTTCCTTCTCTTCAACAATTGTTTGAAAATCTTTTGTTTTGTTGTCATCTTCATGCAGCACATTTGCTCTCACTTTCTTGTATCTGTTTATGATCTTTTCCAAGGAACTTGTCTTTGCAGCCAGCTTGGAATTATTCTGTGGTGTTACATTTGATGTTTCAAACTCTCGGCTGATTCGTTTTGATGCATCATTGCTTGGCCGTTTCGGAGGGTCTTCTGTTAAAAAGTCCTTGTTCAAATCTACATTAAACTCTTTCAACATGGAATGGAACTTTTTATCTGCTACCGGGGTAATAGTAATTGTGGGAATGGTCCTTATCCCTAGTTTGTCACAGTTATCTAGTACTGCTGGAGAATTTTCACAACTATCTTTGTCCAGCGCAGCAATTCCTGACACTTCTAGAAGAGGGGAACCACTCTCTTGCATAACAGATAGCAGTCTACGTCCAGATCTTTGGATCGGTCTCTTCTCTCTGTTCTCATAAAGATTTGGCGAAGAATGGCTTCTGAATAGGACACCACTATCATTAGAAGAGGTTGATTCATTGAATAGAGCTCCTTTCTTGATTTTAATATTGGGTCTCTTAACTGCATGTTTGAACTTCTTTGAGCTACTTGACTTTTTAGTAGATAGTAATCTCAAAAGTTGTTGTTTTGTGCAACCTGTAGGGATTCCTGCTATAGTTTCATTTGCTTGGGCTTGTGGTATTATTGACAGGTTGTGGAAGTTCTGTGTAGAATTCAGCTGATCATAGGAAGACAGTCTACTTGATTGTATGCTTTTGTAGAAGTCTTCTCGGGGTCCTTGGGAAAATGATGTGAACAGCATTTTTGGTTGTGGTTTTACAAATGTATGTAGTGTAGTTCTCCTTTGTAGATTGAACTGGTGTTTGGACATGCTTAATGGAGTGAAGCTGTCAAATATGGGCTGGTGATGAATGTCCCGGGTGGAGAATATGCAGGACAGGTCTGGAAGTGGTGGAATATCTGGAAGATCTTGAGTAGGTGGCGCCAAGCGGTGCATCACTGGACATGGCTAAAAAATAAGAAAAAAACTTATTAAAATCAATAAAAGATTATGGACCAGTGGACTGTGTAGTATTTTGTTTTTGTGGACAATATAAAGCAATTTTGACAAAGAGTGATATACTGACATATCAACAAACTAAATTATAATAAAATAGGTAAAAAAATAAGTTACATATAGTTTAAAATCAAATATTGGTATCTAGTTCCCACCTCTGAAAGCTGATATTGTACCAAAAACTAGTTTTTTTAAGTGTTTAAAACAAATTTGCAATTACCTGCAACTTAGCTTCAGCATTCATGACTCTTCTCATGACATCCTGCATAGTGACAACAACCTCTTTCAAGTTCCTCTCTCCACCTTTCAAATACTCATTAAACTTATAAATCTCATCGCCAACTCTTTCCCCGTTCATTATAAAGCTGACAGCTATCAGAAAGGCTCTAACCAAATTAGGGAAGCTCAGTTTTTCATCTTTGACCAAGTTTTTGAGAACATATTTCTGTACACTGTTCACTTGGTTCTGTAGTTCTGTTGTGTTTATTTCATCAGTGTGGTGGTTGTATTCTATCATGTAGGTGTCTTTCTCAGCGTCACCCGTGTGACGAGCTATCAGAGATTCTGTGTGTAGTGTTGTATCTTTGCAAGTTTCTAAAAATGGAGCTACTTTTGCATTCCAGTTGGATTCCATCTCATCCAATTCACTGTCTACATTTGTAAGCCATCTGTCAAAGAATAGAGCTGGTTTACGGACATCTTTTATTTTAGAAATGTCCTTTATTTCTGATTTATCTAATTTATGTTTGCTGATAAACTGATCAACTATGTTGTTTAGATAGTTTTGAACATCCAAAGTTTCCATTTTAGCTTCCATTTGAGTAATTTTCTGACGAAACTTCTCTGCAATTTTCTCCATAGCTTTTCTCTTGTGTTGACAGTTGGAAAACTTGCTCAATATTGTGACTGTTTCATTTTCAATTTCTTCTAGGAAGCTAGCCTTTTCATTGCTTTTATACTTGGCAGTCATATTGATATATCGTTTTTTCTGGCTGTCTTTCTTCATTTTAGACTCCAATACTTTCTGTAGGGCTAGCTGAGACATCTGATAAATAAGCCATGTCACTTTGAAGCAACCTGGATTGACCAAATAAGAAGTCATGACAGGAGCAAGTAAACCTTTGTTGCTGTACTGGCTTATAAAGCTTGCAAGTTCGTTTCTGTAAGCTCTCTCCGTTTTACTGTCGTATAGTGGCCATGGAAGAGCTTCTGACGCTTTGGGATCGATTATTTTGACAAGGTAGTAAGAAAGTTGAATGAATAACGACTGCGTTGGCTTTTCGAGCGCATTTTCTTTGAGCACTTGCCGGGCGACATCATGGGGCATGCCTTGGAGTTTGCTGAGGATGCCAACATTCAGAATAGTCTCTTTTTTCATCTCAATGATGAGATCTCTTTGCATAGTGAGAGCAGCCATGTTTACAAACTATTGACGCACAAACACACAAGTAGGTAACTATAGCACTACAGCTCATTAATTGAGTTCTTTCAATTTAACATTTTGAAATCCACTGTGCTTCTATAGTTAATAATTTCAAATTGGAGTTAAAAATAATAAAAATACCAATTCATGAAATCAAATCAACAAACTAGATTTTTGAAATGAAGTTAGATATTTCCGTTGCAATTTGCACAGATTATAAATATTTAGCACATTTTTTTTAAGGTGCACTTCTGAACGTAATTGCTTCAATTTTATCTTGTCTATGATCTTTTGTAATGTTTGCTTGGGCTACCTATCCCCATGGAAGTAATATATAGGGAAATATTACTGCTGATCCAATATGAGCAGAGCGAGGCGAAGTATGACAGGCAGTTGTCTTTTTCTAACTAGGGTGACAACAAATTATATAATTAGGATATACCAATTCATCTTCTTACCAAATCTGGAGCAGTCTCTTTTGGGGTCCTATTTTACCTGCAGCTTGCCAGTCATGATGATCCCTAGCTCTATTGACGCGTTAAGTAACAAACACCAACAATCTTACAAATTAAAATGCTCTTTAGTTTGTAACTTATAATAGTATCGATTCGGTTAATTGACTGGGAGGCAATGTAATCAAAATCATAAAGCATTAATTACAATATTTATTTACAAGTTCACATTTGAATTGCATATAGGTAGTTGCCTATATCCTATATTTTTTTACACTATCATTTTCCTTGTGTTTCATGTACTAACCTAATCGAGTGATGGTTTAAACTATGTACAACAATATAATCCTTTTCCTTATGTTTCATGTACTAAACTAAACGAGTAGGTACTTAACGTGTTATATTTAAGTTCTTTTGCCATTTTATTTTATTTTTATTTTTAGGAAAACTGAAAAAATATCATATTGCACAAATTATTTCAAGCACGAGAAAATATGGTCACCTTAGTCCCAATAATGTAATCTTACTTAAACTTTAGCATACCTGTAGAAAGATATATTGCAGCCACTATAAGATTCACTTCTGCATCCCGGAACACTACAAGTTCTTACCATTTTGTTTTTGTTTACTATAAAATACATTTAAATTACTTTTACAAATTACAAATGAAATTATTTTTTTCCCGCCATCATTTGTCATATAATGTCATCATAATTTAATGTTGCTTGTGTGAAAAATAATATAATATTAATTTGTTACTTATTTTATTTTGTGTTAATTTCACAAATTAATTCAGATTTCTTTGTGTCGAGTAAAATTTATGTTATAGTTTCAGAGAGTGTAGTACTAGTAGATGTAGGCCTATCGGGGATACCATTATAAAAAAAAACGCGCCAATATTATCTACTTCATAGAGTGGTGTGGAAACGATAATACAAATCATTAAAATCGATTGCAAGTGCGACGGGAACCGCGCGAACCATTTTGATCGAACGCGCGGACCCGTCCGAAAATCAATAAACCAATTCCAAGTGGTTTTTAGTTTTAATAAAATAATAAACTGTTTGTCAGCAAATATTACACAAGAACAAATAATAATTGTTAACGAGTTATTTATTATCTTATTAACATTCATAATCAATTAATTTAATCATTGTTTTGAACAATAACATCAATTTTGACAGCTCCGCCGTTTCGCTCGCATCAACCATCGCGGAGCCAACTCGATGCGCTCGGCTATTAGTCGGGCGCGTTCGGCGCTATTCGTGGCTCCACTCAAGTCTGTCGCGAGACTCAAGTAGATATGGCATTGCATTAATCATTATTATTTTGATTTTTTGTTTAATAAAAAAATGTGTAGCATTCGCACGTGTTTTGTGTAAAAATTTTACATGAGTACTCAAAAATAATAAAATGAATGCTAAAAAGGTAGCTGATGTGCCTTCCCTGAAGTATACTACCGATCCCGATTATCGGAAACCTCCAAAAATCTCTAATCCGGTATGTAAACATAACCTCCTATTCTACCTACACGAAATTTTGTTCAAAGATATCCTGAAGAACTATATTCTTAATGCATTATTTATAATTTTCTTGATATTTCTAGTATCTACAAAGTCTGGGAGCTCCGCACATAGATTCGTTCAACTTTATGTGCACGGATGGAATAGACTTTGCCGTGAAAAGTCTATTGCCGGTAGAATTTGAGCTTTCTGGCACGAAGGTGACAATTACTATAGAGGATGCAAAATTTTCTAAGCCAGCGGTGCCCATGGAGGTTGTTGGAGTGAAGAATCAAAGAGTTCTACCCACAGAATGCAGGCAGCGGGCATCCACTTATAAAGGAGACTTTAAAATCAGAATGACTGTAAAAATTGCGTCTGATACTATTACAGTTGATCAATCAGTCGGGAGCCTGCCTATTATGATCAGGGTAAGTGTCCATGCTTCAGAAACAGACAATAAACAGCCCACTCTACTAATTAGATACCATACACATACACATGCTTGGTAAACAGACAATATGTATAAAACAACCCTCTCAAGGGGGTGTAAAGTTTTAAATAAGTAACATTTTTTGTTTTCAAAAATTAACACAAAATATAATAATAATCTGAAATGGTTTACCATTTCTGATAATATTATCTGATATATTTAGATGATTTCTTTAGAAATCATCAGTATTTTCTTACTTATTATATGTGTTGTAGAAATAATAAATAATGTAAGTAAAATATTGTTATTTGCAGTCTAAGCTGTGTCACCTGGCAGACCTGTCCCCGCAGGAGCTGGTGGAGCACAATGAACATTCTGACGAGTGGGGCGGCTACTTCATTATCAAGGTAATATTACTTCCTCATGTATGATTTAACCTCCATAAGTGATTCACTGAGTCACAGTAGAGGTCGCAGAGAGTCCACATACTTGTAAGTCAATTATTACTTCTAATTTATAACTATTACAAGATAGTGAACAGCTCAGCTTGATAGCTGGTTTCATAAAACTAAAATATCTCTTATATACCTGTTAATAATATCTGCATTCTGTTCATTAGGACAAAAGACAACAAAAAAAACCTGAATTGAGGGACTGGACTGTTAGCTTAGTTTGTAGTAGCTTTGCCTTCTAATCTGTGGTTGCGGGTTTGATTCTTGCATGAAACAGGTAATTATGATTTTTTAAAATTGAAATTACTTGTCGCATAATATGTATTTACAGAAAAAAGTATATAAGCATTATATTGGTTATGTAGTACCCACTGCACAAGCGTTTGCCTAGTGTGAGGCTAGATGTCACTGCAATTACCTGGAATATTTTTTTTTATGAGTACTTATGATAATAACACTTAGTTTGATGGAGTGTTCAAACATACAAATTGCACATTTCCCCCCAGGGCCACGAACGTCTTGCGCGCATGCTGCTGGTGACGCGGCGCAACTTCCCCGTCACCATCCGGCGGCCCACGTGGAAGATGAGGGGCAACCTTTTCTCGGAGTACGGAGTCATGATGCGCTGTGTCACCGCTGATCAGAGTAGCACTGTATGTATATTTTACTGGTTTCATAGAAAACTCTAATGACAAGTTAGGTTTTAATTTTTTGGATTTACTAAATAAACCTTATATAGTTATGTGTAAGCTTTTTTGTATGGGAAATGTCCTGAAAAAAGGGTGCCCAAAACACTTGGCCAAGTGGTTGCCAAGCCACCATATTTTACATTTAAGCTATCAGTAACCTTGACTAGCATGCTGCATGGACTTACATATTTGTTATTTAATACTTTCTTTGCTGAGATCTGGGTTACTTTGTTGCTCTGAAAAGGCTTAAGTATTCTATATTTTGAATGTACCTGTTCAATTCCACCGGTAATATTTAACATATTATGACTTACTTACCTAAATTTAAAAAAATAGTTTTAGTGAAAATGTTCATCTGCCCGGAGTAAATTGTATGAAAATAGTTATTTTTTGCAGTAACATAATTTGTACTTTTCCTAATTCCAGAACAACGTACTCCACTTCCTAACCAACGGCACCTGCAAGCTGATGTTTGGTTACCGCAAGATGATGTACTACGCTCCCTTGCTGCTCATCATGAAGTGTCTCATAGACCGACCTGACCACTATGTGTATAGACTGCTGCTGCATGGGAAGAAGAACGACTTATACTATGTTAAGTAAGTAAAAAAAAACATTTTATACACTGTCACAAAACACTGGTAACACTGCCTTACACTGGCACAAAACACTGTTTACACTGGCATAATACACTGGTTACACTGTCACAAAACACTGGTTACACTGTCACAAAACACCAGTTACACTGTCATAAAACACTGGTTACAATGTTCCAAAACACTGGTTACAATGTCACAAAACACTGGTTACATTGGCACAAAACACTGGTTACACTGCCACAAAACACTTGTTACACTGTCACTTGTATTTGTTCCCAGCTGCATACAAAACATGATCCGTGAGTTGCACGAAGAAGGGTTGCATACGTCGGATGAATGTCGCGCCTACATCGGACGCATGTTCAGGCCAAGACTGGAGGCGGAACTCGGCAAGGTGAGGCGAGACATCCTCTTTCTATTTCTAGTTCTGCCTTTCGACAATCCATAGATACCCCTTTCGTAAAAACTTTTAGGCCGATAGAGAAATCCGTGGACTAACATAAAGTCATACGAAGATGCAGTCACAAATTTGTAAAATGTGTTTAAACTTAGCAAATCATACATACTTCGAAGTTAGTAGTCTATGAATTTTGCGGAGAAGTCGCGGCCATAAGTTAAGGAGTAATACGAATCAAGAAAGACCAACAAAATTTATACTATTATGCACCCCCAAGTGAGAACGGCCCGTGCATGACTATTTCACCCAAGTTATAATTTATAGAGTGGATTTACAACGAAAGAATTTAGAGCTAGAGCAAGAGCATTCCTTCGTGATCTTTTTGGTGTAAATGAAAACTCGTATTCAGCTTTTACACAAAACCAACAAAGACCTAGAGCTAGAACAAGAGCACTCTTTCGTAATCTTTTAGTGTACACAAAAGCTAGATCGTCTGTTTTTTTGCTCATTCGTGTAAATTCTGATTAACACGCAAGAACGCTCTAAGTAAGTAAGTAAAATGCAAGCTGTGCTTAACTTCGACATGTGACAGAATTTACTATTAACCTATATTTTAATTCTTTGACTGATTAATTAATAATTAATTTTATATAGATATTCTTTAATTGACTAATGTGCAATATTGTGGTGTTTGTTTGTATTTTTTAATTTATTTCTATGTTTTAGTTTAATTCACTTAATTATTAAAAAATATATCATTAGTGTAAATCGTGTACGGTGCTAATTGGAATAAATGAATTTGAATATTGTCAGTCATAATTTTATTGTATGTACTATTGTGATTACAAATGTTAAGCCGCCGTTTACATCGAACGAGCGAGCATTCTTTGAACTTTTGAACTATAGAATCTTTGCGAAAGCTCTAAGAACAACGATAGAATACTCTACGCCTGTTTACACTGAAATAATTTGACGTTGTGGGGGTAGCACGAGCGAATGCTCGTTTGATGTAAATCCACCCATAGGAAAACTACTAATTATTTTTACTCCTTTTACGAAAAATATGACTCCATGAGTTCTGTACTTTTATTTCACCATATCTCTGTGTTCTTGTATTAATATTTCATTAACACTCCAGGGTAAGACCGACATGCAGGCGGCGCAGTTCCTGCTGGATCGCTGCGTGCTGATCCATCTCGACTCAGACATGGACAAGTTCCACGGACTAATCTACATGGCGCAGAAACTGTACGACTTCGTGCAGAACAAGTGTAAGGTACGTCTGTCAACTATACACTATTAGTGCAAAGAAACATGGTTACAAGTGTGGTGGTCTGATTTCCTTGCAACACAGGACCTCTGGTACCTAGCGCAGGAGTCAGTCATACCACCGCGTACCAAACACTTATTATTGGATTTGCATATGCTATATAACATAAAATAGGTTCGTTTCACATATGTATTTTTGACCAATAAACTATTTGTATTTGTATTATACATATTTACTCACTGTTGGTCTGTTTGTTCCGCTTGCACGTCGCAAAATACGACGAATCTTTGTCATTTTAAATTAGTGATAGTGAAATGACAGGCTACTTCACAATCCAAAACAACGCAAGACAATTCAGGAATCTAGTCGTCAATACATTAATATGTTGGTACTTTTTAAACAGCGCCATCTAGTCCCCTCCCATACTAAGCAAACGCTTGTATTATGGCTGCTTCATAACGGATATATCTTCTACATAATTTTAGGATAATGTTATCCATATAACTTTTCTTCCAGGCGGAAGGTCAGGACGCAGTGATGTGTCAAGAGGTTCTTCTAGGCGGCCATCTATACCTGCAAGTGTTGAAGGAACGAATGATTAACCTCATGAACAACGTGCGTATAGGAATACTCAAGAAAGATAAGCTTAAAAAGACCGTAGGCAGATTGCAGTTGTCACAGGTGAGACGCCATTTTGTTTTGACATAAATTGACATGATTTGTCATAACGTGACATTGCAAGTTTAGTATGGAAAGTTCCTCAGCTTATATGTATAGAAGTCGTGCGAAAATAGAATATTTCTTCAAGGTGTCTAAAAGAAGTTTAGAGTAGTATTGCTAGTTTATGTTTGTTCAAAAGTATTAAAAAAACGAATGATCTACCTCATAAACAACGTGCGGATTGGAATACTTAAGAAAGATAAGGTTAAGAAAACCATAGGTAGATTGCAGTTGACAAGTGGTTTTGTCAAGACGCCATCTTGTTTTGACGCAAATTGACACAATTTGTCATAAAATGATATTGTAAGTTGTGTGGGAAGGTAATAAAGACAATAATAGGATAGGAAGGTAATCATGGCAATAATGACATAGCTAGTGTCTTGTTATGCTAAATTAGCAAACATATTTAGCATAGCAAGAGTTGAATTTGGATGCGAAGAGAGAGAGAGAGAGAGATAATTTCTCAATCTCACAAATTTCTTGACAGTAAATGTAATTTATAATGACTACTGATACACTCCACCCTAATCAAAACTAAATGATCGCAGTACGTTCTCGCGTTTAACTTATGACAACTAAAATGTATTATACTATTTTTCTATGGTGACCTCTTCGTAAATGAAAGTGCTAAATTGTTTTTTTTTTACAGAAAGACGTAGTTCAACTGATAAAGAGCTCGGGCTCGTTTGAGAACAGAATGGAAACGTTCCTCGCTACAGGGAACGCACCTTCTAACTACGTCAGTCTGCCGCAGTACAAGGGGCTGACTATAGTGGCTGAGAACATCAATAGAATGCGATACATGTCGCATTTCAAGTAAGATTTATGTTTGTTTGTTCGACATTAACTCTGGAAAATTGCTGGACGAATTTCAATGAAATTCAATATAGATATCAGGTTAAACACGGACTAATTCATAGGCTACTTTTAGTTTCGGATCAACGCTTAGGCAAAATTGTATGGGATTCGTTGACGCGAGCGGCAACGCCCCAAGTTAGTCTATGTGGATAAATATATGGATGAAATTTGGTAAAATAGCAAATTAATCTTCGGTCTAACACAAATATACGTTTACGTTTAATCCCAGATTAACACTTAATAACTGGTATAATGTGATTAGTTCCTCGCGACTACTATATAGTCTATCAATATATGTACGTGGGTGGATGGCACGTTAAATTGTAAGTTCCGGATGTTTGTCTAGTACGGCAGTCGTTAAGCCATGTCAGAGGCCCTTAGGGCGGTTTGAAAACTTTTGACACCAGAGTCTCATTCGATAAGATGAAGAAGAATGTATGTACTTGTTCTATGGTCTAACTTAATTAACATTGACACTAGAGTTGGTCATTTTCATATGGAGTGTCTTTTCCTAAGGTCCATCCACCGCGGCTCCTTCTTCATGGAGATGCGCACGACGGAGGCGCGTGCGCTGCTGCCGGACGCGTGGGGCTTCGTGTGCCCCGTGCACACGCCTGACGGAGCACCCTGCGGCCTGCTCAACCATCTCACCTGCACGGCACAGGTGAGCAGCTCATCCGACTCATGGAAGCGCTCATTATACAATTCTTACGCAAATATGAACTGCTCACACGTAACGAGAGTCCATGTGACAATAAAGATAAAGATAAGATAAAGAATCTTTATTGATACCGTAAAGTTGTAACATACATAGGTATAGGTATAAGTACTAATATCATAGAATATGCTACACAAATTACAATATCTCGTCAAATTGAATTTATAACATTTAGGTAGCTTTTATAAAAATTTTGAAGTTACATATGTCTAGTTTTATTAATAAATAATGAATAGACTGATGGTACAACTTTAACACATATACAGATATCCCCTGCATGTTTTTACCCAAATATAAATGCTCTAAACCCATCTCTCATAAGAACTTTTATCTGTATTTTGTTTAATCTGTCTTTTGTTTCATTCGTCCATTCTCGAACTTTTTGGGTAGCCCCTTCTCTCCGCAGCCATGTAGTGATAAAGTCGTGTCCAATCTACCTTGTATTTCTATAAAATATATTCAGTTCAAAAATTATCCGCACATTTTCATCCACGCTCGAACAATAAAGTTATTTGGTGAGCTTTAAATAAGTATGTACTTACATTTTTCATTTCGTTTCAGATCACACAAATGCCACAGAAAGAGCTGGTCGACAATCTACCTTCCGTTCTAGAAAAGTGTGGTAAGTATTAAAACTACGTAAGAAAAACATTTTCACCATGAAACGTTTAAAATTGAACAAAAAGAGGTTTAAATGGTTTAATTATAGGCCTATTCCATTGAAAAAAATAACCTATCTGCTAATAAATATTTCTGTCGGGCGGGAATTGCGGAATTTATATATTTATTTAATAATAATCAAAACGGCCGAAGCCAATTACAAAAGTATTGCTCGTATTGTATTGACATTGTGTTAGGAAGTCGGTAGTGGAGTCTCATTAGCTCCAAACCACCTTAGGGTGCGGAAACTCGTAAATCCATTTCCTCCGCGAAAAAATGGCTACTAATAAAAAACTTTTCAATGGCTAAAACATATTTTTGTAAACCTTATTTCCAGGCATGGAACCAATTTCCTCCGTGTCCCATACCCACCTGGCGCACGACACATACAAGTACCCCGTGTTCATAGACGGGCGTCTCGTAGGCTACTTTTCTGAAGACAGCGCGCACAAGTCTGCGGCACATCTGCGCACTTTGAAAGTCAAGGGAGAAGAAATGCCTATCACTACTGAAATAGTGGTCATTCCGAAGCAAAGTGTAAGTTTTTTTTATAGATTTCAATGTACGTAATACCCAAGGGTTATCAGCACAAGCATCAAAGTCTGACTGAGTACTGGTTAAATAAAGAAACAGGATTCGGTTCCATACAGCTAATATGTACATAAAATCTTTTGTCAAATTTTTACTGTAAGTCTCGAATCGCTCATCAAGAGAAACCGTTAAGGCTTTCTTTAATGTTTTGTTTAAATAACTCCTTAAATAAATGCCAACCGTTGTGATTTTTATATAAACTCATTCCCCATATGATTATGTTTGAAAAATTAATAAAAAAACGTTATTGAGACAGATTTAAGTCCTTAAGCATATTTCAAAAGCTAGTGTATCATCATTACTTATCATCCATATAGTATTATGTATTATATTGTATATTATTATTTATTAGTGTATTATCTGAGTTTGTATTGTGTTCTTTCACTTATTTATTTATTTTACGTATTCTTGTACACCGCCTATTTATAATTCTAAATCCTGTCCATCCAAAGGTTGCCTGGAAGAAATCGCCTAAGGCGATAAGGCCGCCCAATGTGCATTAAAATAGTTTTTAAATTTCTTTCATTATGTAATTTTTTGGTGTACATTAAAGAAATATCTTATCTTATTTACCAAATTTACACACACATACATATGTACATACAATAAATAAATAAGTCTGCCCCAACTCAGCATAATGCTGATTACTGGAAGCAACCAGCACTGGTCTTCCATTGCGGAAATTGCATTTGCAAACACGACTTGACAATAAAAAAGCACTCGTTGTTCCACAGGTATGCGCTCAATACGCAGGCGTGTTCCTGTTCACCCACGAGGCTCGCATGATGCGTCCTGTCATCCACCTGGCCAGCGGACAACTTGAGCTGATCGGCACCATGGAGCAGCTCTACCTGGACGTGGCTGTCACACACGCCGAGCTCATTAAAGGTCATTACATTACATTCAATGTCATTAATATGTTAGATCAACCTTGCCTTGACCTTCTCTTGGGTCGACTTGGTCGAAACTAACAGCAGCTGTGTCTGGGCGTAGCTGTCACACACGCCGAGCTTATTAAAGGTCATTACATACATTCAAGGTCATTATTGTTTTTGAGCAACCTTGCCTTGACTATCATTTAGGTTGACTTGGTAGGAACTAACAGCGGCTCTACCTGGACGTGGCTGTCACACACATTGAGCTCATTAATGTCATTACATAACATTCAAGGTCATTAATGTTTTTGAGCAACCTTGCCTTGACTATCATTTAGATTGACTTAGTCACTAACAGCGGCTCTACCTGGACGTGGCTGTCACTATCACACACGCTAAAGTCGTTACATAATATTCAAGGTCATTACAATACATTCAAGGTCATTAAATTCTAGGATAACATTCCGAGTGATTACATTTAACTCTTCACTTATGTTACGTTACTATTTATAACGTACGAATAAATATGTACCTTAGCTCACTCAATCACGTCTTTATTTCTGTTTCAGGCAAAACCACGCACTTGGAACTGTCGAAATCTGCGTTCATGAGTAACTTGGCGCAGCTAGTTCCGATGCCTGACTGCAATCAGTCGCCGCGGTGAGCTTATATTACAGAGTCTAATTTTATACAAATTGTTGTATTTAAAGATGAAAAAAAGTAAAAGAGATTGGTTGATTAATAATATTATATACCTACCTAAAACTGTATTGTATTTTGCCAAAGAGCTCTAGAAAACTACTAGAAAATCAACCCAACAGTTTTAAAAAAGCTTTTAATGTGTAAACTTGCAATGGGTATAGCTATGTGCATAATATTTTTAAGCAAGCTAAGGTAGATTTGATAATGAATGAATAAAATTCCTTTTCCTCCACTTCGTTTAATCTATTTTGTTCTATTTCCTTTCAGTAACATGTACCAATGTCAGATGGGTAAACAAACCATGGGTACACCAATCCACACGTGGGCTACCAACGCAGAAACCAAGTTGTACCGGCTCCAAACGCCGGCCACGCCGCTGTTCCGACCGGTGCATTACGACTACATCGGACTGGACGACTTCCCGATGGGGACCAATGCTATTGTGGCTGTTATTTCTTATACTGTAAGTTGAGTTACTATATCATAAAAAGTAGTATTTCCTCTTCACCTATGCTGTCTCTTCAGTAAAGAGAAGCAGTATATTTATCGCAAACTGTACAGTATAATGGTGTTACAATATCTTCATTACGACTACATTGGACTGGACGACTTCCCGATGGGGACCAATGCTATTGTGGATGTTATTTCTTATACTGTAAGTTGAGTGCCTAACTATATCATATAAAAAAATTCGGAAGACTTGATAAACTCCTTTTTTTGAAGTCGGTTATAAAGTAGTATATCTTCTTCACCTAAATGTCTCTTCAGTAAATAGAAGTTGTATATTGCAAACTGTACTGTATAATGGTGTTACAATATCTTGAATAGTCACAACAGTTTTGCTCTTATGAACAAAACTAAGTAAGACACACAGTATCAAAAAAAATTATATATTTTGTGTTTGTTTCTCCTGCGGTTCCGTATAGGGTCACTGGCAACTTCCACAGAATTTTAAGGGCCGTTGTAATACATCAATACTTAGTTGTATGATTTTGGAATTCATGGTGTGTAATGATACAAATTGATTTAATGAACACAGTTTTTAAGTTACATTAATAGCTTTCAAATATTTCCCGCAGGGTTACGACATGGAAGACGCGATGATAATCAACAAGTCAGCGTACGAGCGTGGGTTCGCGGCCGGCTCTGTCTACAAGACAGAGTTCGTAGAGTTGGATAAACCAACGTCATATTTCCAACGAGATCCTTCCAAGCCGGAGTTGGTGGACTTCTTGGATGAAGATGGGTTACCGGCGGTAGGAGCTAGGATCAAACCTGACGAGCCGTTTTACTGGTGAGTATATTATATATTATTTCTTAATTAATTATTGCAAGAAAGTTACCACGAGTCTCTAACATATTTAGTGTCTAAATGGCGGCTACCTAAAGTTGACAAACTAACAAAATGGGTAGCCATTTTGTTTTTTACCTCATAATGTTAAATTCACAAAATGGCGGACAATACAGATCAAAAAGATTCTAACTTTATTGAATAAGAAGTAAGAATACAAAGAGTTGGACAAACCCACTTTTTATTCGCACGAGATCCTTCCAAGGCGGAGTTGGTGGATTTTTTGGATGAAGATTGGGCAGGATCAAACCAGACGAGCCTTTCTATATTGGTAAGTTAATTATTTGACAAGAACAATACAAAGTTTAAATGAATTATATTTACTTACAAAATGGCAACCATCTAAAATTGTCATAATAGCGCCCAACATAGCTCAAATAAAACTCACAACTAATAAAAAGAGTTAGTGGAGTTCTACAAGTCTAAATGACAGGATCAATTGGCATGACAAAAGAGAGGCCTATATCCAGCAGTGGGAATAAACCGGCTATGAATGATGATGAATTGACACTTTACTCGGTATCCTATACAAAGCAATCTCCAATTCAAGCAATTCTTCTTCTTTTTAATTTTCTTGTTACAGCTTCTTCGACGGCGAGAAAAACAATTACGTATCACACAAGTATCAAGGCAAGGAGGATGTATACGTAGACAGCGTGAGACAATGCGGTGATTTTAAAGACTACATCAAGAAAGCTTGCATCGTGCTGAGACTACAGGTATTTCTATTGTTTTTATTTAAAAAACATAAAAAGGCTTACTCCACATTTATTTTTAATGGATCCCAAACTAGACTAGGGCACACTTTTGCTGCTCAAATCATGCATATTAAAAAAATTAAATTTAACTTTTTTTTTTTGTAAAGGGCGTAGTTTCCGAGATATCGCGAAAAAAGGGTTTCCTCCCCTTTTCCCATGATGGCGGCCGGGGGACAAGAGTGGCGACCCCACAAACTTGCCCCAAAAATAAAATTGCGTCCTCTAAAAAATGCAATATTCGGGCCTAAAATTGTAACATTTCAATGGACTATAAACCCGCAGTCAAATTTTAAGCCACGCTTTTTTTTTTTTTTAATTTATTCATGACCATGGATACAAAGTCCTTCAGTCGAAGTCTTATATGATAAAAATTTACATACATGGAAAACAAATAAAAATATTAAACTTAACTAAATTTTTTCAACAGTATTTAAAATATACTTATAAATAGGTTTGTAAAAGACTTCACTTTTTAGTAAATCTTCAATGCGGCGGGGAACACTAATTGAGTTATAAGCTGCTATGTCACATAAGTCACTGGCAAAAATTAGTCGTTGTAAATGGAAATGTGGACAAACAAAAATTATATGATTTATATCAGCATGCGGTCGGGAACAATATGTACAGTTATCATCTGGGACTATTTTAATCCTATGTAAATGAGCTGGAACCAAACAATGTCCAAATCGCAGACGATTTATAACTGTAATAAACTTTCTGCCACAGTATTTAAATTTGTTGTACCAAGGAGTGGTAGGTAAGTCTTTCTGTATTTCTGCATACCATCTTCCCTTACATTCTGTGGTAATGTGCCAATATTCTTTCCATATTCTGAGTAAATCCTTTTTGATTGCACAATAGTAATCTGTGAAAGGCACCTTCAATATATCTGAGTGATCTAGATCATGCTCCAGTCTAGTAGCCAAGTCTACTGTTTCGTTGCCGTGAATGCCACAATGTGAGGGAACCCATACAAATTCTACATGCTTTGATTTACCAATCATTTCTATAAGTTCTCTAATACGATATACAATGTAATTTAAATTATATGAAAAATTACTATTATTCAAAGCAGATAGAACACTTTTGGAATCACTTACAATTAGTATATTTATATTATTTACAGAATTATTTACAAATGTTAAAGCAGTTAAAATTGCATATGCTTCTGCAGTAAACACACTGCAGTTATTATCTAACTTTACACAATGGGTTTTATTCATTTGTGGATCATAATATGCTGCTTTAACTCCTTCATCACCTTTAGAACCATCTGTATATAAAATATAAAAGTCTGATTTACTGTCTAAGAATTCCAGAAAATCAAATTTGTTATTTATTAATACGTCTAAATTACAATCTATACTTAAGCAATTAATCAAGGCATTATATGGACATTTATATATTGGCCAGATATCATGTGGACAAATGTTTTTACTGATATTTTGTAACAATGTCATTATTGCTGTAATTTCAGGCAAAACTCCGGAAATAAGAGATGTGGCTGATAAGCTAGTTGTTTCAACTGAGTGTGATATTTGTGGATGACATAAAACATTATTCAGCACTATATCATTATTAGCAGTCAACTCTTTCAAACAAAATCTATCAGCCAAAAGTAAACGTCTCAGGATTAATGGAGGTATACAGTTTTCAATTTCCATAGAATTAATAGGGGTGGAACACATAGCTCCACTAATAATTCTTAAAGCCATATTTTGTATTACATCAAGTTTTCGTAATAAGGTGACACTTGCATTCATATAAGCTAAACTACTATAATCAAAATGACTTCTTACTATACTTTTATATAGCATGATCAAGGTCTTAGGATCAGAACCCCAATAAGTGCCAGCTAAACATCTTAAAACATTAATACTTTTCATTGCATTGCTGCAGATATACTTAATATGCTCTTCAAATTTTAACTTGTTATCTATTATTACTCCCAAAAATTTATGTTGATTACTTACAGGAATGATTTCATTATTGTATTTAATTTTAACAAGAGATTGTGCAAAAGGATCTCTACTAAAAACAATAACAGAACTTTTATCAGAACTAATATCTAATTTTAATACATTATTGTAATAATGATGTAGCTGCAGCAGTGCAGAGTTCAAGTGATTTACAGCCATATTTAAATTTTGACTTTCAGAGTATAGAAGTAAGTCATCGGCAAATTGTAAAATGTTAATATGTGATGTATTTACATACTTCAATATTTGAGATGTATATAGATTATATAAAAGAGGAGATAAGGTAGCTCCTTGCATAGTGCCTTTACTGACAGATTTTGGTCCATGTAGCTTATTATTAAATTTAACATACAAGGTTCTGTTATCCAGAAAATTAAATATCCATTTTAATATTTTAGTTGGCAGTCCTAGCTCATACAAAACTAGAAGAAGGCTCTTAATGTTGACATTATCAAAAGCACCTTTTACATCAAGAAAGACACAGACCACATTAGCATGGCTAAGCTTTGCTTTTTTTAAAATTGAGATTAATGATACAAAACTTTCAGAGCAACTTTTACCCTTCCTGAATCCAAATTGTGTGTTAGGTATTTTAGAGTTAGTTTCCACAAAATAATCTAAACGTAATTTTAACATGTTCTCGAAGAGTTTACCCATACAGGATGACAAAGATATAGGTCTGTATGATGAAGAATTATTTGCAGGCTTATTAGGCTTTAAAATTGGTATTACACATTGAGTCTTCCATGATTCAGGAATAACTGATGCATTCCAAAGTCTGTTATAAATTGCCAATAAAATGTTCAGAGCATTTAAATGTAATTTTTTAATAAGTTTATATGGTATGTTATCCAAACCTGGTGTAGTATCCTTCCGACCACTTAGAGAAATGCGAAGCTCATTCAATGTATAAGGTTCATTTAAGAAAGACACTCTATTGTCAGACCTATCTAAAAAATTCAAAGAGGAAAAATCAGTTGATGTTGAATCTGCTAATTTTTCTAGAAAACTTGGTATCCATTCGTCATTTAGTGATTTGTTATTACAATTACTGTTAATCCTTTTGAACCTTTTAACATAGTTCCATATTCTAGAAACTGGTGTCATTCTGTTGAAAGAAGTACATAATTCATGCCATGACTTTCCCTGTTCCTCTTTTAATATCTTTTTCTTTTTAGCGTCAAGACGTTTATATTCAATAAAATTTGGAATTGTTGGAGAGTGATGATATGTCTTAAGAGCTTCTTTCGACTTTTGAACTGCATCTTCACATAGTGTGTTCCACCATGGAGCTGGTTTTCTCAGAGCTTTTGGAGTGTGATTAGATATTTGCTTAGGAATAGATTCATCTCTGATTTGATATAAGATATTTATAAAACTATTGTATAATTCAAGTGGATCTGAATTTTCCAAATCTAATTGAGAAAAGTATGTTTCAGATAAAGTATTAAATTTAGACCAGTCTGCTTTGTTATACAAATATTTTTCTTCTACAGAACGGACATCATACACCGATGGCTTCACATTTATATCCAGTATAGTGGGAAAATGATAACTACCCATTGGATCATCATGGACTTGCCATTCACAGAGAGAAGCTAACGAGCAACTTACTAAGGCTAAATCAACTGCTGAAGAATTCCTGTTTGGATATTTAATTGTAGTATGATAACCATTATTTAGAACACACAAGTCAAACTCATCTATGAGATTGTACAAAGAACTACCTCTACTATTATTGTTTACACAACCAAATAATATGTGATGGGCATTGAAATCTCCCATTATGATACATGGCTTAGGAGTTTCTGTGAATACTTTTTTTAATTTATTAGCGTTAAATTTAGTTAATTTGCTGTTTGGGGGACAATAAATACACAACACATGTAATTTACCAAATGATGTATCCAATGCAATGCAAATGTTCTGAATAGGTTCAAAATATGAGGTATGAACAACTTCATATTTAAAATTTTGTTTAATTAAAATAGCTACCCCATTATGTTCGTTTATAGACAGTTTGTGAATCATATTATAGGATGGAAATTTTGGAATTTTACTGTTTTTCTTAAGCCATGTTTCATTTAGTAAACATATATCTACATTTTGTGTGGTTAAAAACTTTAACAATAGCGTTTTTTTACTATTTAGACTTTGAATATTAAATTGTGCAATACGTATAAATATGTCCATATAATCAAATTAAATTAAATTTGACAGTAAAATTTCTTTTTTTTTCTTTTTTTCATTTCATTCTTGCTATTTGCAAGGGTGAGAATGGATTTCACAAGGGCATTTATAATAACATCGTTATCAACAATTTCTTTGGCATTCAGTTCTTGGAAGGTTTTTTGTCTCGACTTTGGTGTTAGAGCTGGGAAGGAGGTGCTATCAGATATTTGGGGCAAACTTACCACGTTGGCATAAGACATTTTTGATTGTTGTTTGATTTTCTTCTCTTCTATTTTCTTCTGTTTAATAGGGCAGTCCTTTGATACTGCAAGGTGAGGTCCAGAACAATTTACACACATTATTTCTTCAACGTCGCATTCCTTGTAGGAGTGACGCCCTGCGCAGGACGAACACATCTGCTCGGCTCTGCAGTTCTTGGCTGAATGATTAAAACGTAGGCAACGGTAACATTGCAAAAGTGGTTGAATGTATTTGTGTACCTGGTATCTGAAAAGCTTGATGTATATATAGGTAGGTAATGTGGTAGCTGCGAAAGTCACAGCTACTGTTCCTAGAGGAGTTAATTGTCCTTCTATTTTTTTCATAAATCGTTTTATTGACACAACGTCAGCATCACAAGTAATATTTTTGTAAATTTCTTCATTTGACATTGTCAGTGGAATATGCCTGATGACTCCTATAACTTCAGTCATGTAAGCAGGAATGAAAGCTTTCAACTTATATCTGCTCAGGAAGCTATCCATCTTCAAGAAATTGTTAGCTGGAGCTGGTTTTTTAAAGGTGACTCCAACCTTATAAGCATTTATTCGGTGGACACCTATAATGCCTTTAACATTTTCATTGAATAAATTTGTCAATATTATGGGATTTTTATTTCCAACCTTTTCTTCTTCTGTAGATTCAACGTAAACCACGCAGTCTCCACTGTGATTTTCGGGAAATAGCCTCTTGTAAAGGGGCTTCTGAAAGACTTTGTAGGCTGCATTGTTCAATGAGGGTTTTTCAAGTTTCCTCTTTTTTTTCCTGTCTGTTGTAACGACGGGGTCCTCCCCGTCGCTAGCAACGCTCATGTCGTTATTATTGCGTCGCAATACTCGTCGAAAAACCGCAATCAATTACAAATTTAAAATAAACAAAAATTAAAACGCCCGCTTCTTTTGACTTCCCGCCAAAAAGTCCCTTAAGCCACGCTTTTTTTTTTTTTTTTTTTAATTTATTCATGACCATGGATACAAAGTCCTTCAGTCGAAGTCTTATATGATAAAAATTTACAACATGGAAAACAAATAAAAATATTAAACTTAACTAAATTTTTTCAACAGTATTTAAAATATACTTATAAATAGGTTTGTAAAAGACTTCACTTTTTAGTAAATCTTCAATGCGGCGGGGAACACTAATTGAGTTATAAGCTGCTATGTCACATAAGTCACTGGCAAAAATTAGTCGTTGTAAATGGAAATGTGGACAAACAAAAATTATATGATTTATATCAGCATGCGGTCGGGAACAATATGTACAGTTATCATCTGGGACTATTTTAATCCTATGTAAATGAGCTGGAACCAAACAATGTCCAAATCGCAGACGATTTATAACTGTAATAAACTTTCTGCCACAGTATTTAAATTTGTTGTACCAAGGAGTGGTAGGTAAGTCTTTCTGTATTTCTGCATACCATCTTCCCTTACATTCTGTGGTAATGTGCCAATATTCTTTCCATATTCTGAGCAAATCCTTTTTGATTGCACAATAGTAATCTGTGAAAGGCACCTTCAATATATCTGAGTGATCTAGATCATGCTCCAGTCTAGTAGCCAAGTCTACTGTTTCGTTGCCGTGAATGCCACAATGTGAGGGAACCCATACAAATTCTACATGCTTTGATTTACTAATCATTTCTATAAGTTCTCTAATACGATATACAATGTAATTTAAATTATATGAAAAATTACTATTATTCAAAGCAGATAGAACACTTTTGGAATCACTTACAATTAGTATATTTATATTATTTACAGAATTATTTACAAATGTTAAAGCAGTTAAAATTGCATATGCTTCTGCAGTAAACACACTGCAGTTATTATCTAACTTTACACAATGGGTTTTATTCATTTGTGGATCATAATATGCTGCTTTAACTCCTTCATCACCTTTAGAACCATCTGTATATAAAATATAAAAGTCTGATTTACTGTCTAAGAATTCCAGAAAATCAAATTTGTTATTTATTAATACGTCTAAATTACAATCTATACTTAAGCAATTAATCAAGGCATTATATGGACATTTATATATTGGCCAGATATCATGTGGACAAATGTTTTTACTGATATTTTGTAACAATGTCATTATTGCTGTAATTTCAGGCAAAACTCCGGAAATAAGAGATGTGGCTGATAAGCTAGTTGTTTCAACTGAGTGTGATATTTGTGGATGACATAAAACATTATTCAGCACTATATCATTATTAGCAGTCAACTCTTTCAAACAAAATCTATCAGCCAAAAGTAAACGTCTCAGGATTAATGGAGGTATACAGTTTTCAATTTCCATAGAATTAATAGGGGTGGAACACATAGCTCCACTAATAATTCTTAAAGCCATATTTTGTATTACATCAAGTTTTCGTAATAAGGTGACACTTGCATTCATATAAGCTAAACTACTATAATCAAAATGACTTCTTACTATACTTTTATATAGCATGATCAAGGTCTTAGGATCAGAACCCCAATAAGTGCCAGCTAAACATCTTAAAACATTAATACTTTTCATTGCATTGCTGCAGATATACTTAATATGCTCTTCAAATTTTAACTTGTTATCTATTATTACTCCCAAAAATTTATGTTGATTACTTACAGGAATGATTTCATTATTGTATTTAATTTTAACAAGAGATTGTGCAAAAGGATCTCTACTAAAAACAATAACAGAACTTTTATCAGAACTAATATCTAATTTTAATACATTATTGTAATAATGATGTAGCTGCAGCAGTGCAGAGTTCAAGTGATTTACAGCCATATTTAAATTTTGACTTTCAGAGTATAGAAGTAAGTCATCGGCAAATTGTAAAATGTTAATATGTGATGTATTTACATACTTCAATATTTGAGATGTATATAGATTATATAAAAGAGGAGATAAGGTAGCTCCTTGCATAGTGCCTTTACTGACAGATTTTGGTCCATGTAGCTTATTATTAAATTTAACATACAAGGTTCTGTTATCCAGAAAATTAAATATCCATTTTAATATTTTAGTTGGCAGTCCTAGCTCATACAAAACTAGAAGAAGGCTCTTAATGTTGACATTATCAAAAGCACCTTTTACATCAAGAAAGACACAGACCACATTAGCATGGCTAAGCTTTGCTTTTTTTAAAATTGAGATTAATGATACAAAACTTTCAGAGCAACTTTTACCCTTCCTGAATCCAAATTGTGTGTTAGGTATTTTAGAGTTAGTTTCCACAAAATAATCTAAACGTAATTTTAACATGTTCTCGAAGAGTTTACCCATACAGGATGACAAAGATATAGGTCTGTATGATGAAGAATTATTTGCAGGCTTATTAGGCTTTAAAATTGGTATTACACATTGAGTCTTCCATGATTCAGGAATAACTGATGCATTCCAAAGTCTGTTATAAATTGCCAATAAAATGTTCAGAGCATTTAAATGTAATTTTTTAATAAGTTTATATGGTATGTTATCCAAACCTGGTGTAGTATCCTTCCGACCACTTAGAGAAATGCGAAGCTCATTCAATGTATAAGGTTCATTTAAGAAAGACACTCTATCGTCAGACCTATCTAAAAAATTCAAAGAGGAAAAATCTGTTGATGTTGAATCTGCTAATTTTTCTAGAAAACTTGGTATCCATTCGTCATTTAGTGATTTGTTATTACAATTACTGTTAATCCTTTTGAACCTTTTAACATAGTTCCATATTCTAGAAACTGGTGTCATTCTGTTGAAAGAAGTACATAATTCATGCCATGACTTTCCCTGTTCCTCTTTTAATATCTTTTTCTTTTTAGCATCAAGACGTTTATATTCAATAAAATTTGGAATTGTTGGAGAGTGATGATATGTCTTAAGAGCTTCTTTCGACTTTTGAACTGCATCTTCACATAGTGTGTTCCACCATGGAGCTGGTTTTCTCAGAGCTTTTGGAGTGTGATTAGATATTTGCTTAGGAATAGATTCATCTCTGATTTGATATAAGATATTTATAAAACTATTGTATAATTCAAGTGGATCTGAATTTTCCAAATCTAATTGAGAAAAGTATGTTTCAGATAAAGTATTAAATTTAGACCAGTCTGCTTTGTTATACAAATATTTTTCTTCTACAGAACGGACATCATACACCGATGGCTTCACATTTATATCCAGTATAGTGGGAAAATGATAACTACCCATTGGATCATCATGGACTTGCCATTCACAGAGAGAAGCTAACGAGCAACTTACTAAGGCTAAATCAACTGCTGAAGAATTCCTGTTTGGATATTTAATTGTAGTATGATAACCATTATTTAGAACACACAAGTCAAACTCATCTATGAGATTGTACAAAGAATTACCTCTACTATTATTGTTTACACAACCAAATAATATGTGATGGGCATTGAAATCTCCCATTATGATACATGGCTTAGGAGTTTCTGTGAATACTTTTTTTAATTTATTAGCGTTAAATTTAGTTAATTTGCTGTTTGGGGGACAATAAATACACAACACATGTAATTTACCAAATGATGTATCCAATGCAATGCAAATGTTCTGAATAGGTTCAAAATATGAGGTATGAACAACTTCATATTTAAAATTTTGTTTAATTAAAATAGCTACCCCATTATGTTCGTTTATAGACAGTTTGTGAATCATATTATAGGATGGAAATTTTGGAATTTTACTGTTTTTCTTAAGCCATGTTTCATTTAGTAAACATATATCTACATTTTGTATGGTTAAAAACTTTAACAATAGCGTTTTTTTACTATTTAGACTTTGAATATTAAATTGTGCAATACGTATGAATATGTCCATATAATCAAATTAAATTAAATTTGACAGTAAAATTTCTTTTATTCTTTTATTTGTAATGGGTTCATTCTTGCTATTTGCAAGGGTGAGAATGGATTTCACAAGGGCATTTATAATAACATCGTTATCAACAATTTCTTTGGCATTCAGTTCTTGGAAGGTTTTTTGTCTCGACTTTGGTGTTAGAGCTGGAAAGGAGGTGCTATCAGATATTTGGGGCAAACTTACCACGTTGGCATAAGACATTTTTGATTGTTGTTTGATTTTCTTCTCTTCTATTTTCTTCTGTTTAATAGGGCAGTCCTTTGATACTGCAAGGTGAGGTCCAGAACAATTTACACACATTATTTCTTCAACGTCGCACTCCTTGTAGGAGTGACGCCCTGCGCAGGACGAACACATCTGCTCGGCTCTGCAGTTCTTGGCTGAATGATTAAAACGTAGGCAACGGTAACATTGCAAAAGTGGTTGAATGTATTTGTGTACCTGGTATCTGAAAAGCTTGATGTATATATAGGTAGGTAATGTGGTAGCTGCGAAAGTCACAGCTACTGTTCCTAGAGGAGTTAATTGTCCGTCTATTTTTTTCATAAATCGTTTTATTGACACAACGTCAGCATCACAAGTAATATTTTTGTAAATTTCTTCATTTGACATTGTCAGTGGAATATGCCTGATGACTCCTATAACTTCAGTCATGTAAGCAGGAATGAAAGCTTTCAACTTATATCTGCTCAGGAAGCTATCCATCTTCAAGAAATTGTTAGCTGGAGCTGGTTTTTTAAAGGTGACTCCAACCTTATAAGCATTTATTCGGTGGACACCTATAATGCCTTTAACATTTTCAGTGAATAAATTTGTCAATATTATGGGATTTTTATTTCCAACCTTTTCTTCTTCTGTAGATTCAACGTAAACCACGCAGTCTCCACTGTGATTTTCGGGAAATAGCCTCTTGTAAAGGGGCTTCTGAAAGACTTTGTAGGCTGCATTGTTCAATGAGGGTTTTTCAAGTTTCCTCTTTTTTTTCCTGTCTGTTGTAACGACGGGGTCCTCCCCGTCGCTAGCAACGCTCATGTCGTTATTATTGCGTCGCAATACTCGTCGAAAAACCGCAATCAATTACAAATTTAAAATAAACAAAAATTAAAACGCCCGCTTCTTTTGACTTCCCGCCAAAAAGTCCCTTAAGCCACGCGATAAAATAGTATTGCCACAATATTGAATACAAAGTATTTTAGTATTGCCACAATATTGAATACAAAGTATTTTATATGTGACAACACTGACTCGATGATGTGCTGTCTTTTTTTTTTTTTTTTTTAGAATTGGCGTCACACTCTTCGCGTATATGTGCTGTCTTATTTTTGACGTTTTTTGCTCGTTTTGGCTGTCAAAAAAGAAAGAGAGGCATGAAATTTCCTTGTCTTGGTCAGAGACGTTTGCCAGTTGTCAAAAATGTTCAATACTTTTTTAGCGACAAATCTTTTTTATTTTTATGTATGAAAAGTTCCTATGAAACTTAAAAAGTATTATTATAATACAAAAGTTTTTTTTTAAGTTTTAAATTTTTATAAAGATTTATTCCTTTTGTTTTGATGGCTGTGGTGTGGAACTATCATAAAATAAAAACATTTACTTCGATTTTGACAAGGAGGTCAAGTTCAAAAATGTTCAAATAACCTTTCTAATATCATTGCATTTAACGTAGTCTTAATTCTTAGGTTTATTCCTAAGCTGTGAGTCTCGTAATTTGATCATTTGTACACTAAAAACAATTAACTTATTCCACAAACTTTTTATCTGGGTCTTCGCGATCGTCGATAAGTTTAAGCTAAAGAACTGTCAAAAGTAGATAATTATCTTCAAACTCGACCGCCATCTTGTAGCCATGCTCGCACAGGAGATACCTGGTCGCGGTCTGCAATAAAATGATAGGTCGATTGCAGAATTTATCTACAAACTCATGCTCGCAGCGGCCAGTATTGCGGGAAGATAGATAAAAATGTAGGTTAAAATCGTTGTCGCAGTCGCCATGCTCCCCGTGCAGGTCTCATATGCATGATTTTGCAGTGTCTTTATAAAAGAAAAACGCGAGACTCTATCCTGGAATAATCTACATAGAAATCAATACAAAAAATAACTTCCAGAAGACTTGATAAGGAACCTACTTTTTTGAAGGTTAAGAATAACACAACACTTTTTTTCTGTCCAGCGTAACCCATTCGTGGGCGACAAGTTCGCGTCCCGCGCTGGCCAGAAAGGTATCTGCTCCCAGAAGTGGTGCGCCGAGGACTTGCCGTTCACGGAGTCAGGCCTCATCCCGGACATCCTGTTCAACCCGCACGGCTTCCCCAGCAGAATGACCATCGCCATGATGATTGAGTGCATGGCGGGGAAGTCCGCCAGCTTGCACGGACATGTGAGTGTTTATCAAGCATTTTTACTGGTTTCAGGCAGAATTACCCATGTAATGTTAATTATTAGTCATTAAAGGTTAATCTAATCCATACATTAAAGGTCATTCTGACCCATTAATAGGCAAATTGTCTTGTAAATATCAATAGCTTCAATTTCTACGGTCAGTAACTAAAATTTAGTTGTAATAACCGGCTAGTACCTACGTCAATAATAGAGTATTTTCCATAGTTAGCAAATAAATAAGTTTTCTATTAAGTATTATAGAATTAAAGGTCCTAATTAAGAATATTTGACTTAAATTACGAAAAAAATGATTTAATATTTTATTTGCTAAATAAAAATAAGATTTTTTTAATCTGTACATCATCGAAACGAAACTCCTCAACGACCAATCAGAGCTCGTGACGTCACATGTAATAAACAAAATGTCTTGTCATTCACAAATAGTGATGTGGTTAGGTCGAATGAACGACAATCTGAATTTAGCGAATGAACATATGAATCTAATCTCTTATATATTTATTTTATTTACAAAAGGATGAACAAACTTTTAATAAAATGTTTGCTCGCGGTTCAAAAAATGGGGTGGATTCATTAAGCTTGTACTGAATGTTAATATATATTATGATACGAGTGTGCAAGAACAACATCATGGATATTGTGACGTAGAACCTCTTTGAATGTAGGTGTAAGAACTATTTTGTTTAATGTAAGGTGTAAGAACTATTTTGTTTAATGTAAGGTATAAGAACTCTTTTGTTAAAATGTAGGTATAGGAACTCATTTGTTTTTGTAAATAGGTTAGTAGTTTATTTTGACATGTGAATTTTGGCGGAAATGGAGTAATGAAAAATCCTCGAGCATCAATCAGCGGAGTTGACAAGTAATGAGCGAGTGGGACAACTATATCAAGAAAACCTAAGAGCGAAAGAGACAGGAATCGGATTTTGTCTTTGTCTAAATTTCACTTTTTGTTTCGTTGGTCATTACTCGGTAGCGCCCAACATGGCAGTTGCGTGAAAAATATTTTTGATTTTATATGGTGATTACGAGTGCTAAGTGTGAAAAAACTTGATTTACATAGTGAATTATTGAAGAAAATTTCATAGAACATGGTGATTTGCTATGTAAAAGGCTGTAAGAGCCGTAGTGAACGGAAAGATGAAAATATATCCTTTCATACGTAAGTACGATACTTTTACGACAATGTGACTTGATTATGACTAATTTAGGAGCAATGAGAGCCCTGCTTTATTGAAACGCTATTTATATGGATTATAAATAGTAAAATAAGACTAAAAACATAAATTGTTTTTATGAGATTACTCGGCTAAATTTAAAGTATAGTAAACTGTTTTACTCGCAAAGCGTTTGTCAAACATAGTTGTCATTTTGCAGTATTTTGAATTTGATCGGGTTAAACGGTTTTTGGTGATACCAGTTTCGTTTTGGCAATTTACCCAAGAAATTAAGGCAAAATATTTTTTTATAAAGATGATTTGAGTCGAAATAGGCATAGCAAAATATAGGCATATCACTCTGCAAAGAAGCACTACAATAATGACAAAAAAAAACATTAAGATTTTTTAATTATATACCACATATATATTTATTTTTATTTATATAGATTTCCGATGGATTTCCGATTTTTCAACACGTCCTGAGGATGCCACTTGGAGAGGCGAAACCCGTGTCGACGAGAATATCTTGCCGAAGGAGAACTACAAAACTTGAAGACACAAGGTACGGTGTTGGTAAGATCTTAAGAGCCACGGAGGCCACTTTGGTTAGGAGGAGAGGTGTGGCGGTAGTATATGGAGGAACACACCAAAAAACCATCAAGTTTGTTGTTTGAAGTCGGTTATGGAGCAGTCGCAGCGGAAAATCACTATATACATATTTTTTCCAGAGTTCCATAAATAAAGTACTCTGAATTGTAATGAAAAACAACGTAATCTGAATTTAAATAACAAAAAAAATTGATAAGAAAAATACAAAAATAAAAGTTAAAAATGAAGTACATGAATTTAGATATTCCAAAGGAAAATTTCTGTTATTTGTAATATTCATGTACAGTTTTAGTTAAGACGTTTTGTAAATTTGTAGATATGTTTAAGTAGTTTTTTTTAATATTCTTACTTTAAACCAGAAAAAATATTAACAAATTATTTAAGTAGTTGGTTATTACTTTATTCTTTGTTTTTTCAATGTAAATAGTTTTCCTTGAAATAAATATACATATAGTTATTTTGTTTACAAATCCTACTTAGTATAATTTATTCCTGCTTAAAATTTTATCGACATACTGTGTGTGCCATTTTTATATGAGTCCCTTTTTCAGGTGATAATAATGATTACGTACAACTTTTATACGTGTGTGTATGTGTGTAAGTATGAACAAAAGTAGGGGAATTTTTATGACTCTGGCAGCCCTGAGATTCTACGTCATTTGTCGTCGTCCCTTTCGGGTATACGCGCTTTTTCTGGTCCACAGGATTGAACGTCAAAGTGAAAAATAAAGGTTGAGTGACGTTGTGCAAAATGAAAACGGTGTTTCTTGCCTATCCCTGAACCCGCTTCCGTGACAATATTACATTAAAAAAGTCAGAAAATATTATAGATTTAATAAATAATAATCTAAATGTGCTTAAATCTAAATGTGTGTGTAAACTTTTTATAAAATGTATTACCATAACAGTATTTTGATAATTATGTTGCAAATGAACGCGTTCATTCTCCTAGTCTTATTTTACGTTCATTCTTTAAATACCATTCCCATCACTAAAATGATGTTTGAGTGACGTTAAAGTCTATCATAGAGTGTTTCTCAAAAGATTTTGCTGTTTCGATAACGTCTTCGTATTTTAGTGAAATACAGCGTAATTATGTTGAATCAAAGTGTTCTACGTGTGTAAATAGTAGCATACATATTATATATATTGACTAGCCTGTTAGCTTAGTTGGTAGTGGCTCTGCCTACTAATCTAGGGGTTGCGGGTTCGATTCCCGCCTGACACAAGTATTTATGCATTTTAATAATGTATAATTTCTTGTGTTGAGTCTGGTTGTTTGTATGTATAATAAGTATGTATTTACAAAAAAGAAAAGTATATAAGTATTATATCCGTTATCTAGTACCCACGACACAAGCGTTTGCTTAGTGTGGGGCTAGATGGCGTTGTGTGCAATGTCCCGAAATATTTATTTATTTACATGAACCGTTTGTGTACAAGAACTATTAAAAATACCGAAGCGGAGTGATTTCATCAAAAATTTTGTGATTTTGTGAGAGCCGACGGTTTGTTTACTATTTTTTGCAAGTATAGATGAATATACTATGCTGTGCTATTACTTACATATTCTATAAGACTTTGAATCCATTTTTACATAAATCTTGAACAAAGAACCTAACGAATTAACCAATACCTATCTATGCGTAGCCCTATCGTATTGTTTTTTTGTTTGTTTTTTACATTGTGACGTCACGCCTCTGACTTATCACGTGACCTAGCGTTTTAGCGGGAAATACGAAATGTATTTGTTAAAACTGCCTTTTGGTTATTAAAATGGCTCAACATTTAAGAAAAACAGTCGTAACGCGTTTATTTTAGTGACTTATAACATTTTGGGGTAGTTTACGAAAATTAGTCAACAACCGAATTATGTCGAAAATTAGCTCGGCAAGTCTTAAGATTAGGCTGGACGCGCATGCTGACTCGTCCTCCTGATGATGGAAACCTCAGTTTTCCGAAACTTGTCGAGCTAATTTTTGACATAATTATTGACGTAAGTGCTAGCTGGTTATTACAACTAAATTTAATTATGCCTTACGGGAACTATAATAAGTAACTAAAAATTTACTTATTACATAAGCGGTCTCAACACTACAATTTTGCTAGCACACATATAGTATGAGTACATGTAGCAGTGCTACTGGTTTTGATCCCATATATGTTTTGTTTCAGGTATACGACGCGACACCGTTCCGCTTCAACGAGAAAGACTCTGCGATCAACTACTTCGGGCGTCTCTTAGAGGCCGGCGGGTACAACTACTACGGAACTGAACGCATGTACAGCGGAGTGGACGGGCGGGAGATGACGGCCGATATATTCTACGGAGTCATTCACTACCAGCGACTCAGGCATATGGTGTCGGATAAGTGGCAGGTGGGTGGTGCGAGATTTCAGTGGGTGGTGCGAGATTTTGGTGGGTGGTGTAAGATTTTATTGGGTTATGAAAGAGTTTATTTAGTTGAAGAGCGTTCTTACGTAAATATATACTCTCAAGTAAGGTTTAAAAATAGACGCAAAGCACAGCTATGAAGTACTAGGGTCGCATAGTAAAGAAGAGGTTACTACTACGGAACTGAACGCATGCAGCGGTGTGGACGGATGAGACGATCCTTCTATACTTAAAATAATCACGAATTTTGTCAAAATTTATTGAAGTTAACTGTTTATTTTTGTGATCACAGCAGTGTAATCGCCAGGAAAAGGTATGAACAAGTACTACAAGTGGCGTCGCCAAATTTTCTACACTTTTTGGTCGGAGCATACTAGGGTCCCATTGAGCGGTAGAAGTTAGTACTGCGATACTGAGCTCCATCGTTCCCCAGGTGCGCACTACAGGCGTGGTGGACGCGCTCACCCGGCAGCCGGTGAAGGGGCGGCGGCGCGGGGGCGGCGTGCGCTTCGGGGAGATGGAGCGGGACGCGCTCGTGTCGCACGGGGCCGCCTTCCTGCTGCAGGACCGACTGTTCCACTGTTCGGACAAGACTGAGGTAACAATAATTTTATTTTGTTTTTGGAAAATGATAGGTTTTCTAAGTAGTTTGTAAACGAATTCTCGACAAAAATGGATATTTTAATAAAAAAAATGACCTGTATGTATGTGATCTTGGCTGAATTGGATAAAATGTAAGTTCTAGCACAAAAACTAAACAATATATTTTTCTTCCAGGCAACAATCTGCGTGAAATGCGGTACCCTTGTCGGTCCAATCGTGGGCTCGAAGGCGAGTAGTTCAGACGACTCGTGCCGGCTGTGCGGCGCCGGACAGCTAGCATCCATCGCTATACCGTACATATTCAAGCTGTTTGTCACACAGCTCGCCTGCGTCAACATCAATGTCAAGATTAACTGTAATGAAGCTGCCTTACTAGCGTGTTAAAGAAAGTTAAAACTGTTTTCATGAAAATTAAAAGAATTTTGAGTAAAAAGATGTTTCTAAAAAATGTAAGTACCTAATAAATATGAATGTAATATAAATACACTAGTTTTAATGATTTCATGTTAGACGCCCAGTTAAAAAACTCGACATAAAATTTGGCCACTCTATGAGATAAGGTTAACCGCTAACAAATTTGTAGTAGCTTTTAAATTTTAAGAATAACGCAGAGGCCAAAGCCTTTAAAAAACGCTTAATTGCTATACCGTCAGGCGCCCATGTACCCATACAAATAATTAAATTGATAAAACTACAAATTACACTAACTTATAGAGAGTTGAAGGAAGTTTTATAAGGTCACACAAATACGTTGTATGTAGGTACTTATGAATAGGAAAACGGCATGCTAATAAAAGCCATTATATAAGTGCCAAGTGGATCCTGAATTAAATCTCACAATATCTCGACAACTATGCTTCTCTAAGAAACTTAGGACTGCATAATAATATAGATCAAAATAAAACAAATCGCATAACTTACATACTATTTATTACCTATTGAAAAATAAAACTTCATACAGATACAATTCAATAATAAAGTAGACAAGTATTTTTTCTTTAGACAGTAGAGGCTTAGGGAAGTTAGTCTTCATCCATAGCCACAACTTCTGATTTCCTTTCCTTCTTCTTTTTCTTTTTCTTCTTGCTGCTGCCGTCCACCTCGTCTCCGTTGGCAGTGGACTGGTCCAGCTCTGCTATGGCCTCTTGCATGACCTCGATGTTCTTCTTGGGAATGTCTCCGGTCTCGTAGAACTTGAGACGGTCTTCTACCTGCTGGCGCAACTTCTCGCCAAAGACCGTGCTTTGGATTTCTGGAAAAAGGAATATTTATTCAGTCAAACTTGTTGATCTTCTCTAAATATATAAAACTCAAAGAACTGACTGACTGATATAGTGATCTATCAACACACAGCCCAAACCACTGGACGGATTAGGGCTGAAATTTGGAATGAAGGTAGAAGTTATGACGTAGGCATCTGCTAAGAAAGGATTTTTGTACTTTTAAATGGGTGAAATAGGGGATGCAAGTTTTACTTCTTAATGCGAGCGAAGCCGCCGTAAGCTGGCAAGATTTCTTTTTTACTATTTTCTTTCTTAGTCGTATTCTACATTACTAAAGATCGTGATTGTGACTCAATAATTAGAAATATGATGAAGGAGAAAAGAATAAGCTTAAGGCCTATACTAGTATTAATTTTAAGTCAATAGGTCAAATGTAACTATGAAAATTCTTTGTTATACTTTTAGTATTTTTCTATCTGTGGTAAGTTGCTACAAAAACTATTACAGAAGTAATACAAGTAGATTATGATTATAGTCAAGTTAAATCAAAATATGCAATTTTATTAGCCGGAGGGTATAACATATCAGATTTGTAAAATGTTTTACTGAAATTTTAGTATATATCTATACAAAATTTAAAGTAACTAAACTGGAGGAATAAGTATATTTGTAGCGGTATCCTGTTAGCACACACATGCACAGGCACGTGTGTGAGGATATGTACCGCGTCGCTATAGCACGGCTGATATTACCACAAGCGATATACACTTGCGATAGATCAAAGCGTGCAATCTTATGAAAGAAAAGAAACAAAGAAATATTTATTAAATTACAAATAAATAAATAATTCTATGCATTATGGAACAGTATGATTTCTTGCCATAATTGTCATATATACATTCTTACAAAATATTTATTATGTTCAACATCATCAGCAGTAACCAGCATTATGCTGAGTTGGGACTGTTCTGGCAAATTTAATATTTCTTTGAGTAATTGTTGTTGTTAGTATGTGTGTTTTTTAAAATCTGGTACCATAAATATTTTTCTTTCTTTCTTTCATTCATTCATGATCCACAGCATTATTTAATGTTTTTATGTGCACACTGTTCCAAAGTGGAATATACTCGTACCTATACTGAAATGGAACTGACTCTCAAACTAGGTAAAGATATATCACATTAAATACTATTCCTCTAGTGCTGTCCAAAATAGGTTGCCTGGAAGAGATTACTAGTGATAAGGTGGGACAATGTCTCTGGTTACCTTCCACCATTTTATGTAAACTATTAATTTCTTTATTTTAGTGTACAATAAGGTGCATGATCACTTTAGTGATAAGGTGGGACAATGTCCCTGGTTACGTACTGTTCTGTTAAAAAAGTTTTGTTTAATCTGTCCTTTGTTTCATTAGTCCATTCTCGAACCTTTTGTGTTGCCCCTTCTCTCCGCAACCATGTAATGATAAAGTCGTGTCCAATCTATAAATATCTATAAATATATATATATAGTTCAAAAGAATCTTCTACCTTTTTATGTAAACTTTATCTTTATTTTAGTGTACAATAAGGTATACATATTTGATTTGATTATACTTACCAGAGAAACAATCAATCCTAGAGGCAATGCTGCACTTGTTAGCCAGGTAGCGGCTGATGCGGCCCTTGTTCTTGACGCCCGCGCGCCCGATGTACGTGGAGTGGTACAGCAGCCCGTACTTGGGCGTGTTGGAGCGAGTCTTCAACGCGCGGAATAGGGCTTTCTCGGCACCTGGGAATATAAAGACAAAGAACGTTAAGTATGGATATTCCAAATAATCTTACGTCACATAGAAATATAAATAAATAAAATTAAAAATTAAATTAAAAATTAAAATTAATTAAAAATACTGAGACCCATATCGGAAAATCACATTACATTCAATTTAAATCAACATCAAAATTTAAATTAATTATTGTTATCTTAAAGTTAAATTAATATAGGTACATGTACAAACATTTATAAACAAAAACAAAACAAAGAAAATAAAAATAAAATGAGTTATGAAATTACAAACAAGACAAAACACAAGGACGATTCTACAACTTAAAACTTCAAAATATAATATGATAAAAAAATAATAATAAATATGATATGTCCTGAAAATGTTATGTATAGAAAAAAATGTCGTTCAAAAAGAGCAAACGTTCATAAAATCTTACTTAATTTTAAAATTCGAGGAAGAATTTGAAGTCTATCTATCTAAAATAGGATAGACGTTGATGCCGTAACTCAAGCTTATTATGTAGATATCACGTCTTGTAGATGGAATTCGGTCTGTGATCGTAGCACAAGAAAATGAAAGTTGAAGTTTTTTTTAACAAGGAATAAGCTTGCACTTGACCGTAATTCGCCTGATGGTAAGCAATAATTTCAGTCTAGTTATGTCACATGTCTGTTTAGACGTCTTAGATTGGCGTTTCGAGTGAAAAGTTTTCGAAATACCCTCCAAGTATCTGTTTTTTTTTTCCACTTGTACAGGTTTGTTCTTGGCCATAGTTTGCCTGATAGCAAGCAAAGGCTATGGCCTAAGATGGGGCGTGCTTACCCGATAAGAACCGATTCACTCTCGCTTTGAAAATCGCTGGATTATAGTTCGTGGGGAACAGTGAGCCAGGCAGGGAGTTCCACGACCACATTTTTTCTTATTTTCTACGTGTTTCCAGTATATCCTCACCCAGTATCTGCAGCGTGCTGGCGGGGTACTTGGCAAGGCTGGTGAGCGAGCCCGCCTTGGAGATGAGGCGCGCGCCCACCTGGTCCCCGATCAGGGTGGTCAGGTTGGGGGCCACGCTGCACATCTTGGCGTGCAGGTACTCCGCTATCTGCTTCCTGGAAATAGAGAACAGGAAAATTTAATACCTATGTAATATTTAAATCAAAGTAACATTATTAAGTTTTGATTTTATATTTGTTACAGTCATGTTTATTTTTACATCTGCTTAATTATGTGTAGATTATAACGAATATTTGTTATTTTTGATTGTATAACGGACCGGCATAGTGGAATTTCGACAAAGGTTCATTAAATATTATTAAAGTTTTCAGGCATTTTTGTATTTTTTTATATCTTATAAAAAAATACAAAAATGCCTGAAAACTTACATAATTATAATAATAATAAATTATATTAAAATTAAAATTATATTATATAATATATTATGTGTAATGTATTTATTGTTTGTTACAACAATTTTCATAAATCAAAAAAGAAATCCTTAAATTTGAGAATTAGCTTATCTTATATTATTAAATGAACACAACTAGGTATTTATATAACAAGCATGTTCAACTTTGTTGGATAGTGATTGAATAACAAATGAGTTTATTACACCTAACTATATTTGTATTGCAAATTATTCTATTCAATCAATCAATCAATCAAGAATTATTTATTGTACACCAATAGCAAAAGAACACAAGTATGAAGAAAATATGTAAACCATAGTATTGGGACAGAGGGCGGCCTTATCACTTAGAGTGATCTCTTCCAGGCAACCTAGTTTGGAAAACAACGATAGGAAAACAATAAAGCTGGCATACCTATGGAAGTAAAGTCTATTCTATGGAAGTTAAAGTATGTAGAAGGTTTTTTTTAAAGTTCCAGTGCTGCTATGATAAACAGATAAACATTTTATTGATAATTTGTTCGAATTACATGTCAGATTATGATTAAAATTAAGGACATATTCTAAATATGTACACTTATATAAACATACTTAATTAGTTAATTGTCAATTATGCTGAAATACATAGGTACCAAATACACTAGTGATTGTATTTAGTGACAAAGTAGATATAATGTACCTGTAGTTATGCAGCGCGACCACCCTGGAGGCGAACATCTGTATGTTGATGAGGTCCACGGGCGAGATGTCCATGCCCATCGACATCTTAGACGCGTCCACTATGGCTTGCGCTTTCTCAGAGTCACCTGGAAGGAGTAAGAAGAATATGGTTTATTTGTTCCTAACAAAAAATAAAGAATAAACCTCATTCTGCAGCTGAGGTGCTGTTTATCTGTAGTGTTGAATAAGCTAAGCTTCCACATTTATCATATCAATATGAAAAATATTTCACTTATAGTAAACTTGAAGGATGGTGTATTATTAAAAAAAAACATCACATATTTTATTGTGTGGTGTGATTTTTTTGGTAACATATTTTTGCTTGATAGAAGAGTGATTGGCTTAGAGATGTCAGTACTTTATTTGGCCAATAGAACTCTTCTTATGACTAAATTCAGTGGCAATCACAACCCTCAGTAATGAGGTATACATATCAAACAAGACCATTACAAAATCCCTTACCAATGATCTCAGTGAGAGGTTCCACTGACTCCTCAGAGAGTGTCTTGCGGTCCTTGATGTACTCCGCACACTTGGTGTAGATGTGGTTCTCGGGGACAATGCTGTACAGCTCCGGGAAGTGGTAGGAGTACCACTCTCTGGAATAACACATGGGAATTTAGATTATAGTGATAATTTTTGTAATGATTTTTTAATGGAAATTAATGGATTATTGGTAAATACTAAAAAGAAAAGAAGAAACGTTTAAGTTTTTAAGATTACACAAAAGTACCAAGTCTTTGCTAACAAAAAAAATGGATTTTGACCTAACATAAATAACAAGCGTGACAGAAACTGAAGTGTTATAGAATAAATTTGATGAATACAAAATATCTATAGTACCTAAATCTACAGACAAAGTACCTACTGTACCTAGGCACAAAATACACAAACATACCTGATCCTCATAGAGAATGTATTGACATCCTTATCCAGCTGGTCGAGCAGAGCAATGGACTGAATGATCATGTTGTCAACTCGGTGCACATTGAACTTGACTCGGGCTCGGGAGTAGGAGTGGCCCAGACCTAGCTGTGCCACGCTGCATGCCTTCAGGGTCAGACCTTTGATGAGTGAGTGGAAGTGGTGGCGGATGCCTGAGGGTATAAATATTAATGTTTATTTTACTGAGGTAATATTGGTTTACAAGCTAAAATTATCACCACAACTATTAACAAAGTTCAAAATGTTTCTAAAATGTACATTGTTTTTCAATTACATATATTCTTTTTCATTAACATTTATCATCTCTTCTTCATTACTTATGTTAGGTGAAGAGATGATAAACAGAATAGCCCACTACACTAAGAAGAGAGGGGTGGTAGAATTAACTGTCATTCAAATGATATCATCTTGTTGGTAGAGAGTGCTGCTTATCATTTGTTCACCAAGTAACAGAGTTTATAATTATGGTATGTCACACAATTTTATTCTTAGTAATGTCAACAGGTATTAATCTATAATCTTTTGTGTACAAACAAATGACTATCTGTTAAATTTAAGCCCTTTATGCTTCAGGGCTATAGAATTTAGTACATTTTGTGTATGAGACAAGGTACTAACATCAAAAATAGAAGTTTCTCTCAAACCTTACCTCTGAGCACCTCGGGAACAGCTCCAGTGTGTGAGCATGGTATCTCAAGCGCCTCACCGATGGCCGCACCAAGCTTGGGGTCCAGTACTCCGAGCATGCACTTGCTACGCTTCTTACGCTTTGGCAGAGCACCCTCCAGGAATAGGTTGAGGTCTTCTGGGACTATGCCTGTGATTTGTTAGGTTGTTATAGTAGTTTACAAGTAGAAAGAGAGGAAGAAGATGGAAACAGGTGGATGGAAATGGTGATTGCAAATTTGATTCAGTGGGACAGTCACAACCCTGTCAAGCAATAGTATGAGAGGGTAGAGGCGGAGGGTTACAAGTATTTTAGTGGATACTCTTGGTGTTTTTGTTTATTTTATTGTGAGAAGAACAAAAACGTTGTTGTATATTTTACAGTCTTTTGTTTCAATAAGACGTCGCGTGTGGTATTTTTATATGTGTCTTTTCATATCTTTCAACTGGCAGTATTCATCATGTGACTTTTGACCTCAATACGGAGGAAGATAGTGAGCACATCATGAGACAAAAGCACATCAAAAATCATGTGGTGTTACCTAAAAATCAGACCTTGGGTCAAAAAACGTGTTCTATTCTAACCTTCAGATATCGCGTTGATGTTTTCCAAAGCGACGACCGCCGATTTGAACGGCTGGAAAGCGATCAGCGTCACCACGGAGTTGAACCGCTGTAAATCCGTCACAGATTCCTCCACTTGAGGCAGGAAGGCTGCTAACTCTTCAAACTCTGCCACACGGAACAGCGCGAAGCCCGCGCTGTGCTCGTACAAAACGTGCAGCTTACTCTGCAAAAATATACACTTTCACAACAAACTCTAATCTTTCCAACACAGTAAGAGATAATTCACGCACCATTTTGATAACTTTCAGCACTTTTTATCCATATTTTAAAATATTTTCACGGGGAAAACAAACACGTTGTCCCCGCTTGTTGATTTACTTTTTGAGGTTAGTTTTTAATTACGTTACGTTCTACTAAATTCTACTCATTTACGTTTTCATGTCGATGTATTCAGTCATTGTCAAAAACTCTTCTAACATTTTATTATTTCAATTTAAAGTAGTCTCAAAGCAAATAATAAATCATTTATTTCACAGTGACATAGTTTATTTCAGTTTAGAGGAAAGCTATGAAAATAAGTTTTGTTTCGGTTTATATTCAATTTAAAAGATATCATACAGAAAATTTGCGCATAACGGAATGGTATTTTATTACAACACACATTGGTACATATTTTATTTTGATTCTGGACGAATATTTTATTTTACCCTGAAGTTTTACTTGAACTTTGTTGTGAACAGAATATTATTTGTTAAAGATTAAAATAGTATTTCTTTAATTCATTTACAAAAAAAATGCTATGATTACCGCATAAGCTATTACCTAACCTACAGATCATAACGCCTGAACAAAATTTTATCTTCTCAAATCTATAGTTTATTTCTTTAGACAGGCGCTTCTAGTTTGTTCCTAACTACTTTATCGATATAGAAAGCATAAAAACTTCGTCAATTTCGATTAGATATAATATAACGTTTCATTGATTGTTAAACGACAACATTATATAATTAATTTTACAATTTAAGTAAGTTTTTTCATAATTTTGATCCTGGAAAGTTAAGTTTTTATCTTCAATACGCAAAATGTTAAGCACGTTACCATTATGTAGCCGTAGAAAAAAACATACCTAAGTATACTTGCAACTTGAAGTCTAGGGAACAACAATTCTAAGAGTTTCATAGTTGTTTTTTTATTGATCAATTAAATTGTCTAATCAAGTGTAGAAATACAGCTGCTTATGTACTAAGCTTGGTTTGTTAAAGAAATGAAGAGCATTTTCATACTTTTATAAAAAGTTTTTTTTTTGCATGATGGTAGTTTCTTTCATAAGAACTACATAGATATGATAGGCAGATTAAATTTAATCAAATACCGGAGCTCCTTTCTAATTTATTTTTAAAACAATGATGATCTTTTTAGGGCGTGTCCGTTGAGCCTTCCTGACAAAACGCACATAATCCCGAAATACCTACCGCACGCATACACGACGCGTAAGTAAATGACGTCAAATAGCAGAGGCTAAACAGCTTTCCCGCCACTATGCAAACAGAAACTTATAAAAGCTCATCCAGAGAGCAACCTCTTTAGTTCCATTTTTATCTCTGGACAGGTCAAAGGAGGTTGCATAATACGTGTTTACGCGCAAACAACACGGTAGCTTTAATTTTATTTGGCCAGTGTACCGAAATACGGCGTACGTTGTGCGCGCTGTCCGACCGCGCGACATTATCGCCGGATTACATAATTTTTAAAAATCGAACGCTTATCTTTTATTCTGTTAATTGTGTTTAGTGGCTGGTGTGATTTTGTTCTTTTTTGTTGGCACTGTGATTTTTGGTGAGTTTTAATTTTTTTTCTTTATACATATATTCCCTTCGTTTATTTTGGCACAATTTTTGTTTTCAATTCGACTGTGACTGTCTTCTCGTAACCTTTCCTGACCTTTCATATCATTAGTGTTTAAGTAGAAAAACATTTGAAGCGTATAAATTGTTTGGACGGTTTTTGCGTGATATTGCCCTAAATAGGGTCGTAACACGTGTTCACAATTTTATCGCGCATATTGTATGCGGGAGATAAATAAAATAAACGGGTTGGCGACCGAACTCGTATCCGATGCAAATAGATTTCAATTAATATTAAAATTTAACTCATGATTTAAAATGTTAAGAATTTGATACGCTATTGGATTCCTACTCAATGAATGTCATAGAATTAAATCTCTAACTATTTTATAAGTATTATTAGATTGTAAATATTTTTTTCTACGTAAGGAACATACTTATTTAATTAAAAGCGATTTGAGGGTAGATCTGAGGTTTCCGTCTGTCCACATTCAAATAGTAAAGAAAACGTAAGGTAATCAATCTCTATTTTTTTTTATGTTTTCATTATCATCTATCCCGATTTTGTATATTTGACATAAAACATATTTCTTTAAATTTGTTATAAGTACAGCAGTGACCGTGCAAAATGTAGAAATACTCGTAGGTACCTACATTTTTTCATTTTTAAGCGACAAACTATAAAATTGATTTACACTGCATTACTAAAATTCTATGTCAAATCCACTACCGAAGTCACCGAAGTGTAAGATTAATATAATCAAGACAAAATCTTAATAAAAGAGATGTACCATTTGGACATCTTTAGGCGAAGAATGAATTGTTTTCTCCACCATCGCTTTCTATCAAGCGAAGTCCATTGTAATCCCATTAAAAAAAACTTTAGATAGCTATACATATGTTAACTTTAGCCATAGGAATATAAATACGTTAACGTTACGTTATGATTTCACTAGCAGCGCAAAAATTTATATCAACTGTAAAAAATATATTAAGGAAAAATAAAAGGCTATAATAAATTCGGGACCTGTATAACTGAAAGCCTTCGGGTTACGTATTCCAAGGTTTTATCTTTGCATCTCCTTAGCAAATGTCGTCTAAATTGGTTCAGCTGAATTTACAAACACTTTTTTAATTAATCAACACACGATACTTTGTAGTTTGTACCTATTGTAACGCCTTATCAACAATTGCAATCTACGCCAAACGCCATTCACAAATATCGAGGATTTATTGCATTAATTAAGTAAGTACCTACTTACTTTAAAATAATGGATTCATTAATTACCCGCTTATATCCATCACCTTTATTAGTCCTTTATACAGGGTCAGTTCGTAAGACAGTGGCCACCTCTGATGTCAAAAAAATTCTAACCGAAATTACGTGACTTAATGACTGTCACACACGGTAAATTATCGCTCCTCTAAATGACAAACAGGAGGGACTAACAATGACTTTATTTGTGTGCTCGCAAGTGGTTGCTCGCGGCTTCGCTCGCATTAAGAAGTAAAACATGCATCCTCTATTTCACCTCTTTAAAAGTGGAATTTCCAAAAATCCTTTCTTAGCATGCCTACGTCATAATATCTACCTGCTATGTAGGTACATATTCTGTGCCTGCCTGCCAAATTTCAGCCCGATCCATCCAGTGGTTTGGGCTGTGCGTGGATAGATCACTTTGTTAGTCAGTCAGTTAGTCACCTTTGAGTTTTATATATTTAGATAAGTTTGTATAAGAGCGTCCAACTCTGGTGTCTCAAATCGCCCTGAGGTCCTCTGACATGGCTTAACGAGTGCTGTACTATGTCAATCTAAATCAAATATCTTTTGATCATAACTTAGCCTACTTACAGAGATTCACTACAGTTCATTGATTCACAAAATAATTTAAATGACACTTTTTCTTTAACTTGATTTCACCTAAATTCCTATAGCCCTGTAAGAAGTATTACATTCATACTTTGATAAGCGTCACGGTTTTCATTATCAGCTTTATCCAGAGCTTTAGATTATGGTTTAGACAAGTACGGTGTGCTTAGTCCTAATGCAACTGCACTTATGTTCTAATCACTAGGTGATAAAGTATTTTTATACCATGTCAGTTAGTATTTGATAGGTCACATAAAGCGACCAACTATACTGTGGTCGAAAGTAGAATGAAGCTTTTTCTCAAACTTAAGAATCTAACTGTCTTCTTCACATTTTTTTAAATTCTTTCTATAAAATAAGTTCACCGCTTGAGAAAATGTTATGAAGCTGCGATTGTTTCACGAATTTCCAAAATTCGTAGTGCAGAAGTTAGTGTTTATGCTTATTATGTACGTAATACGTATGTACATACCATTCTTAAAAGGTACTAGTAATACTGTATAACATTATATACTCCTAGTGATGTGTACTTACTTACCTATATGTACATATGAAAAGAGCAATAACAATGACTGACAAAAAATGCCTCGTCAAATAAAGTAAATGTAAAATGCAAATTACTTTTTTATACTATTTCCCTTTTTTCAATTTATTTTGCAACCTGCTGGTAATACCGCGACAGATTTAAATTCACAAAAATCAACACAGCATTAGCAAGTATATACATCAAACAATACTTAACGAAGTAAACTGGCCAACCATAATGTCAATATTGTTCATGCAAAGACATTCCACCTTGCCCTTGTGTTTGTATGTAAATATGTCACATAAACGGACAACATGCATACGAACACATACATTTAAATTAATTTAATTTTATATAATTTTGAAATTTTCTCACTTAATATTAATAAAGAAATGTATTAATATTAATAATTAACTAACTAATAATGCCTAACATATGTAATCAAATTTAAATGCAAATTTTAATCTGTAATTAATTTTTAATTTCAATAATGAAAACACTGGAAGAACCCTGGATACTGCAACACAGGGAATCCTAAAGCAGTAGACAGGAACCCAATTTGAATTTGAATAATTTAGATACTTTTATAAAATGTGAAAATGACATCATGGTTTAGTGCAAATAAATGATTTTTATCTTTTTTATCTTTAAAAAACACGCATTAATGAAGTTCATTAGTAATCAGCTCTGATAAGCGAGTCATTTCACTGTGTGTACTTTGGTCAAAAGTTGCTGTTGCTAAGGGAATTATACATTTATACATATAATAAAGCTGAAGAGGGTAAAAAAACTAAACATAGAAGATATGAGAAAAAACCTTGATTGGGTATATACTTTATATCCATAACAGAACACGTTTCTGTCTGTTTTTGTCTGTTTATCTGTGTCTCTGTTTATTTAAACGCTCATAACGCAAAAACGGCTGAACCGATCATTATGATTTTTGGTATGTAAGTATTATGAAGTCTCAGAAGTGTCATCGGCTTTTTATCTCAAAATAATGCGAGTGAAACCGCGGGCGTCTACTATACATTAATATATGTTTAGTACATAATGTATTATATCCGTTACCTACTACCCAAGACACAAGCGTTAGCTTTGTTTGGGGCTAGATGGCGCCGTGGTACATGTTCTGAAATATTGTAACTAGCGGCGCCTCGCTGGGGGTGAAAAATACCTAGCCTATGTGTTTTAATCCAGGGTCTAATCTGTCTCCACACCAATTTCATCCAAATCGGCGTTTGAGTGTGAAGAAGTAACAAATATACACACACACACACACACAATCTTCTGCCATTATAGTTTTAGTCTGATGGGATAAATACAGAATAAAGCAACAAAACTGAAATCGGGCTGTAGTCAAACGAGAACCTAAACTATATAAAACCTCATATCGACAGTAATAAAATGGTTTTTCTATGCAAATGGTCCATCGACCCGATTTAATGTGTTTTGTAAGAATGTTACTTCTTCTTCTTGTTATCGGATGACAGTGGCCGACTCTGTTGAAGAATGTTGCTGTACAACACAAACGTTTCAAAAAATCTAGAATTTAGGTAATTACTAGGTATATGTCTAACCCTCTATTCGTCGTAGGTACAGTTGGAACGATAGAAATGTTTTTGTATGTTTTACTTTTGTAGGTAGGTAACTTAAATTCTCGTTTTCTTGCCCAGTATTCGTTTTTGTGACTTAATTCTTATTCTGTTCGTCATTAAAAAACCCGTATGTACTCATCAACAAACAATAAAGTCACGTCAACTTTAAAGTAGGTCTTTTTTAGTCACGTATGTAGCCTATTTACCTGTTTATTCCTTTAGGAGTAATATACTAGTACCTATCGTTACATATTATAATAAATATTTATTTCTTTACTCATTTAGTTAAATAGTTATTTTTAATACTCATAATATTTACTCACAAAGTGAAAATACCTCCAGTATTCTGAGGATCCTCTCGGACATATCGGTCTTTCAGATATTCCATGAGTAAGGAGGTGTCCCTACAATAAAACAGGCTACGTCTTGACTTATTTCTCTCATACCTTTTACCTTTGATAAAAATACAAATACAACATTGTGTGTTTATCGTTACCAAGTTTGCTTACAAAGTATCTCCATTTGCATCTCTTGACTTTCTAGAAACTTACACAGATATTACAAATACAAAAATACAAAATTATTTATTTTCCAAAAATCTTTGTCACAAAATCTTTCGAATCCTCTGACCTCGTGTTGTTTAGACATTCTTTAGATTCTTACATAATTAAATGTTCGGTGCTACTACATAGCTATGGATAGTGATGATACTCGCCCCGCTAGCACTCAGAGATGCATTTATTAAAGTACCCGCATGATGACATGCAAACTTCGATAATTGAAGCGAGGTCAGACTGCTAATTGATCCGACTGAGGTGAGGGCTTCTTTTACTTCCATGTGTGGGGAGAACTTTCTAGAATAAGCAGGGAAATATGCTGTTCTATAAAATAGAACAGTATTATTGTAAGTTGTTTAGCAGACAAGATGAAATTGTAAAATGCAGCTGAAATTAGTTCCTATTAATGAATAATACCTACATGTAAAGATTGCAGTAGATATATGTGTGTGTTGTGATGATTTTTTGATGTATTTTTTTATAACTATTACAACATAAATGGTTCTAAGAAATTGAAAGTTGTAAAAGAAATTGGTTAAGGGTTTTTATCATAATGGTGATTTTAATTTTAAATAATAGAAATAAGGAGTGAGAAAGAAAGAACTAATGTGATAGAAATAAAGGCTTTTTTATTTTATTTTATAAAAAGTACAATTATTTATTGAGGGCTTCTGAGGGTCCAATGACATGTAGGTTCTGGCTTTTTGTCATACGGCAGTTGTTGACGAGGAACCTACATACATAGGACAGTTCAAAAAGTCTGGCACCAGAGTAGGCCACTGTCATACGAACTTACTGAGAACTTAACCTTGAATTTGACAATATCTGAGAATGTTGACAGATTATATCAATTAATATTTATTTATTATGCTGCAACAATGCTTACATCAGGCAGGCTGTAGTCAAACATAAACCTAACCCTTTATGATCTACATATATGAGCGGTTATAAAATTCTCGACACATAAGTTACCCACAACCAAACTATCTTTGAATTTCTCCTTTACGTTAACGGTAGCTTATATGAAGAAAAAAAACCCAAAATCAAAACCTATCTATATTAACCAATCCTTTAAACGATAAATAGTACAAATATAATCACATACGATGTTAAAATATGGCCTAATTGTGGCGTACATACTGATATCGATATCTAAAGTAATCTATTGATTTATACAGGGTTACGGTACAGGTAATCATGACATTCTTATGTTTTTGTAACTTTTTACTATAGTCTGACCGAAACTGATTTCCAGCCGAAAACCGAAACCGAATATTCGGCCGTGGCTTCAGTTTCGGCCGAAACTGAAACCGAAAGCGAAACTCACGTGGTCAAGAAGAAAATTCCTTAAAATACTCAAATATGGTGAATTTTAGTCATTATCTGCATTAATTAGGACATGAAATTAATGGAAACATTTACATTTACAATCTCTTTTTTACATGTGACTTGATTTGTTGTTGAGTAACAACAAAACAAAGTCTCTGACTCAATGTTTAACTTTATAAATCATTTAAGTACAGAAACGAAACAAAAATTTACATGTAATCACTTTTACGTGATAACTAGTGGGTAAAGTAAAACATGCATCTCCTATTTTATCTCTTTAAAAGCGGCATTTTCAAAACTCCTTACTTAGCGGATGCCTACGTCATAACATCTACCTGCATGCCAAATTTCAGCCCGATCCGTCCCGTGGTTTGGGCTGTGCGTTGATAGATCACTATGTCAGTCAGTCAGTCAGTGGCCTTTGAGTTTAATATGTTAAAATTGCATATGAGTACTTGCAAATGGTGATACATTTAACCGATTATAATGATATAATATATTTTTATGTTAAGGTTCATCTAGTGTCGTGTATAACGGACGGAATACGAATTTTTTTTTTTTTGTAAATACATACGTATTATACATAGACACGACCAGACTTAACATAAGTAATTACAAATTTTAAAATACATAATTACTTATGATAATATTGCAAGCATCAACCAGATCTCTTGCCCAACTCCCGAAAATAACTCGTATTCCAAATAAATAACTTATTTCATTTATTTACTTAATATATTTTGTGTGTAAAGTGTTACCAGTGGCATCAGTACATACCTAGTATCTACTTGATATCATCGATTGATAAATCAGTTTTTATTTCTACGATTTTATCTATATGACGGCTGTTTGTGTTTTATGAATATGGGATGTAATAACGAAATAGGATTACACATTACTCACACTAATGAGATTATACTAGTGTAGGTGTTGTTGTATATTACTATTATGTCATCAATTATCATCCGCCTAATGAGACCCACTGCAGGGCATAAGCCTCCTCCCTCTTACGCCAAATATTACCTCTCTTGTGCTGTTCTTGTTAAGATGTTTCCTACAACCTTTCTAATATCACCATTATATTATTATGTGTTGTTTTAATATAACTATTACTTTGAGAAAGAGGTCCCCACAAAACAGTCGCCCTATGAATTCACCAAAAAATCAACCTTATTTACATGAATTTATTTTTTTATTTCTATAGTAAGTACCTACATAGCTATGAATTTGTAATAAGTCCTATTGGTAGTGGCTATTAATTATAGTAGGTATGACAGCTAAGCTATTTCAGAGGCCCCTTGGCTGCGGTTTATACACTCTTGACACCAGAGTTGGCAACTTATTAATACTTATTTGAAACCAGAAAGCCACTATCATATTCGTTTATTTAAATCTTATTTAAATTATTTAAATGCCTGTACGATATATTTCTCCTCCTTATCAGCATCCTACCGTATCTCGGATAACATTTACGTTAGCTACTGTTATTCGCTAACACTACACTCTAATCCCGTGAAAATGAGATAAATCTGTGATAAATCACTCTTAGAGGCTTTGGGTGATCTCCGTAGGTATTTATTTAGTTTTGGTTTATCTTAAAATACTTACATCAGTTATCAAACAGGTTGGCATATAGAGGTGCAAGAACAAACTGTCAGTTATAAACTAAATCTAGGGATTTTCGAATCCAGAGTTTATACCTTCTAGGCAAGGAAACATTTAGGCTATTCCTAAAAAATCCAAGTGTTTATTTTGTAGTAGTCAAAACTAGAATATATTTTTCTTCTTCTTATTTTTGACAACAAAGACTGCATACAAAAGAAATACATCAGATCCTTTAACTATGTACTTGTCCATAATTAAAGATCCCTGTTTACTTAAAAATTGGTTGACACCGAACATAAATAATGATTGAGAAACCACCTTTTATCAGGAAATCGGTTAACAATCTTTGTTTCACCTCTAAAATAAACAAATATATATTTCCGTGAAGAATCGATAAGAAATCGGCGCCAAATCTATTGAGTGTTATCAGATATGCGATAAGCGCTCTTGTGACAACCACTCAAGGGCCAGAGTGGTGTGGCCTTGAATATACAGGAGGCACTGTCGTGATTATATTCCTAGGTACAAACATATACTATTATATGCAATGTAAATATACAATATATAACTTTTATTATGTAAAACATGTAATGAATCCGTCGCTACGATAATAGTTTCCAAAAGATTTATATTTTCTGTCACCATTTCATCCTTTGCCGCACAGTTGATCAAAATTCATGGATAATTAAAAAAAAAACATTTTCAAAATTATATAAGTATTAGTGTAGAAAACAGTAACAAAAAAGAAGAGGCGGCTCTAGATTACCACACTATGCGTTAACCTGTATCTTGGTACCCCTTTGAGAATAATGTTAAAATAATACAGATCTGTTGTCCACATTAATAATTAATTATTACAGTTCCATTTCTACACATTTTAGCCAACCTGCACCAGAGTGCACACGTCATGTTTTTCTCAAGCCCACCTTGATTTTATAATTTTTCCTTGACCCATATCAACCCATAGCAGCGAAATAATTGAATAAAGGTGGCTTACAATGTTATAACATCAAGATGCAAATGAATGCACCTCCTGCCTATCTCCATCTGCATATTTAGGTATTACAACTCACTCCGTACGCAACACTCGCTTACTTAATGTATGCCTAGTTTACTCTCGTTTAAATTCATTGGCATTAAACATTGAATATGAATACTTAATTATAATAATCTTCAGTCTAATTACACAACGCAGTTTAAATATTAGTCTAGGACTTTGAAAATAAGAAGTCGGTTCTTGTTGTTCAAATATCACATACAAACGATCCAAATGTCAACTTCAAATTGGAGCGTTGATTTATCATTGGTAACATTCTGTCAATTTGATTATTATGAGAGAAGAAAACAAATTTTGAACAACAAGAACGGACTAAGTACATATTTCTAAAGTTATGGACTAATAGTTAAACCGGGCGGGGTTAGGGCGGTTTAAACACTCCCGGCACCAGAGTTGGCCACTTTCATTCGATAAAAAGAAGATAGCAATGTCTCATGATAGTTTTAATAATAAAATGGGTAAAATACATTTATTTTAAAACAACTTACAAAACATAAAGTAACTGACTAATAGTATATATTTACAAGTCTTAAACATAATATTAAAATATATAATATACCTAAAATAAAATATGAAGTAAAAAAATAAAATATAATGAATTATTAAACAAAATGCTTAAAAAACAATAAACAAACGAGTCCATCTTGAACTTAACTCATGATAATGTTTCCTTTGACCCCTGTTATTTGCACAGCCTCAATTGACAGTGATATGATTTAACACTCGTTATGAGATCAAGCCGTCAATTCGGATAGAATTGAATTGCAAATAATGCATGCTGGAACAAGAAATCTATATATATAAAACTCAAAGGTGACTGATTGACTGATTGACTGACTGACTGATACAGTGATCTATCAACGCACAGCCCAAACCACCGGACGGATTGGGCTGAAATTTGGAATGAAGGTAGATGTTATGACGTAAGCATTCGCTAATAAAGGATTTTTAGAAATGCCACTTTTAAAGGGGTGAAATAAGAGATGCAAGTTTTATTTCTTCATGCGAGCGAAGCCGCGAGCACCCACTAGTACCTTTATAACTATTAACTTTCAAATATATAAAAAATTGTCTGACATTTCTTATTTTTGAAGTTATGAATTAAAACACTGTTAGGTCTCTATTTGACCTCTGTATAAGTAAATTATTTCCTACAATATTACATAATCAACGAAATAAATAAAGATAAAAGTACCTATAAGCTAAGGCTTTCCGATTTTTTAATTGTTGAAGTTCTTTTTGTGTTATCTTTGAAGAAGTAGTATGCTTAGTCTTTCTTTTTAATTTAAACATTACAGGCACAAAATAATCATTTGATGACGCAAACAGTTTTTTTTTATCAATTATTATCTGTATAGTATCCGAACTTCGAACGATGTTTACATAGTAAATTAAAGATAATAGCTATCTGAAACGTAACACATTTTTGCGGTTTCTCTCTGACCTACCACATATCATATTATATAGTACATAATACATATCTATACATACATATAATAAAGCTGTAACAAGGTCGGTGTCTGTACATTGAAGATACTTGAAAAAAAAATAGTTGAGGGGTCTTCATTGATGCAATTGAACACAAAAATCATGTTTCAAAAAAATAATTTCTGTTTGTTTGTCTGTCGGTATTTTGTTCGTTATAGACTCGAAAACGGCTGAACCGATTTGTCTACGGTTTTCACTAACATGTTGGTGCATTTTTAACTTAACATTTAGTGTTTATTTCATTTCAATCGGTTCGTAAATAAAAGTTATGTTCATTTTAAAGCAAGTGGTCATCGATATCCGCTGCCTACTTCCATTTTAAAGATTTGTATTTATACACGTATAAACTAGATGGCACTGTATTTTCTTAAGACGAATTACATGAAATCACTTGGACCATCGGACCTTGGAGTAGGTACCCCAGGGATCCTAAAAATCATAAAAGATAGCGGGTGCTTTAATTATATATAGGTAATGAGAACTGCTTGCAAATCATAAAATGTTCCTATACAAATTTGAATGTTGGGTTGATTATAGTGTGTAGGTAGTATGACGTCCCGGAAGTGTCATACATAGGCTTTTTAACGCAAAATAATGCGAGCGAAGCCGCGGGCGTCTACTAGTAATATATATAAACATAAACCTATTTATTACGCGATCTAAAGTAGAGGAAACTATACGATCATCTCATAAAGGCATACAATATTAGCGTTAGTTTAGCACGGATTACCATACATTAGCACCAGCCAAGGATATCTAGCAGATATTATGGAGATGACTAAATGACTTTGTCTTTTACAAGTGCCAGGTGGGATATATTTTCAGAACAAATCAAGTTTGTTAACAGCAATTTTTTTTACTTATTTATTTATTTCATTTACTTGCTTATGTACTAACAGCTTAAGCCAACTACTACAATAATGCATTTGGGTAAAACATGTTATAGACTTATTAGGAAACTAGTGGACGCCCGCGGCTTTGCTCCCATTATTTCAGTTTATAAGTTACCTATGACACTCCTAAGACCTCATCCTATCTACATACCAAAAATCATGGAGATCCGTTCAGCCGTTTTTGCGTGCTGAACGTTTAAATAAACAGACAAATCGATAAAATTTCTAGAAATTGCTGGAACGTGTTCTGCTATCAATTCAAAAAACATATCTCCAAACATTTTTTTTTAATATCTTATATGTTTAGACTTTCAACCCTCTTCAGCTTTATTATATGTATAGATAGATACTCGTAGATAGATAGAAAAGCGAAAGTAGGTAATCACGACCGACAGAATTCGAACCAGCATCCTTGTTGCCAAGCATGAACCAGTCAGCCTCGATCGACTATATAACAATCATTATAACCTAATTCAAAAAAAGGAGGTTATCAATTCTTCTGAAAGTTATTTTTAGTTTATTTTACTATGCTACTCGTACCTACAGTGGACAAGTTTATGACTACATTTTTGTAAATAAACAATAGTCCAGTTAAATCAATAAATAAATAAATATTCCGGGACATTGCACACAGCGCCATCTAGCCCCACACTAAGCAAACGCTTGTGCCGTGTGTAATTCATTATGATGTCTCATATGTAGGTACAGTTTTTTTGTATAGGACAGCTGATATTGTTTTGCGTTTGTTTGCATAGTTCTTAATCTTATTAATTATCACTTCATACTAGGTGCACCTTGAAAACCCTCGTTAAGTATCAGTAATCGTTAATTATCAATTTGTTATAATTAATAGTTTACATACACATGACTTTTTATGATCAAGCCTATATATGCTGGCTAAGTTAATTAATTGATAATAATAATTTGCATAGTCAGAATCTTACATGTTTTGATATTATAATATGCATCTTAACAACAGCCGGGACAATCAAATTAAACCGTTTATATTTATAGCTTACTAACGAAGAACGAAGAAACGTTTTGTATTAAAGAAAAAAAAACTTATAACTTATATAAGTCAATATTTTTTATTTGATACTGAAATTTAGTTACATATACGAGTATAGTTGTGATAATGCTAGAAGATGCGGGGTATGTCGGGCTCGGAGCTAATGAGACTCCACTACCGACTAAAACCTACCACGATGTCTCTTCGTCTTGGAAATACTATAACTTGTCCTGATGCTAATCAGAAAAGTAGTAAAGCAACGTGGTAGTCTACGATCTAGCGCGCTTGCCTAGAAGAAACCAGTTTAGTCTCGACTTGAAGACCGATAAATTATATAAATAAGGGTCTAACAACCTTATTGCCTTGTTCCAGGTTACCATCATGGATAAGCCCACCATGCATATGCTGTCGGTCCAGGAGAAGGGGGGTCGGACGCAGAGGAAGAACCAGTATATTGCTGCAGTAGCAGGTCATATATCTTCCTATACTAGATCTATTTATTATAGTCCACCCTTCATTTATTGAACACGGTGCAAAGTAGGCAAAATATTGGGTGTTTCGAAACGCATCGCCTATTTTTGGTCCTAGAAAATCTAGTAGGGGTTTCGAAACGCATCGCCCTTATCTTATATCTACATATGGCATCGCCTATATTTGGACCTAGAAAATATAGGAAGTTTCGACTATATAATACACCATTAATATAAAATTAAGCAAAGGTCGACGCGGTCAGTCCTTGGATGGGTGACCGAAAAGAGGCTTTTTTTAAAGTAAGTTTTTCTTGTTTGTCTAGTACGGCAGTCGTTAAGCCATGTCAGAGGCCCTTAGGGCGGCTTGACACTCGAGTTGGCCACTCTCATTCGATAAGAAAAAGAAGACCATTAATTATTAAAAGATAAAGTTTGTGTAATTTGATTTGATTTGGATTAACGCTTAAGATACTTTTTATCCCGGATTAACCCGGGTAAAACTTCGGGACGCTGCTAGTTTTATATACTTACTCAACATTTTAGAAGCCTTCGTAAGATCGCGCGATACTTTTTTTATATAGCTTGGCACTGACCATAAATTTGTCTAATGAAAAACGATGATTGTGGTCTACTTTAGAGAGTTACAATACAATTTGACGACAATATTAACTGTACCTAATTTAACAGACAGGCTAATGAAATTATACTTGTCTTTAATTCAGATTAAAGACAAGTATAATTTCATTCGTGAGGGCAAAAGTAAATATCTGTCTGTGACCAAAAAACAATAAATAACTATTATTTACACTCATAAATAAATAGGTTATTTAAACGAGACCACCGCAAGTATTCCATCAACATTGTGATATATTTAGACAGACAAACAGACAGACTGGCGCGGCGCCAAAATAAACTTGATAGGGTTGTTAGCTTCTTAATGCTATTCCTGTACTTAAACACAGTTAAACGAATAGTACACCTCAGGATTACAAGCAATGTTTTAATAAACCATCCCATTACACTAATATCGTAAAGTCGAAAGTTTGTGTGCATTTTTGCTACTTTTTCATGCTCAACAGCTGAACCAGTTTAAGTGACATTTAGTATAGAGTGTTTCAGTGTCCCATGTCAGTTTTATGTCCTACTAGCTGTGTCCGCGACTTCGTCCGCGTGGAATAGTTATTTTGGGCATTAATTCTTTCATACATATTTTTTTGATATCTTGAACCGTTTTCGCAGCGCACGCAACGGAAGCCCTCAAAGATGAATAATTTTCCCCGTTTTTTTCACATTTTCCATTGTTTCTTCGCTCCTATTAGTTGCAGCGTGATGTTATATAGCCTAAAGCCTTCCTCGATAAATGGTCTATTCAACACGAAAATAATTTTTCAATTCGTTCCTGAGATTAGCGCGTTCAAACAAACAAACAAACTCTTCAGCTTTATAATATTAAGTATAGATTACGTTGTTCTTTTAGTAAATTGTTAACCTGTATACTGTTTATGTGTGTATTTAATTAACTAACTGACAGTGTTAGGGAGGAAGTTTAATTAATTGAAGCCATTCTTTAATACGTATTCAAGTGTGGTGTGATACAAAATCTTTCACTAAATTAATCAATCTCAATTGCAGCTGCAATAGGCGCCGTCATAGCCGGCACCATCCTGGCCTGGACGTCACCAGCTCTGCCCCAACTGCAGCCTTACGTCAAAAACGGAACCAACAACACTGTCCTGGTTGTCAACGCAACAACCAACAATGACACCCAGCTCATTAACCAATTGGGAAACCCGGCTGATTTCCTGTTAGGGACTACTGATAGTAAGTATTATGTACTAGTTTTGATAAATCTCCCGTAGCTCACCTAGCAGAGGCAATCGCATGTGATTACCAATGTTAAGCAAAGGTCTACGCGGTCAGTCCTTGGATGGGTGACCGAAAAGTGGCATTCCATTTTAGGCGCTACCGTGGGTCAGACTGTGACTCGTTAAATTGTAGGTCCCGGCTGTTTGTCTAGTACGGCAGTCGTTAAGCCATATCAGAGGCCCTTAGAACGGCTAAGCACACGACACCAGAGTTGGCCACTCTCAATCGATAAGAAGAACAAGAGGATAAGTCTTAGTTAATTTGCTCATTTATGTTCTTATTTGTTCCAGTTTTTAATTTGTTTAATATTTAGCGTGTTATTCAAATGTAATACTTTTGGTTTCTTTCATCGGCTGACCGTCAGCATTGGTTTTTAGTTTATTCGTTACATATGTACATGATACTACAAACAGCAAAATGGCGACAACACTGCAGAAGCCATTTAAGAAAGGTGAAGTTAGTGAAATAAATAAACAAAATTTGTTTATTTTGCATTATACTTACCTACGTATGACCTAGTTAATAACTTTGTTTTGGATGCCGATGGCTTCTCCCAGTTAAGCTTGACATAACTAATACTACTATTTAAATGACTATTTAATGATGAGCAAAATTAATAAATCTACGACTGATGGCTTTCTGCCGTTACATTATTGGACATGTTCTAAAATATGTAATCCACACATTCTAAGTTTTTTTTATTAACCTATACTTCACCCCTTTTAGCAATAACTTGCGTCTAAGTTACAGAATTGCTTTTGTGCAGAATATTGTGAAATTATCAGGAGATTAAGATTTTTTTTTTGTATTCCCTAAAATTTAGTAAGTACCTACAAGAAATTGTATGATTAATGATTTAATCCTGTGAGGATTTATTTGTAAATAATTTAGGAATTTGGCTATTTCGCTATGATAAACTGGATTTAATCAATAAAATTGTTTTTTAAGATAGGTTCTTAATTACTTTTGGTTCGATAAAAAGCTGGTTATCTATGGAAAAAATTGTAAGCGAGTCCTATCTCCGCAATCTTTTCAGTTTTAATGTTACCTATGTAGATACTGATTACTACTTTGTGCGTTATTAATTAATTATTTGACGGGAAAATAGATAATTGTAATCGAAACCTGATAATGTTGATCAACTTGAAATGATAATAAATTTAATCGACCTTTAAAATCTAATAATAACCGGAGGAATATGCATATAGCAACGCATTGATGCTTTTAAACTTGTATTTTAGTACTCGATATTATATTTGATTCGAGTCGTATTTCCTCATGACTGAGGGTCGTGACTCCCCCGCAGAATTAATTCGTTAGGGGAGTTATCTTGGGCAGATACATCGTGGGGCGCCCAGGTCCTTGACAAATGTCTTTCGTGGAAGGCCACGAAACACATTTGTGGTCGGATATTGTGGGCCTCAAACATATCGGTTTCCTCAAGATGTTTTCCTTCACCGAGCGAGAGCAAATCCACACATAACTTGAAAATATAAGCCATTGGTGTAGGGCCGGATTTGAACCATTGTCGAATGTTTGTATAGACAGTTTAAAAAATAATTTGAAAAAAAAAAAAAAAAAATATGCATTTACAAATCATTACAAAGATTCACCGTATACTATCCTGTATGTATAAAAAAGTGTTAAATTGTAGATCCTTTCATGCCACTGCAGAGGCCCCAAGGGCGGTTGCACGGTCATGAGATTTCATACACGATATTATTCGGGCTAATTATTTTATGTGAACATTCTGTAAGTATTATATATTTATATAGTAGATAGTTTTTACCTTTAAGAAGTACTAAAACTGTATAAACTATTTTGAATTGAATGTACTAATCACGACAATGCGTAAAATGTGTGTATGTTTATGCTTACTTTACGAGCGACCAAGTTAATTTAGATAGAAGAACCTACTAGCGTACCCGGCCGAACTTCACATTGTCACATATGCATCATATACATATACATATACGTAAAACATTTCGCTTAAAATATTATGTCTGTTAAAAAAGCACTAGCAGAATCCGTTGCAGAATATCAAAGAGCATATAGGAGCATATAAACATATAGGAGGACAGACTGCGGGAGTCGACTTTGTTTTATATGTGACTGATATATAAGTATATAACGAGTACTATTATTACCAAACAAAAAAACCTCAAATTGATTCAGTTCTTCTCTTTTTACCCACTTCAAAAAAAAGAAGTTCTCAATTCATCTGAATGTTTTTTTTATAGTCTGAACAAAAGCACACAGCACTTCTATCAGAAATAAAAACCGACTATATCGTTTTTGTCAATGGCGCCTGTAAATATCGTGTTTACATAATATATACGTAACATATCTATTGACCCATGTGGTGGGCGGTTTTGGCACGCACACCCATCACGAGATATGTCTGTGACGGCCGAGGCACACACCTCCAAAACAGCAACATACTAATAATATCAGAAGTAGAGATAAGTATTTTTGTCAATGAGGTTATTGTGAACACATTAGCAGTCTTTAAATAGTGTCTACTAAGATCTTATGAAGAGGGTTCTATACTCAGCAGTGGGGAACACAGACTGACATGATGATAATGACGACCTTATGCTCTTGACTTTTTTTATTTGACAGAAAGAAAAGAAAGAAATGACAGGCTCACCCTTGACGACAACTTGCTTAATAATTCATAAGTAAACGTGTGTTCTGTATATTTTTAAACCAGGCAGCTTACGAAAGCTAATACACGTCACATAAAATTAAATAAGTTCGTAGCTAAATAAAATACTGGTAAAATCCGGTATTAATGTTCAAAACATGATCTATCAATCTGCGTAGTCAAATAACGTGATTAGCTACATTCGTGTGTAAATTGGAGATGCGCAAGACGCAAAGATCATTATGTATTTATATGCGTCCAAATGAATTGAAAGCGACATTACGTTAAATATTAAATTCGAACCAAGCGCTCAGATAGAATATCAAAATATGGCCACCCATCCAAAGACTGACCTTGTCGATCATTGCAACTTTAGAATAAGAATAAAGAATAAAAAACTTTGGTAATCGCATGCGAATACCTCCGCTAGCAAAAAATACGGGCGCTTCCCTCTACGGCCCCCAGTAATGAGGTATACCACTGAAGCGGAGGAACAGATAGATGGATAGATAGATTAAAACTTTATTAGACACACAAATAAAAACACAATACAAATCAAGAGAACTACATTTTAAATCGAATGCCACAAATGGCGGCCTTATCGCTATCTCTTCCAGGCGACCGTAGGATGGTGAGGAAATCAAAACATACAAAGCTATGTAAGTAGTTATCAACGCTCAAATGGGATACCAATTTATGGTCACCAATCCAAAGACTAACCCTGTCGATCATTGCAGCATTAATAATTCTCCGCTAGCTCTACTTTCCGCACTTCACTTTACACTTCAGCTCTCAATAATGAAGAATATCACTGATACCACTAAAAAGAGAACAAAAAACAGGACATATGCTTATCAAGCTATCCCAGAGGTCCAGTTATCTCTAAGACAGCAACGGATCTTACAATAAACAGCAATATATCACACCGGATGTCAACTTCCCGTACCACGCCACAGAATACAGCGTACAAACCCTCGGGGTCAAAGATCAAGAGATAGCGATGTAATGAATAAAAATACAAAAGTACAGGAAAGCAATTGTTACGAGACTTTTATGAATGTGGGTGTGGTTAGGAGTAAATAATTGAGGTGTGGGTAGACACAAATGTAATTTAGATCACTTTTGTTTAAATTGACGAATAGTGTAGGTACTTTGATTTTAAAGCATGTAAAGTTTGTAAGCAACCGACATTTTTTATACTATACGCATAGTAAAAAATTTGACCATAATTATGATACCTAAGGAGACACCCGCCATAATAGTTCGATCCGTCAGTATAACAAATTGGAATTAAAAAATCCAAACAGTTCGACTATCGAACTACACTGGTAGGACTAGATGGAATAAAATAAACCAACGAATCATCTTGAGTTTTATTTCCTCATGACTGGACCCGCTGAGACACACTCGTTTCTCTATGCCGCCTATACCTCTGTAAATTGATTAAAGTATAATTACTCTCTTTAGATCAAACTAAAATTATATTGAATTGTAGGTAGGTAAGTAGGTAAATATATTCTGCTTGCAAATGTGCAAACGCATACTGAAACTGTTTTCGCCGCACTACAGTTTTAAAGTTCCGTTCCCCGAACTATAAATCGAACAAACTAATATCATGACGTCATTGCCTTGAATTCCGTGCGAAGACTAAATTATTCTGTGACTTCCAACACAATCATTTATTGATAAGCTCAATGTTACAGTTAACCATTTATAGCAGTAAAAACAGTACTAAAATAATAATAACTATTATTTCATAAGTAAAAAGACAATATTACGAAGTCATAATAAAGCGTATTATTGGAACTGCAAGCCTACAAATACAGGATCCGACTGAATACCTAGTGTAGGTTCTGTAAATTCTGAAACTATACATAGATTTAAGTATTTCATGAATATTTATTTATTTATTTTATTTATTAATATTAAAAATATGTTACGTGAAACCTATGGTACGATAAGCTGTCATGTTAAACGATTCCATAGCAACATGGCAATAACTATTTCGTATCGTAATCGATTGTAAAAACAGCCTTGTCGCTAACTATTAGCTTTCCACATCAATCACTATGAATATATAACTATTTATAAGTCTGACATATCTCTTTAAAACAACATTGATTTTGTTTGCCAAATGTGTGACAGTATCTTTATTCAGATATTTTTTGCACGTGACCGCCATTTGCCCACCCTGCGCCTCTCTTGCCTTAGTTCCTAACTTACAAGAAAACGGCGTACATTTTTCACTCATAAAAAAGTCATGATTATGACTGGCTGATATGATTGAAATTTATCAAAACTAACTTACACTTGTAGCATTCTACATTGACAATTGAATAGGTGAAAATGATAAAACTATATCTAAAAACAAGAAAGAAAGAAAGAAAACATTTATTGTGGCAGATTTAACAGAGAAACAAACACAAGTAAGAACATAATATACAAACAAACATAAAATCTGCCACAACACAGCCCCAACTCAGCATAATGCTGGTTGTGTGGAAGCAACCGGCGCTGGTCTTCCGTTGGGTCCGTTGGTTCTCCATGATGAGTCTATGAGGTGTGATGATAGAATCCCCTGGCAATGTACCAAACTGGCGTCGCAGTGTTTTGAGCACGTGGGCGAGATGATATGCCCTAGTGCATTGCTGGAGTTGGAAATATAGGAATACTCGTACGATATGGGTTTTATGGAGAACTAAGAATAAGAACAATAACATGTTTGATTTATATCACTAAAATATTGCGTCTATTAAATCAACAGCGCTCCGCGGTCTTGACCTACTTTTCGACCCGCATTCATTCGGAATAAAAACTAGCTATGTGTGAATCCAGGATCTTATCTACCAACATACCAAATTAAATTCAAATCGCATTTGCCGGTTAAGTATGAAGATGTAACAAATAGAAATAAATAAATATTTCAGGACATATCACACAGCGCCATCTAGCCCCATACTAAGCTTACGCTTGTATCATGGGTACTAGATAACGGATATAATACATATATACTTTTTCTTTTGTAAATACATACTTATTATACATAGGAACGACCAGACTTAACACAAGTAATTACAAATTTTAATATTCATAATTACTTGTGCCATGCGGGAATCGAACCCGCACCCCTAGATTAGAAGGCAGAGCCACTACCAACTAAGCTAACGGAGCAGTCAAATACACATATTTGGCGTGCCTTGATCATTGACAATCCTTATCCAAAGTTACTATGCACTGACGCTCCATTGCAGCGCGAAAGCCAAACTAACAGACCAACCAAGCAACCAACACACATCCGCTTTTGATATGCTTTCTTTTAACAAAAGAATCCTGCCCCTATTCCAGAGTCCATAGTATCTTCAATCCTGGCTATCGGCGCGGCGATCGCAGCGCTCCCTGCCGGCATGATCGCGCAGAAGATCGGCAGAAGACCCACCATCCTTATCCTCTCCATACCTTTCATGCTGAACTGGATTCTGACCATCTTCGCCTACGGACCCGGCATGCTGATTGCTGCTAGATTCTTCGCTGGACTTGGGACTGGTGAGTTGTTGAATCGATGAATCTTTTCAAAGCATAGCGTAAGAAATATTAGTGACATGGTCTAAATATGGCTATAATTGACAGATAATTTCGAAAAGTAAAGAAAATAGAGAAAATGCAATGTGTACTTATATACCTAATATACTTAGAAAATATTTCAATAATAAAATGAAATTGAAAAACGAAGCGACTTGATGTACTTTTCTGACATGGTCTCTTAGCTTTTCCTGACACTTCATGGGTCATCATAATATTCATAATAAGCAAAAATATTTTAACGCATTCGCTGCCCTCTTATTTTGTACCTATGTCTATTTATTTATCATGTATAAATAAATATAATAACCCCCTTTTAAAATTTCAATTTACGAAGCATATTGAAATCGCATTCTTGCGTTCGGGCATGTCGTTAATTCTCCGAAAACGCAAAGACACGCTATGAGCAATCAAAACGTTTAACGCTAAAGCTTAAGGCAGGATACACCCAAAAAAAACGTAATATGATGAAAACCAGGAAAATATGGTTCTTCTCCAAATCAACCTTTCTAAATCCTCATAATGTGTCAATTCCAGGAGGCATTTGCGTGGCGGCCCCCATGTACATCGGAGAGATAGCCGAGACGTCCATCCGAGGCTCTCTCGGCGCCTTCTTCCAGCTGTTCCTGACTGTTGGCATCCTGTTCACCTTCGTGGTGGGCGGCTGGACCAGCTGGAGGACCCTGTCTATCATCTGTGCTGTGCTGCCGCCGCTGCTGGTCGCTGTTTTCTGGTAAGTTAAGTACAGTGGTGCTTAACATCCGGAAAGCTGTTAAGCACCACTACGATCTACGATGATCAAACTTAAGCTTATTTTGTGATAAAAAAAAGTTATATTAGATAGATGTACCCGGCAGTTGTTAAGCCATGCCAGAGGCCCTTGGGGCAATATGTTTTCATATTGCCTCAGAGAACCGAGTTAGACACTCTTATACGGCTTAACTTCTCAGACCACAAAATGTAGAATATAGCGTCGTCAATTTTAGTAGCTCCTGCCGATTACACTGTTGTGATCACGAAAATAAAAAGTAATCTAAAACATTTTTACTGCCTTTTGGTACGGGTAGCTTAATTGTTAAACATACGGACAATCTGAAGGTCATTGCCATCTTTGGAAACTAGCATCACAATGTGAATCCGCTATTTGTCGCTCTTACTATTGTTTTTACTTAGAATAGCCTTGATTTATCATTTTTATTTTATTTTCAGCTGAGGTGTATTACATTTTTGTAAAACAGCAACCATATGGCCAAGTTTCAAAATGCAAAATGTTGTGCCTTTTAAAATCTAACTAAAGTTAGAAAAGGCGAAATTTTGTCGTGTTTGTCGTCAAACGGCTGAACAGATTTGGATGGAATATGGTATGGAGAGGTTGCCTAAAGGATTAACACATAGGCTACTATTATCTCTATCTTCTATATTTCAAGCTATCTTTGTAACAGAGACAAAAGAGAGTACAAAAGCATGACATGATGATGTATATATAGAATTATCACCATCTACTTCCCAGGTGGATGCCCGAGACCCCTCAGTACCTGCTGAGCAAGAACCGCCGCCGCGACGCTGAGAAGTCACTGCGCTGGCTGCGGGGACCTGCCGCCGACCTCACCGGTGAACTCGAGGACATGCAGAAAGAAGTAAGTGGCTTTATTTCTGATAGATACATATATGTTGTACACGATTTATAGGTGTCTGTCTAAATCTTAACAATACAATTATTTGTGGGTGCGCGCGGCTTCACTCGCATCAAGAAATAAAACTTGCATCTCCTATTTTACACCTTTAAAGGTGGCATTAACAAAAAAAAACCTTTCTTAGCGGATACCTACTATAACATCTACCTGCATGCCAAATTTCAGCCCGATCAGTCCAGTGGTTTGGGCTGTGCGTTGATAGATCACTATATCAGTCAGTCACCTTTGATATATACCTATATTTAGATATAAATTGTTGTATGCGATTTGTCTGTCTAAATCTTGTACAAATAAATTATTTTTCAATTAAAGAGTAGCTAGTCTTGTCCTTCTATTCTATTGAATGAGAGTGGCCAACTCTGATGTCGAAAGTTTATTAAACCGCTCTAATGGCCACTAGCACGGCTTACAGCTTAACGTGTCACCTGATCCACATAAATTAAACCAGATAGTATATTTCTTCTGTACCTCTGATTATTATATCCATATTAACACAACTAAAGCTCTGGAACATTTTACCGGAAGCTGTGTTTAATGCGAACTACAAACCAGGGGTCTTCAAATCTAGAGATAAAAGGTATCATCGAGGTATGCGTATTACACCCTAGGCTGCAGCAATGCTTAACATAAGGCAGGATGTAGTCAAACGCAAACCTATCCCACGTAAAAAATAATAATATATTAACATATCTGTTTGTCCGCAGGTGGACGACGCGTCCCGCCAGCGCGCTGGCATTCTCAGCATGGTGACCAACAAGGCCTCCCGCATCGCCCTCATCTGCGGCCTCGGCCTCATGTTCTTCCAGCAGTTCAGCGGAGTCAACGCCGTCATCTTCTATACCAACGACATCTTCCAATCAGCCGGCTCCAGCCTCGACCCCGTCATTGCTACCATCATCGTAGGAGTTGTGCAAACTGTTGCCACCTATATCAGTTCCTTGCTCGTTGAACGCGCTGGGCGAAGAATTCTGCTCCTCCAAAGTTGTGTCATTATGGGCATTTGTTTGATCATTCTTGGAGTCTACTTCAAGCTGCAAGCGGATAAAGTTGTTGTTACTTCCTTCGGTTGGTTACCACTGCTTTGTTTGGTCCTTTTCATCATTTCCTTCTCAATGGGCTTCGGACCCATCCCTTGGATGATGATGGCTGAGCTGTTCCCGGTAGAATTCCGTGGTACTGCGACTGGTATTACTGTGATCACCAACTGGATGTTAGTGTTTGTGGTAACTCTGTGCTTCCCAATTATGCAAGACGCGCTCGGAATATATGTTTGCTTCTGGTTCTTTGCTGTGTTCATGATTGCTTGCATATTCTTCGTCTTTTTCTTAATTCCGGAGACGAAAGGAAAGACTGTGTCTCAGATTCAAGCTATATTGGGAGGAAAATGAGAGTCATAGTTGTTTTATTGAAGGATATAAAAAGATGGTTGGAAATGAAATAATGGATAAAAATAAGTTTAGTGTGATAATGAAACGCCTTGTAAGAGCTATTTGCAGAGCAGTAACATAGCGAACAGATTACTAACGAAGATACAAATTATAACGTAAGTTTTGCAGAAGAGGCCATTTTCGGTACAAAATAATTAGGACTTGGGTCATTAGGTTTAAGGATAAAATCCTGAATTTATAGTTAGGGAATGGAAGAGAGAGCGAGAGACAGAGAGAGAGAAAGAGAAAGAAAATATTGAAGAGCTATTGTGAATAATTATAAGATTAATAATAATGTTATAGTATTTTTCTGATAGGCAGCATTTTATCAATCAACCAAACAAATACTGTTTCTACGTATATTAGAGAATTTAGAGAACACGCAGTTCAACTTCATATTTTTACCCGATTACGCATGGTAAAGAAGGTGTATGTATTTGAGATGGGAAATGTTTAGTGACAATAAGTGTACTTATATAGGCAGATATAGTATTTTTTATATGTTGGTAGAACATTTATATCTGAAAAATATTATAAAATATGTACCGCTTTGTTGTAGCTAATAAAATATTAATAAAATGACTGAGAGATGTAACTGCCTTGTTGTTATAATATTTATTTATGCGTTCTTAAGTATACATCTGGACAATAATAATATGAATAGTCATAGTTAATTAATACAATATTGTTTGAATGGAATTAATGTTCGTAACATTTGTTGACATTATGTAGGTACCATCCAAATTTATTTCCCACAAAAAACAGAACAAAAATAAAAAAAATTGTACCCGTATTTATGCAAATCATATAAATTTTCATATCTTTTTTGTTTTAAAATTATAATCACAATAATATACCTATTGATAAGCACAATTAAAATATTTTACATTATCGACTAGGAGAAATGTGTTCGTAATAGTATAACGTTTATTTATAGTTATTATAATGTGTTAATATAATTTTATTTACAATTAAGATAACTTTAACTCTTTCTATGTACCGATTAACTTTTATTATCAACCAAAGTACATAGAACCTGAATATGAATCAATTAACTTTAGCTGTATTTTTGGTGATTTTCAAGAGAATAAAGTAAATAAAATACCATCTTGTTTGGACATTTACGTGGGACAGATGAAAACTCGTAAATGTTCCTGAATTATGAACTTATGTTCTTTAGACCCCTCCTTTCTATCGTCATCATCATCAGCCTGTTATCGCCCACCGCTGAGCATAGGTCTCTCTTCTTGTACGCCACTCGTCCCGATCCTGTGCAGATTGAATCCTTTCTATATATGACTTAAAAAAAGTACATATAGCATTTGTCTATAGTGTAACGACCATTCTTCTTCAGGTTTCGGCATTTTTTACTTACTAATTCTTTGGCCGAGACTGTTGGCATGACAAGAGAGAGGCCTATACCCAGCAGTGGGAAAAAACTGGCTGTGGATGATGATGATGATATCGTCCTATATCTATTCTTCCTTTCCTATCTAAGGCACTAGAGAAGTTGGTTCACCAACAACTCTCTTTCTTCCTCTCCAAAAACCATCTCCTTAAACCTTATCAATCTGGCTTCCGACCTGGGCACAGCACTACAACTGCCTTGGTTAAAATCACAGATGATATTAGGTACGGCATGGGTAATTGTCATCTCACTGTTCTCTTGCTTCTTGATTTCAGCAACGCGTTTATTAATATAGACTTTGATATCCTGCTAAGCGTCTTGGCCTCTCTTAACATATCTCCAACGGCAATAAGGTGGTTTCGTACATACCTGTTTGGTCGCCGGCAGCGGGTTCGCCTCGATGACCATTATTCGTCATGGAGCAGTACTGCTGCTGGCGTACCACAGGGCGGCGTGCTATCCCCTCTTCTGTTTGCTATTTTTATAAACTCAATATCACATAACCTCTCTTCTTCTTATCACCTCTATGCAGACGATTTACAAATTTACACCCAAGCACCTCTTGAGCGCCTCCACGAGGCTATAGATTCTATTAATGCAGACTTACAACGGATATGCGACTGGAGTAAATCATACGGATTGTCTATAAATGCGTCAAAGACGCAAGCGATCGTAGTTGGAAGCTCCCGTTTAATTTCTAGGATAAACTGGTCATGCTTGCCAGCGGTTATGTTCGATGGCATTCCTATAAAAATGAGTGACTCCGTTAAGAATCTCGGAATCCATTTTGATAGCCAATGGACATGGACACCGCAGCTAACTGAAGTAAGCCGTAAAGTTTTTGCCTCTTCTGCTTCTTTGCGGAGACTCCGTAACTTTCTGCCTATCACAACTAAATTAGCCCTTGTTCAATCTCTTCTTCTGCCAATATTAGATTACGCTGACGCTTGCTACCTTGATGTAACCAATGAGCAGCTCGATAAACTCGAGCGCCTCCAAAATTTCTGCATACGGTTTATATTTGGTTTGCGCAAATATGACCACATATCCGAATTTCGAAAAAAACTCAAATGGTTACCTATCCGCTTTCGCCGTAATGCTCATATCCTATCCCTTTTGTACAAAATCCTCTTCAATCCTTTCACTCCGCTTTATCTAAAAGAAAGATTTTCTTATGTCACGGCTTCCCATTCCGACTCCCTGCGTACTTCCCGTGTCCTTCGCTTGTGTATCCCTGACTTCAACCATTCCAACCTTTTCTACCACTCTTCTTTCACTATGCAAGCTATTCGCTTGTGGAATGACCTGCCACTTCATATTAGGCAGGCCAAATCCCTTCCTATTTTTCAGAACTTGGTTCATAATTATTATATGCATGACTAATTTGTGGACTCAGGTTTTTTTTTCCTTCTTTTTGAGTAGGTTTATTATGTGTTGTTTTCTTTTCTCTGTTTGTATAGATGTAAATGTAGGCATTTTACATGTTTCTAGGTTTTTAGTTGTTCTATTTGTTAAGTATTATTAAGTTGTATTAGTTTTAGTAGGTACGCCAGCTTTACTGTTTTCCTATCGTTGTTTTCCAAACCAGGTTGCCTGGAAGAGATCACTTTAAGTGATAAGGCCGCCCTCTGTCCCAATACTATGGTTTACATATTTTATTCATACTTGTGTTCTTTTGCTATTGGTGTACAATAAAGAATTCTTGATTGATTGATTGATTGATGATGATGAATTCTTTGACCTCCTTACTTGTCTTACAGTTGCCTTCTCTTTTACTGAGTCGATTGTTGAAAATTTATTTGTAAAATTTACCATATACGTGTAGCATTTAGTAAAATAATGAATTTAGTTGTACTTAAGGGAACAGTGAACAAAAATGTGCCAAATATAAGGAAAAATTGTTGAATAATTGTTATTGTCTTTTTGGTGGTATATACATATTATTATACCTACTGGTTTAGCTCCGTTTACTTAATAATATGATTATTTCTTCCACCAAAGAGATTTTATCATTTGTTGTTGTTAAATTATATCGATGTAAATTTGGATTAGATTTATTTATGGAATTAAACATTTTTAGAATAACTATCATGTATTTATTTGAGAATTTTCCCTGCGCTATGTGGTATAGAGCCCTGAGAATTTAATGAAAATAATAGTTCCTAGTTGTAACGTAGCGATTTGTCCTCAAGATCATCTAATCTAAGTAAAGTAGCATAAGTATATTTTTTTACAAACTTAATGATATCTTTCTTTTGACTTGTAACGCATCATCATAATCGCGCGAAGCCGCGAGCATCCATTAGTTTAAAAATAAATTTAAAAAACTGGCTCGTTTTTAAGAAACATACTATTCCATAGACGAGTTCTTTAACACAAATAAAAAAGCTACCTAACAACCTAACCTAAGCTACAGATCTAGTAAAATAATACTTATAACTTATGTAATTTTATAGGGTGGCATACCCACTAAAAACCTGGGGTGTTCCACCTCCGCATCGTTGGTCTGGACCAACGATGCGGAGGTGGCCACGAGAGCGCATCTGTTTACCCTGTCTTAACAACCCTAAGGCAGTTCTTTTTAGTTTATCCTAAATATATAAACAACCAGTAACACTCACAATAAATTTAATTCCATCAAAACAACGAGGAAGACAGCGATGGGCACTCCTTGCAGATCGTCCTCTTTTCTATATCGTCCACCCGGTTTGACAGCTGACAGATCTTCTTCTCTATGGCCTTGACGTCACTGCGGAAGCCCGTCACGGTGGCGCCCAACTCCGTCAAATATTGTATCTTCCCGCAAAGCTCATCGTATTTCTGCGATATATACTCCCGGGCATTCTGAGAATCTTTCAATTCTTTGTCAATTTTATGGACTATCTCGTACTTTAACTCGTCGAATTTTGATTCCACACTCGGACCTAAAAGGTGAGCCCCTTTTATTACAACTTCTTCGTCTAGTTTGCGTCCGTGCAAACATTTGGGTGAGCCGGACATTTTACTGGTTTTTTACACGGAACAATTTGAGATTTTCGTATCGAGACTGCATTTTATGATTGTGGGATTGATTTGAGTGCAATGCCAATGAATGATTGAAATATTTGTCAAGTATTTGACGGGTTTGTCAGCTGGTTGACTAGTGACAAACAACATATACGGATGGTAAAGAGGTCGGCGAACGGAAAAGTTATGATGAGTTTAAAAAAAGTTTCTAACTCTTTCTAGTAACATTTAAATAAAATTTGTATGCCATACTAAATAAATTAATTAATCTTGTAAGTTTGGTGTAGTGAAAAGTGTCAATCTATCCTTGAGTTTCCGGGCAGATTCTTCTAATGATGTTTATCGCATAAATGCGGGTTCTAATCCTACCACTTGAAAGAACTTTAGATTAAATTACTTATCAACAAACAACTAGCTAGCAGAAATTCTGCAAGCACACTGTTTGATGGTGGAGATTGCAAAGTGCCGAAAATCAGGAGGTTATTCATTATTAGACCTTCAATCTAAATATATAAAAATCAAAGGTGACTGACTGACTGACATTGTGATCTATCAATGCACAGTCCAAACCAATTTAGCATGCAGGTCAAAGATGCAGGTAGATGATGCTTACGTCATAACTGACGTAAGCATCCCCTAAGAAAGGATTTTTGGAGATGCCACTTTTAAAGGGGTGAAATAAGGGATGCAAGTTTTACTTCTTAATGCGAGCGAAGGTGCGAGCACCCAACAGCCTTTTTATTTAAACACATCAAATGAAATAAATTCTGTAGAGAACTTAGGGTTTTGCAACCTACTAATTATATAGGTAGGTAGTAGCCACTTCAGGATTAACTAAAAACGAACTGAACCAAAAAAAACTATTTATAAAAGTAGGCGTGTAGTGGGTGTGTTTATCTTCTCGTGAAATAGTATGGTATATACCTACATATGTACATATATGTAGTATGCAATTAAATATATAGCCACAAAAATATACACCAAGTTCACTATCCTGGAGCAACGCAGGTGAAACCGTGAGCCACAATAAGTAAGTATTATTTTATTTATGTATGTTAAAAAAAAATATTAGAACATTATTAATGTAAATAACTTTCAGAAGGATTGATAACCTCCTTTTTTAAAGTCGGTTAAAAATGAGATTTCTTAAGATACACAAGAGTAATATCGAGTAACAAAAGCTACAGTGTAGATGTCTTTCCTAAGGAAAAAAAGGCGGAAAATACCTTGCTATGAAAATAATTCAGTAATTTTTCAGGCGTTAGCGACAACATTTCCTGTAACTTGCCGCAATTTTTTCATTATCTTTTACGGCGATGTATTAAAAGTAATCATTTATTGCTATTACCTATTAATATTAGAATGCTACCGGTGTTGATCGGGAAAAATATTAACTACTTGTGTTATTTTTGGAGGTTTTAATCTATATCAATACGAAGTTTTATTTAAATCGGCCCAGCAGAAAGAACACACAAACACCTACTAACTTTCTCCTATAGTGGAATAAGATTAGATTATTTGTCGCATTTTGTTTTATCGGCCGATTTTAATACTAAATGATGAGCGCAGAAAAATACTAGATACTAAAATAGCTTTTATTATACATTGAATAATCTTTGTCGTGTACTCGTATATTCCCACAAATATTTGTATACAAACTATTCTACTATAGTAAGACATCTACTACAGATTTAGGGCCGCTGTCACAAGGATTTTTATAAAAAAAATGCCAAATTTTACTAGGTATTTTGACGCTAACTGCATTTAAGAGGTGTTGTTCTAGTGGACTTTAGTGGCGAATTAAAATATCAACTGGTTTTGTAACAAAAATATTTTTTATCAAAATGCTATATTGTGATTAATTACGCGCATGTTTCTTTATGTTTGTATTTTATTATGAAACAGTTTGTATGTAATATATGTGAGTATGATCATGCCGCTGCACCTTCATATAAGTATATGTAGTAGCTACATAAGGCTCGCACTTGACCGTATCTTGATAAGAGCGTGGAAATACTCATTGCTTTTGAATTGGAGAGGATGTTTCACAATTATTATTGTAATTTTCCTATTTAACACATTTTAGCGAGATGACGTAGCAGGGTTAAAAGTTATGGTCTATAATTATTAAGATTTCATGTTGAAATTATGAAAATTACTTACACAAACCGAACAAGCCCTTACACAGGAGGCGTATTTTGAGTGACGTAACAATTCCCCCCACGGCGCGCTTCGTGATGTCAATCCCATAAATTGGTCTTTCTACTCCATAAGTATGCGTCAGTACGCTTACTAAAATATGCCTCTTGTCTACGGGGGTTGGTTACGGGCGTTACGAAAACTCTCGAGGTTTAAGTGGGCCACTCTCATACGAGAGGAAAACTAGAAATTTTAATCGTAATGGTTTTTAAAACCTCTCTTCTTCTGGTATAGCTTAATTATTGCTCTTGGATTATGTATTCTACGACAATGTGACTGCAGCACTATGATAAATTCGTTTGCTAAACAAATCTAAGCCTATCAGAGGAAATCGCATCAAAATCGGGCTGATAATTCAGAAGATATAGTGTATACAGCAGCACCCCCTGGTGAGTTGTCATCGTTATACATAGCTAAAAAGATGCACCCATTAAATTTCAACACATCATAGAAAACTGTATCAAAATCCGACTAGTAGTTTTGGAAATATAGGTAAAATTGGTTTGCATAAACTTTGTATGAATGATGTGTGTTGTGTGAATGTACCAAAAGACACTAACTTTCAAAAGAAATGCCACTCGTTGGTCACCCCTTCAAGAATTTTCAGTTTTGTTAATGGTCTTGCATTGTTTTTTTGTTAATGGGCTAATTTTGTCGACATATACTTTTAAAGTAAATGCTAGACGATGTTAAAGCTAATAAGTAACTTACATATAGAAGCGTACGTAGCTCAGCTAGCGGGCATCAGCAATCACTTGCGATTACCGATGTTAAGCAAATATCGACGCGGTCGGTCCTTGGATGGGTGACCGAAAAGTGATCAAGTGAAGTGGTCGGATGACATTTTAAATTCTCTTTAAATGTTTATTATATATATTTTCTCTTTAAAAAATTTTAAGTCTCGGCTGTTCGTCATCGTACGGCAGTCGTTAAGCCATGTCAAAGGCCCTTAGGGCGGTTGGATTTTGGATTTGGACATTCTCATAAGTACGTACTTATGTATGTACATGACACACAAATTACCACGCTGGAACCTACAAAACTAGAAACATTCCATTCACGTGTTACATTACAACTATATCTACTACAATGAAGTATTTCAGTGTAAAAATGTTAAAAACAGGTTTGTCACCGATTCAAGAGCTCTTCAGCCGTATTGACTCTGATAATGCATTGCTGAGGGAGTGGTGTTCCGTGGGTATTAAACACATGGAAGCCAAAATGGATAGACTTTTGATGTGTGAGAGAAAAAAAACCCAAAATGGTGCTTCTTTATTGAATATGCACGTATTTTTAGGCTTTATGTAAAGATGATTTAAATCTATGGTTAATAGCAGCGCCGCGCGGGCTGGTCTAATCTACTAGACTACTAGAGGTCTAATCTACTTCTATATCAAATTTCATACAAACTAGTTCAACCGTTTGAGCGTGAAGAACTAACAAACATACATAAAACCGCACACACTGATGAACTGTCGCCTTTGTAATATTAGTTTGTGCATTGTTGTGTACTACGGTAAATAGATAGTAACTAAGCACTATACTGCTGGCCATAAGTTTATGATTATCTAGTTTTTCAAAGATTTATTACTATTATTATGCCAAAAATTTCATATTTGTCGCTTAGCTTGCAGTGTCATTAAAAAACAAACATCAACATCAACAAATTAACTTTCTTAAACTTTTATTGGAAATAAGTTAAACAACCATAATGCGGGTTTAGCACTTACTAACTATAACTCATATATTTACTTTCTTTTCAAAACAAAATATGATACGTCACAATAGTTCTTTCACACTCCTGAATCACCCATAACAAAAGGGTTCATTCCTTGCTTTGCGGAAGCATACCGAACCCTTTGTATATTTGAGTGAGTCACACTTAAGTGCAGTGCGCTAGAGTTGCATATTATCGAAGAGTGCGTTTGATCATTTTATTACAGAGCCGTGTGTCTGAGAGGCAGGTGCCCGGTAGCTGGATTGCTGGGATTAATTTGTAAGTCACTTTATAATAACTAATTAGTCATAGCATAGTTAAATACCTCCTCATTGTGTTCCTCATGGCCGAGGGCCGTGACCCTTTCTCTTCTCCTTCATTATTTTACCCGTAGAACTGCTAATAGTATTTCTAATTGCTGAGAGTTGTGACCCCTACTCTTTTCCTTTCGTCTTTCCCCGCAGAATAAATTAATTAGTGAAGTTTAATAAGCTCCGTGGAAGGACCTTGGCGCCCACCACGATGTATCTGCCCAAGAGAACTCCCTTAACGAATTCATTCTGTGGGGGAGTCACGATCCTCAGTCATGAGCAAATACGACTCAAGAGAGATATTTACGTGCATTATTATTATTAATTTTGATACTTTATTAAGGCTATTGAATGAAGTTTACCATCAGTCGGTAGTTGGATTTAGCGGCGATTGCCGAGAGCTAGTCACAAATCACTTAGTTTCTGATATTAGATACTCCTTGGGTGTAGAACTCTTGAAGCGAGATAAATTTGTGTAAGTATTTTTTGTTAAATTTAATCATTTTATATTTGAGAGACTGAGATGACATAAGGTTTCCCTAGATGGTTGTTAATTTCTTGATAAAAATGTCTGGAATCTTTAATTATTGGAAACTGCGTCTCATAATCAGTCTTTTTTTGGTCAATCAAGCATATCTTAACAATGGTTCAAGACTTATGTAAGTTATTTAATACCCTCATATGTATATTTTGGTAAAATTTACATTTTTTAAATATACCATCGTTTCAAACATAAAAGTCTTTCTTAGTTTATTCTAAATCTTAGCCTTAACTTTAATACGATAAAGTATTCTCAGTCTATATGAGAAACATTTTTTTATCATAAAACTATTAAAAGTAATATATTAGGAAAATATATTCTTACAGATTAAGAATATATTTTCCTTATAATATTAGTATAAAATAGTAGTAATAAGTTTCAAAATTCTATGGTCACTGTTCGGTTTGGGCGGTTCAATAAGGTATTCGAATTCTGATAAGGGCGGGCGGCCATAGCGAGGCTAGATCTTCTTGTTTACATTGAGACTCACCATTTGCAAGCTTCTTTTACTTTTTCGTCAATTTTTATGCACAATTGAAGCTACATATTATAAGAATAAGCTTATGTACATGATTACTTAGTGAGTTTAATGGTTAACTATAAAAAAAAATTAACTTCGGTCGACCAAATTGTAATTTTTTCGTGAAAATTAATTGTCTAAATCTGCGAATAGTTGTTATAACATGAACGTATTTATAGGATCGAGAGCTATTATCAATAGATAAAATCAGATTTTTTATTGAACAAGAGCTAAATTAATAACTAATATTGATTCATAATTGATGGAGTTCTCGTGTAACCAAAAACAATTTCTCCTTTATTGAAGTCGTCGGTTAAAAATACAATAACAAAGCCTCTGGGGATGATTTGTTAATGTGACGTGTAACAGGCGTATACAAAAAGCTAGCTATTTCAGGTTCAAAAATCCAACGAGGTAATGCGGCCAGCGCGCTGCCTTCTTGCAGTAGGCTAGCACACTAGCTATATTTCGATTTTTCCTTAAGTTTTTTCAAGCCTATTTCTTGATCGTTAAAAGTTAGATAGATAGATAGATAATTCTTTACTGTCGCACACATATAAAACAAAATTAATAAAAGTAACTTACGTAAACTACTCTAGTGCCACAAGTGGCGGCCTTATTGCTAAAAGCAATCTCTTCCAGGAAACCATTGGATGGAGAGGAATAAATAAAGGATTATAAAGGACGTGGTGTGCAACAGAAATAGATGCGATAGGATAAATAATATACACAAACATAAAGACATACATCCTAATACATATTATACTAAATAGGTACAAACATAAACTAATATATAGTGTTATAATATATATAATACAAAACATATACATGTAGTTAATACGTAGCGACAGCAGTTAAATTATAGCATATACATATATCAGCGTAATGACGACAGATACCAAATTTTTACTTGACTCTTGAAGCTATCAACTGACTGAGCTTTTTTGATGTCAAGTGGCAGGACATTCCAGAGTAAAAAAAGAAAAGAAAAGTTGTCCTTGATTTCACGTTTATTTTATATTCGGGAATCGTTAAGTCACTATGATCATGTATTCTGTGCTATGATGTCTGAAGTTAGCAACGTAGATCTATTAATGTACTCAATTATTCAAAAGATTTTTTTTGGCTTATTACCTACATAAGTAAAGAGAATGATTAAAAAAATAGAAAAATCATTGAGAAACAGAACTTAAATTAAAAACAATTCTATTTTAACATACCTATTCAAAAATAAAAATTGTAATATAAATAAAATGATGAAAGTTAATGAAATGAACCTTCATGTTTCATTTTACAGTTTTTTATAGTGAAGAAAATATCTGACGTAATATATTTAAAAACACATCATCATTGTGGCCAGACTTTAAATTGCTAACTCAGAAATAGGATATGACAACAGTAAAATTACCTACAATCCGAGCCAAAGGTGCTAAAACTAATTGTGAGCTCCCATTTGTTTGTAATGTTTTAATAAGGCGTAAATTCAGAACAATTTACGGAAATAAACAGCACTAATGGTGTCTACATTCCGACATCGCAAATGCGTTTTTAATTATTTATTCAGCAATGTTGACATCGGTCGTAAGTTGCTTCAATAGTTACCTATGTAAATTGTAAACACATATAATAATAGTTGCAGTATATTTATGGTTTATCTTATTAGCAATCATGTTTTTATATAATTGTGAACTATGTAAGTTGGCGCCAAGGATTTTCATTTCATCCCTCTCTTTCTCTCAGGATTCCTCATTCTTTTGTTTTGTAAACTAGATTTTATACGAATAGAAACTTTATGTTTTAGTCTTAAAGTTTATTTTCTATAAATGTTACATCGGGGTTGAAATCGGTCGAAAATGAAAGACATATAGAGCGGGGCGAGCGGGCTGTTGTCTTGCTTCAACAGCTTGCCAGTTTAAAAAATAATCAACGAGAAATGTCACTGTCAACTAAAGTTTTGAAATATTTAGCATTAAATAATATTATTTAATTATATTTAACATAAATCTTACTCGACACAAAGAAATATGAATTAATTTATTTTTTCGAAATTAAAACAAAATGGAAATAACAAAATAATTTTATATTATTTTTCCCACAAGCAACATTGAATTATTATGACATTATATGACAAAAGATGACGACAGAAATAAGTTTTATCTGAAAACTATTTTAAAGTATTTTATAGTTAAAATAATAAAATGGTAAGAATTTGTTGTGTTCCGGGATGCAGAAATGGATCTTATAGTAGCTGCAATATATCTTTCTGCAGGTATGCTAAAGTTTAGCCAGGATTACAATATGTGGAATGAGGTGACCATACATTCTTGTGCTTGAATTAATTTGTGCGTTACTTTGAATATCTATCTCTTGGAAGCGCCACCGGCCAGAATCTGCGAGTAAAAAGTTCTGCCACTTATTGCGGGGGGGGGGAGTACACGCACACTTACCAATAATCTCCACACAAACAAAAAAAATACATTTCTACAAACCCACACATGCATAAATACACCACACTAGCTTCAATCATCGTGCGTTTACACACACAACCATAACAACCTGTGTACGCATCTTCTATTGTAAGAATAGATATGACTTGTAATATTGTGGTATTATCAATAAATAATTTGTATTTGTAACTAGTGATACCTAAAAAACGCGAATATGTTCCGATTTTCCTACTGGCATACAATTTATACTGTATTTGCCTTACCATAAGGTTGAAATTAAGAAAAAAAGTGATACGATTATGTTTATAAAATCGATTCGACCATAAATTCTGATAATCATTATCATTAGCCACATGGATTTGTGTATTAATAGAAATCGGAGATTAATTATCACTAAAATACTTACATATGAAAAGACACTCCATCTTTTTGTAATTTTGATGTAGTAGATATTTTCTTACAGTCTTGGACAGCACGGGTTGGCATTTTTTTCAGAGCACTTCGCGAGTCATGGTCGATTCTTCGTCTGTTAATAATCGAATAAGAAAGTAGTTTTTATAAAGGTGTTAGATCGTTGATCTTGTACCTTTGGCAGAGGGGAATGTTCGTTGGTCGCTAGTCCCCTGGGTATATAGTCAAAGGTGCGTTATGATAATATTACAATTGAAAATAAGGAAATTATAGTTTAAACCAACACTCGGTTAGATTAGATCAGAACATGAAATACAAATAAAATGACGTTCTACTAAGAGTACTCGTCAATAAATTGTTGCCAAATGGCGTTGCCACTACTACCACTACCACGTTGTACTTGTTCAATTTATTTATAATATATTAAAGTATTCAGTAGTAATATTGTTTAGTATCGTTCTTGACAGCATACACGTTAATATTAAGTAGAGGAGACAAAAAATATGGTATTTATATGCAGTTAGTGGACGCGTATGGCTTCACTCGCATTATTTCAGGATATAATATTGCCTATGACACTTCCAAGACCTCATACTATATTTTATTTTTATTTATTTTATTTTATTTTATTTAGTTATATATGTACATCTTCTCTTCTTCTTCTTCTTTCTTTCTCAGCCATTAGTTGTCCATTTCTGAACATAGGCCTCTCCTATTTTTTTCCATGACTCGCGATCTGCTGCTCTAGCCATCCAGTTGTGCCCCGCTAGCTATATATGTACATACACACCAAAAATCATGATGATCTGTTCAGCCTTTTTTGTGTGATGAGCGCTCAAATAAACCACCGATAAACATACAACATTTGTAAAAAGTACTGAAACTTGTTTTATTATCAATTTAAAGTAGGTAGTTTTTTAATTTACTTTTTTGAATTTTAAACCTCCTCAACTTTATTATATTTGTAGATAGATTAAAATGTGAACTTGTAAGTTATTGGGAAAAAAATATGATTTTAGTTATATTGCCCCATAGCAATCACCCAAATCAATACTACCAAAGTATAAAAATGAAAGTGCCTTTTGTTAATAAGCTTGTTGGATTCGCCTCAATAGAGCTAGGGATAATTATGATTGGCAAGGTGAAGGTAGAATAGGACCCTAAAAGAGACTGCTCCAGATTTGGTACGAAGATTAGTTGAAGAATCCTCAATAATGTATCAGTATTGTCACCCTAGTTAGAAAAAGACTACAGCCTGTCATACATGCGCCTCGCTCTGCTCGTAATTGGATCAGCAGTCATCATTCCATAGGTACTATATATTAATTCCATGGTTGGCGCTATAACTTTAACTTACTTTGTTTTTCGAAGTGTCATGTTTTTATATAAAACGAAAGTGTTTGGATGTTTTAATACTAATAAATAATCATAATCAAGCTTCTTTCTCTTTCTTTTTTCAAGATACATCAGTTGATTGATCCTTTGACCTTTTAATCATTTACAATCAACTGATGTATATTTCTTATATCTATTGATTTCTCCGTGTAATTTGAATTTAAATTATATTGCTTTGTACACATGGAATTATACAAAACAGTAGATAATTGTGTGATAACAATCAGTACTTATGTATTAATTGAAGACTCATCGTTATGATTGTCATTAGAGATTACTAAACAAGTGATAATAGCAAGACCAGTAGCAGTTTGGAAAATTAAACCGACTTTTGCTAGCGTCTTTATTGTGCCTCTCCTTTATATATATGTATATACTTACAATATTCCTACTACCTACATACATGTCTTTTAAAAAATGCAGCAACTACTAAACCTATTTTGATAAGTCTTGTATCTTCCCTAGGTTAAAATATACCTACCTAAACACTTATACTTCGTACTATCTAGTTCCTGACTATTGTTTGTTTCTGAGAAATCCGTGGACAAACATTATATTAAACATGTACTTACTGTATTTACATACTAGTGAGTTCTCGCGGCTTTGCTCCTTTTTAAAGAGGTTGGTTGAAAATAATATCTAAGTTAGTCATAGTACGGCAGCTGTTAATATCAGAGGCTCTTAGGATAGTACGAAAACTTTCGACATCAGAGTCAGCCACTCTTATACAAACTTATTTACTTTTTCTGAATCCTATTCTTTATTAGGTACTGAAAAATAAAATAATAAAGCAAAAATAGATTAGGGGTGTTTTCATGGACAGATAAAATATCATAGCAAAAAACCTTTTTTGCCCTCATATAATGTCGGTTCCCGTACTATATTTTGACTAAATAAAATATTAGGTATTATTGCATTAAAATAAGCTTTAATAACATAGCCAGTTAATAGCTTTTTAACGATCTCCAAAGCGAGAGTGAACCGGTTCTTATTAGGTAGGCACGTTCCATCATAGACCATAGTTATTGCTTACCATCAGGCAAACTATGGTTAAGTGCAAACCTGTTTATTTAAAAAACTTGTAGATCCTAACAGTTATACAGTGTAAAATGAGGAATGTTATTTACATCAGGATCCTAAAAAAATCTTATTCGTTGCAAATAAACAGTGCCCTAAACCATATTTCTAGTTTATACAAAGTTACTTGAAAATAACGCATATCCCTTTAAGGGCTTGGCTTCAGTGTGACTTGACTTCAGTTAAACGTTCGCTTTTATAGTAATTAGTGTATATAAGAAACATCTGGGGGCATGGCAGTGCCCCCGCCAAGTCGAACGCGAAGCAAACTGCCGTACCATCCTTTACTCGAACCGTTTCGCCGCATTTTCAGCCCCCTATTTGAGAACCTCTGGATAGGATTAAAACGCTAAAATTTTCGTCATCTAGAAATTCGTAATAACACACTTGAAATCCAGAATTTCAAGTTGGTAGATCAATTAGTTCCGAAGTTATGCTAATGCAAAGTTTCACATTTTCGACACTGACTCACTCACTCACTCATTGATCATCAAAATAGAACTAGTACTTCCCATAGACCTAGAGAGCTGAAATTTGGTACAGAGGTAGATTTTAGCGCCCACATAAAGGAAAAACTATCAAAACAAGATTTATGGAAGATCTGGACTACCTGGTGACCCTGATGAGAAAACGTAAGAGTACAGCCAAATTAGCTTTTTTGCGAGAAATATGACAACGCAGTACATGCGACGTCAAAATGAGCGGAATGCCAGGCCGAAGGCCGAGTATCACCATCACTTTGGCGATCAGACCTTGGAGTACCATAAGGGATCTCGAAAACTATAAGAGATAGCGGGTTGGTGCTTGAACTAAATATGATGGTTTTGAAATGATGGAATGAATTTGTTATGATGGATTGAAATCTGCATGGTTTCCATAGTGAAAACACATTTAATTTGAAGCAAATGAATATAAGTTATTCGTCTTATTACAAAACGCGACTTAAATGTTAGTCTCAAAGTTTCAAAGTTCTGGACTAATAGTTACACCACGTTTTGTAATAACACCCAAATTTTATAATAAATATTTTATTCCAGCACTATTCTTGCTAACCCTTACCATATACACTTGCACTGATAAAATGACTGCAACACAATCATTATAAGTGTTTGTAATGAAAACATAATGTGCAATTAAATCTTAAAATATTGAGGAAGTAGTTAAATAAATGGTTTATTGATTTAAATGACGTTTTTAAACGATACTTAGTAGTAGTTCACAATTTATATGCACACAGTTGCATTATTCTAAAGCATTAAGTATTATAATCAGTGCACTTGCTCAGACTTAATAATTTATAACGTTTTTGAATGCAATATAGCGCCTAAGAAAATTCTCATAGCAACACGAGTTTTCATATGAATTTTCTTTAACATTTTGCTATGTGAAAAGTCGTAGGAGTACAAAATGATAGTTAAAAAAATTGCCAAGCTATAACGTTTATATGCAAGTAAAAGATACAATTTATCGGTAATTAGCGGTATTCCTCAGTGCCACTCGCGTGCATATTCTTTTGTAACAACAAAAGAGTTGATTCACCTCTAAAGGCCACTTTTGTTCTAGACTGGTCTGTGACTATTTCCTCGAGGAAAGGCCTAGTTTTCCTGACGACGTGACAGGTTTACTAATATCTTACTTAGTGGGAAGCAGGAAGGCGAAATAAGGCGAATGGTTCATCTGTGTCTCATTTGTTATCTTCCGGACGGATCTGTCTGTATAAAAAATGATTTGTGAAATACATGAGTGTAAAGCACCTCAAAAAATTTTTGGTAATCAAATAGCTAATTGCCTTGAAAACTGTTTTGTCTTTTTTTAAATGTTTTCAAAACTATTAGTAAGAGAAAGACAAAACACTTCTAAAGTGAATCAGTTGTTAATCACTAATGTTTTTAAACGCAAACCTTATAATTTTACCAATATTAGGCCAGTCATATTCTGGCCACCCATGCAAAAAACTGACCGTAGCGACAGTTGCTTAATTTTATCGCGTACGAATACTGCAGTACAAGTATTGGATTATAAATAAACTAATATTCCGGGACATTGCACACAGCGCCATCTAGCCCCACACTAAGCAAACGCTTGTGTCGTGGGTACTAATAGGTAACGGATATAATAGTTATATGTTTTTTTTGTAAATACATACTTATGGTTATTAATTTACATAGTGATATGCTTTATACATTTTAGACGAATCTGTGTCTAGATTTCCTGTATCTTTCCTTAAACATTGCAATATGGTAAATCTCTATCCGACATTGATCTTGCACAGTTGCATGGAATATTTAGTACTGGCACGTTGCTCGCATATCAACTGACATAGGTATATTATATACATCTTTGTTTAGATCTTAGGCTTCCTAGGGCTTAGTCTTTGGAACCGAATTTTCTTTTTTGAGTTTTTTTTACATGAGATAGGCTCACGCTTGACTACAACTTGCCTGATGTTAAGCAACGTTATAATCTACGATCTAGCGCGCTTGCCTAGAAGAAACCGGTTAACTCTCGACTTACGTTAATATGCAATGCCGCACGGCGCCAATACCTAATTGATAAATTATATTATAAATTATAGATATGTAGCCTTGTTTGATAAATTTATTATTATAGATAGTTCGGTAATCTATACATACTCGTATAATATAGGTGAAGAGGGTCAAAAATCTGAAGACATTAGAAAAATAAATGTATGTGAATACTTTAAACCTATAACATAACACGTTTCGGCAGTTATAATTGTTTTTGTCTGTTTATCTGTTTATTTAAACGCTCACCGTGCATTAACGGCTGAATGGATCATCATGATTTTCAGAATGAAGGTAGTATGAGGTGGAGTGTCATAGGCTACTTTTTATACAGATTTAATGCGAACGAAGCCGCGGGCGTCCACTAGTATAGAATAATAATTAATACAAAGTGCTTTGGTCTAGATATGTTAATTTGATAATATGATAAAAAGTTTTTTGTACCTAATTATTATTTTTGATATTATACAATAATACTAATTTCACGGACCGTATAACGAACAGCCGTTAAGCCATATCAAAGGCCTTTGGGGCCGTTTGAAAAACTCTGACTAGTGTTGGTCACTTTCATACGAACTTACAATATATTGTAAAGATATATAAACAAAACGACCCTGTGTAGTAAAACATACTTGTTTACAATAATTTTATCTAAAAAGGGTGTTATGATAATATTGCGTTGTGATTTTGATTTCAAACATCATAATGTTTTCCTACGTTGCTGTAGTGAATTTTAATTTTATATAAGAATATAACATAACTTTATTTTGTACATAAAATATTATATGCAAACCACATTAGCTTCATAGCAAGCGATGTTTTTCAAATCATGCAGAATATGTTGTGATCAATTTAAAAAGTTTATCAACAAAACATTTAGATATCGATGTATTTACTCTACCCCAAAAGGTTTCGTGACTGTTACTAGAAGCACTGTATACATATCTATATGTGTGTCTATAGGTAGTTACTAACGTCATAACAGACTATACCTATCAATCGACAACTCCCTTGTTTTTCGGAGCCACTAACAATATATCTGTAGTGGTAAAAATATATATATTATATTCGTACGTAGGCGGTCTGAAAAATATGAATAAAAAGACGCCTATGATTTACCATCAAACAAAAAAGGAATGGTTCATTTAGTTACTTTCAATCAATTAAAAAAACCTGGATATGTGATTTTTAATTAAGCTATAAGCTTCTTCTTTGCACGCGTAGTACATAACAATTCCAATACAGCAGTCTGTTGTCAAACGCAACGCATTTTTCATCGCAATCACATGAATGATTATATGATGGAAATACAGGTATAAAAATACCTACTAGGGTAAATAACTACCTACTAAATAAAGACGCTTTTTATAGCGAACTACGAATTTAAGTTTTTTTAGATTCAGCTTAATCTGATTTAAAAAATAAATAGTAAAAAAACGACAAAAAACACATTTTACGCCTTAAAGTCTATGTTTGTAAGTAATAAGCCCCATGTTGTTGTTTTCAGAGTGCAATCCCACGTGGCAAGCCCCCCGCACGTCCGCCCCGCCGTGACGTCGCCTGACGTATGGCAGATAGAGGCTACGAGTACGACCCGGTGAGCACCGGCGACACAGTCCACCAGCAACGCACCATGGAGGCGGGACAACTGTGGAGGCAATACGTCATCGCCGGCGTCGGTATGTTGGCAATACTGCACACACAAACTTCTTTGCTCCTTCCACAGAGATTTTGCAGAAAAAAGTTTTCATTGTGTGAAAAACTAAAGAAAATCTCAATAAAATATGATTATATATTATTTTTTGTAATCTAAAATTGTGAGAAAAATAATACATAAAACAGAGGAAATATCACCTGAAAAAGTTTTCAATGGTTTTAACCAATTACCTAAGTGTGATAAGAAATTTAATAGAAAAATATGAATATCTTTAACATTATTCAATTATAACTGTGATAATAAACCCCTAATTTATTTTGAAAATATTCATGAAAAAACGGTTCAAATCTGTTGCAAAAGAAAATTGAAAGTGATTTGTGTAAAAAACGAATGCGGAAATTAGTGTCGCACGGCTATCGCGCGTTGCCAAGTTTAGGAAGAGAAAATGAAAAGCGCGCGGTTTTTGGCGGGACGGTGAGTTGTGTTTTGTTTTTGCTTTATTCGTTTTCTATTCTGTCAGTAGCCGGTGTTTATATTATTTAATAGTAAAAATTAAAATAAATTAAGATACGTGTATCTCTTATTGGTCTGTGAAATTAAGGTTTCTTGCAGACTGAAATGACATAAATCGTAAAGATTAAGTTTTTATCTTTATTAAGATTTTAATGCACCTTAATTCGTGCACAAAAAAATTTCGTACTCAATCATTTCAATATTTTAATCCAAAACCTCGTTATCGAATTAGCTAATCGCGAGCGAATTACATCTGCGATAAAATAGTTGAACTTGTCATAAAATAATTGTAGATATAATAATACGTACAATAACACAATGGGGTTTAGGTATTTGTGCGTAATGTATGTGTGAAACCGAACAAGTCATTGGATGACAATGGATGCCAGAATTCATTCTATTGTGCCAGCAAATGGGTTATTCGAGCAAATTGAATCGAGGGCTGAAGTGATGTAATATCTTTACGGTATTTTGTATGTATATCTTAATAAATTGGAATGTTAACAATATTTAGTAGATAGGCCGTACCTCTTACAACCTAAATACAAATATGATTTGATAAAGACATTTTCAGATTAAAAAATTAATACATTTTGACCAAAAAAAACCAAAACATCGCCTAAGGGCGTTTCGTTTTTGAGTGTAAACTTTCCACCGTTAAAACCGTTACCAAGTTACTCTTAGGCATTGACTTGATGCTATGCTATATTATTTAAACTATAATATGGCATAGACAAGTACAAAAATCCAGCAATTTTATTTGTCAAATTTTATTCACAGAATGTGTCACAATACATTTAATGAAAACCCTTTTAAATATTGAATGCAATACTTACAATATTAAAAAAGTTGGTTACAATATAATATGGCTAATATAGAAATGAAGTCATCTCAGATGTACTTAAAATGGTTTAAAAACTTTCGACACCAGAGTAAGCCACTCTTAAAGAAGATAGGTAAAATCCATATCCGGTAACTCGGCTGCGCCCCACTGGCTTCACATAATAGTGTGACCTAGAGCAGTGAACATACAAATTAACTGAATCTAAATCTAGCAGCTATTAATAGAATTTCAAGGGATTCTAGAGTAAATAAGTGCATTTAAGTAAGTGTGTGTGTGTGATAAAATCTTGACACCAGAGTTGGCCACTCTCATCTAAATATATAAAACTCAAAAGTGACTGACTGATATAGTGATCTATCAACGTACAGCCCAAACCACTGGACCGATTGGGCTGAAATTTGGAATGAAGGTAGATGTTATGACGTAGGCATCCGTTAAGAAAGGATTTTTGGAAAAGGCAATTTTAAAGGGGTGAAATAGAGGATGCAAGTTTTACTTTTTAATGCGAGCGAAGCCGCGATTACCCACTAGATCGATAATAAGAAGAAGTAAGTGTGTGCTCGACGCTGCATAAATGCTTAACAATACAATACAATATATCTTTATTGCACACCAAAATATATTACAATATTAAAAAACATAACGTTAAACGGATTGAAGTCAAACGTGAAAAATAGGATTTTTGACAATAAAAACAAGTTCTTGAAATTATCATATATATAATAAATAAAGTAGCTTTATTTCTAACATTTGCCTAGTTTATAATAAATTTTATTTTTATTCAAATTGAATTAGAATTCGAAACTGCAAGCAGATGCCATATGATAGTTAATTGATTATTATTTTTTTATTTCAGCCTGGGAATTGGCTCATGCTTGACGATATCTGGTCTAAAATTGTGTCTCTTGTTTTGGAAGTTGGCTAAAATTGCACTCAAGTCATAGCAACAGTTGTTGTTCCTATAATCCATGTTTCTAATTCATGGGGTCGGCTTCTAATGCACCTGATTTGGCAAAATACAGTTTTCCCATAACCATAAAATTGCTTAAATTCGGGATATCAGCTAATCAATTACACGGTTCTGCTTTATCAAGTAGCAACTTCACGCCTCAGTGCATTTACGAGAAACATTGCCTATTACAGCGATTCCGTATTGGGATTCTAAAATACCTATAATTTACATTTTTTTTATATTGTTGGATTCTAAAATAATTTTGTTTTGGTTATAAATCAGATTACAGACAAGAAAGGTCCTAAGAAAATCAACGTTAATCTATTTTAACGCTTTTAAAGGTTTATGTTTGACCACAGCCTGGATGATATATTTAGTCTAGGGTTAATCTGAAGACTGTGTCAGTATCGACAATTTTTAACATTCTAGGGGCCTATTCTAGGGTCTATTGTGCTATGAAATGTCTAAGCGGAATTTAGATATTATTTTTTCAATCTGATATTTTTTTTTAGTAAACATAGTGACAGTTTCCGAATTAATATTTAGAATAGCATAATATTTATTGTGACAGATTTTCAGACATTGAGTAGGTATACACATATTCATACACACACACAGTAATACATGTTCTAAGCCTTGTACTGTTACAGCCCTTATCTAAATATCGGCTGATTTCTTCCAAGGCATAGAATACATAGTACGACTCCAAGGTCTTGCATTAAGTATAAATAGTTTGCAACGATCGATGGTCGGTTCGTTGACTCTGATCTCTTATTTATTTCCTTGTATTCAGAAACTTTGTATTATTAACCACATAAGTAAAGTGAAAAAACTAAACACTAACAATACAATAAAAACTTAAACTACTTCAAAATATAAAACTTAATCTAAAATACCTGTAGTAGAAGGAAAGGTCCCCAAAATGCTGGCGGCATTTCCGCGTTGTATAGCAATGCTTACCTTGCTTTATTACTAGTGACAGGTCTCCAGAATGCATCATACAAAATATTTTAAATAAAAATCTTGTGAATAATCATACAAATAGGTACAAAATACCTAAATTCTCTCGTTTAGAGCTGTTATCAGATAGTCTTGTTTCTTCTTTGTGTTATATGATCTTGTTGTTAAAATACGATTTAATGTTATTATTGCCTTCTTCTTTCTTTCTTTTTTTTTTCTACCGAATGAGTGTGGCCAGCTCTGGTGTCAAGAGATTATCAAGCCGCCTAAGGCCCTGTGACATGGCTTCACGACTGCCGAACTAGACAAACAGCCGGGAACTACTATTTAACTTCTCATATAAAATCACGTGATGTAAGCTAGTTTTTCGCTTTCCTTGAACGATTGTAAGTAAACAATAAAATTTATCGGATAATATACCACAAATGTATTAGGTACAATCGATAATCTGCCCCTGGTAGATCGGTCTAACGATTATAATCGATTATAAAATACTTATATCTTGTAGGTAAGCATTGGTTATCTATACAGAGTTAGTGGTAGATAATTCGATTTCGCGTTTGATTTATTATTGTCTACTACTTAATTGATCGATTCACATATAAATAAATAAATAAATTTGTATTCTTTATTGTAATTCCAAATGATAAGGCGGGCCAACGAACGTAGATTTATTGAATTATTTCTATGAATAAATAAATATTTCAGGACATAACACACAGCGTCATCAAGTCCAATACTAAGTTTACACTTGTATCATGGGTACAAGACAACGGATATAATGCATACCTATGTTACTATGCTGATACATAACGGATATAATACATTTATACTATGCAAAGAAAATACATTTTTATCTGATGCACCAGCATCTTTAGCACCGAATCTTTTGCGATCGCGTTATTGTCAAAATCCGAAATTGGACATGTTCGTATAGAAAGGTTCATTGACCTATTGGACTTATCAATAGACTGGACAGTATAATCGGACGCTTGTTGTGTGAATTCATGCGACAAGAGTGTGGGAGGTTTTTATGACGTCATCCTTAGGAAAACGCTGGTAAAACAGTAGAGTTAACGCAAGCTGATAATTTTAGTTTTTTTTTACGTGGGATAGGTTTACGTTTGACTATCTACAGCCTGCCTGATGTTAAGCATTGCTGCAACCTAGGGTGTAACACGCTTACCTAGAAGATACATAGTTTACTCGTAATTCGTAATATAGAAAAAAAGGAGAGTTACAGAGTGAATCAAAGAAAATATACTTAATGTTTGTATTGATAAAAGCTTTAAACAATTCATTTTATCTAACACTAAAACCAAAAAAAAATCAAATTACAAACATTAAATCAGAACAGGGCTCTCGCACTCTTCGGGGGCTTTGGACCCGTAGGTTATTTTTCTACTTATCTACTGAATGTGGACTTTTTTTAATTGTATTCACAAGCAATATATACTCTTTTCTATACAAGCAAATTTCTTGATATTGGCCTACCAGTTCTTACTATCCAATTATTATTGGTTCAGTCTGACTCGTCCACAAAGTTAGCAACTGTTGATTTGGTCAGGGTTGTAACGCTTTTCTCTGACTGATATATAAAGTATATGTATCCGATTATTTATTTAGGATAGCCATTGTAAAGCCAAGTCAGACAACTCTAGGGTCTTGAAAATTCTCGTCACGAAATTTCGCCACTATCATTTATTTACTCACTTTTTAGATAACCCTGTAAGTCTAAACAGATACCTATATCTACGAATTAAGATATACTCGTAATTTTACTATTTGCAAAAAAATCTACTTTTGTAGGAAAAAATTACATTAATAAGATATTGTGCCAATTACAATGTTCAGTTTCAACATAATGCTGCTTTGACGTGACTTCGTGATTGGTAGCATAAAAACTTCATAACTTGGCTTTTGTAATGTTTTCCTGATTATTTCGCGTTTTTAAATGACTTGGCCTATGCATTGGTCGATAAAATTGAAAATGTGTTGTAAAGTGATCCGTTTCATTGTTTTTTTAACTTGATCGGGTTTGCACTTAGCCATAGTTATTTACCATTGAACGTCATTATCATCATCATCATCATCAGCCCGCTATCGCCCATTGCTGAGCATAGGCCTTTCTTCGTGTACGCCACTCGTCCCGGTCCTGCACAGATCGAATCCAGGTGCTCCCTGCGGTTGTTCTAATGTCGTCATCCCACCGCATTGGTGGGCGACCTCTATTTCTATGGCCAGTCATGGGTCTCCAGTACCATTGTTATAGTATTATAAAAATTATTTACAAATAAAAATAAATTAATTCATAAAACCGAACAAACACGACTAAAACTTAATTGCTTAACAGTTTTTTGGATTACATTGTTTTAAGGTACCGGTAGGTCCTGCACTAGGAATACATTTTTGGCAGGTTTTTTTTTTATTTTGTTTACTTACTGCTTTCATTTATAAATTAAATTAACTGGCCGACTCAGCTTTGGGCCACAGTATTCGTGTGTGCGAGTATCGATTCACTTGACCTGGTGGTTAGATGCCTGACTGTACAATGTATGTACCTATGTATACAATCTCACCTCTCGTTAGCAAGAGTTATTGCACAATTTTGATCAATGCTAATAATATAACCCATTCTCACCGTCAAAATCACATAACTGATATCTTTTTGTGTATTAGTATTTTTATCTAGGTATGTCTTCTTCTTCTTATCGAATGAGAGTGGCCAACTCTGGTGTCGAGAGGTAATGAAACCGCCCTAAGGGCCTCTGACATGACTTAACGAGTGCCTTAATATGACAAACAGCTGGGCCCTACAATTTAACGTGTCATTAGACCCACGGAAGCGCCCAGAATGGATGCCACTTTTTGTTCATCCATCCACAGACTGACCGCGTTGACAATTGCTTAACATTAGTAATCGCAAGCGATTGCCTCCGCCGGCTGAGCTACGGGCGCTGTACATATGTGATAAAATGGTATCTTATCAGTATAGCTTTATAAATTAAAAACTTGACCATTGAAGAAAAAAAGTAGGATCAACTTAGAAAGATTGTCTTTCTTCAATTCTTAAACAAAGAAAGACAACTTCTTGTCATGTGGTCTAAGCCACGTGTTTGCCAGTATCTTTGTCCCATGAACTTTTACACAAAACAATTTGCCAATGTGATTGGTTTATCAGCGGTGGTGCCCTGTTTTTTATGTTACACCTCATGATAAAATGAGTAAGCAAGGCATGAAACGCTTACCTATTTTCCATCATCATCTCATACATTTTTTTTAACTAATACGGGTTTGCACTTGGCCATAGTTTGCCTGATGGTAAGCAAAGGCTATGGCGTATTAGTTCGCCTTTGAGTACAGCCTGCCTGATGTTAAGCTTTGCTGCAGCCTAGTGTTACACGCTTACCTAGAAAGTACCTACTTATTAACACTAGATATGAAACCCTTAAATTGTAGCTACTGTGGGTGTCGCCAGGCGATAACTTTAATGTGGTTAAATGGTTTTTGAAATCCAAAACTCAGGTGTCATTGGCAAATGAAATGCTTTTGATGATATGATATATGAGGTCGTTTTTTGTCTCGTCATTCATTAAAATTTATTCTTGAATTTATTTCCAATTTACCAGTACCCATGTATAATATCAGTTTAATTTACTTTATGGTTTGTATTAAAAATATTCACCATGTTTACGTAAACAATGGTACGATAACCCATAGGGTTGGGGAACCCATGCGGACGGGCAGTTATCAATCAATTACATGGCTTGTGTTTATTTAATGTGCTTTTATCACCTTCATTTTTAAATAATTTCTGACTATGTAAGAATTATGTATGTATTTCTAAGTATGAAAATGTATAGTTTGTTTACTTAGCTGGCTTTTATCTAGAAAGTCATAGTAGTACATATATTTTATAGCTATAAATAAATAAAGCATACATAATGATGCTTGTTATGTGAATTCAATCATCATATAGCTAATACAATAACTGTAACGTACTAATTGACATAAAAGAGGGATTTTGTAAGTATGATACAACTGCAACTCCCAAAGAAGCAAACTTATTTAATAGAATAAATAAAATAAAATAGCCTTTATTCTACTGCCACAAAATTAATATGTTAGTTATAAATTTCACACTTTGAGTTTCAATTTTTGTCAGCTGAAGTTGCCTGCTTGGCAAAGGCCTCCCCTATTGTTTTCCACTCATCTCTCTCTCTTACCTTCCTCATCCAATCAGGACCGCAGACTTCGTGGAACACATCCCTACTTATTTAGGTTCAATTTAGTTACATTTTTGTTTTATTAACATATACTGAAGAGATTATTATGACTTTTCTATTTAAAATATATTCAATATCCGATAAAAATAAGAACATAATATATACTAGTTAAATACATTACTGCTCCAAACTTCATTTCATTTACATACATAATCACATTTAATTCTTACAAAGTTTATAAATTTATGTATTTTATATATTTCATGGTTATACGCTATTGATTATCTAAATAAGGTGACATCAAACAATGATGTGGCATGTATTAAAATTAGTCACAATATAAAAACGAATATAAACATTAAGTTTATCTCAACATTTTGCATGTTCTTACTTATTTGATAGCCTTACGCACATAAACTTTCCATGCTCGTATCATAGTTTTAAAAATACATACAAACATGATTATAATATATTTATTTCATGTTACAGGGTTATTTATATTATATCACTTGACTCACTTACTTAGTGATTTATAAGGAGCAAATTTAGAGCGTCAATTTTTTGTACCATTTTTGTTTAGTTTAACGAATCAGCTATTATACAATAATAAGTAATATAAGAATGATTGCATTGAATAAAATATATATATTTTTAAGATTTTATAATAAAAATAAACAAAGACTTTAACTGTACATACATGAAACTTACAAAAATAAACAAAATTATCTTGAAATTACTTATTTCTTGGCACAAACTCAGTATATAAAAAGATATAAATAAATCATATTCCGGGCAATTCACACAGTGCCATTTAGCTATTTACTTTGTGATATTTGTATATAAATGCGCTTATTACAAAATATTTCTAGTGATATATAATATTTTATCGTAAATAGTAACAAATTGACCTCTATAGCTTAAGTTAATTTCATTATCAATGGAGACAGGGTGGCAAAGATTATCGTATTTATAAATAACAAATCGTAACTGTATGCAGTCATAAAGTAAACAATCTAGTTTCATCATATAATCATACTAGCTGTGCGCGCGACTTCGTCCGCGTGAATACTTATTTTGGGCATCGTATTTATTTTTGCAAACTATCTCTTCAGCTTTATAAATTATATGTAGCTGTTACCCACGACTTGAACTGTTTTCGCAGCTCACGCAACGGAAGCCCTCAAAGATAAATAAATTTCCCCGTTTTTTCCACATTTTCCATTGTTTCTTCGCTCCTATTAGTTGCAGCGTGATGTTATATAGCCTAAAGCCTTCCTCGATAAATGGTCTATTCAACACAAAAATAATTTTTCAATTCGCACCAGTAGTTCCTGAGATTAGCGCGTTCAAACAAACAAACAAACTCTTCAGCTTTATAATATTAGTATAGATAGATAGATATTATATATAACCTCTCCCAGTATTTACAACAATTTACAACACATCGATAAAATTATTACTTGCGATTTGCATATCACTTTACAGGGGCTATTATTATCTTTATCCTCTAGTCCGCTGATATAATCCATTTAAAAGTATTAAGATAACACAGCATAATAACAAGAACTTATTACTAGATTTAGGTAGGTATTTACTCTATTTATCCTTCAGCATACCGTAAATCTATAAAATTTATCATGCAGTATTCTTATTATATCTTATATCTTGACTCCCCTGCAGAATTAATTCGTTAGGGGAGTTCTCTTGGGCAGATACGCCGTGTAGGGCGCCCAGGTCTTTCCACGGAAGACATGGGCGCCACATGAATGTAAAGCAGACGCTGAAACCGCTGAGCCACACTCGCTTATGAATTTTGATGAGCATTACGAATATATTAATATAAAAGCTAAATAATACTTGTAGCGGTTTATGCTCAGATTGTGTGGCTATCAGACAAACGATAAAATAACATACATTTTTGACAAGAAAGTAATAACTAATGTTAGAATCCTATAATTATGTAATACATAATAACAAACAATATTAACTCCAACACTCCATAATGGCTATAAAAACATATACATAACATATATGGTATAATAATTATAATCTGTGCCTTAACAAAACAAAAAAAATACGATATTAGGCATCTACGAGCTTCGTAGCACGGGGTCTACAAATTGCCGTAGAGCTTTGTAAAGCTCTACGTGGCTACGCTTTTCGTAGCACTCAATCAATAACATACATTTTGGAGGAAAACAATATTCATAGACTTGCATTTATCATACGTTTTTGTAAAAAGATTAAGTCACATAACGTCGAAATGAATTTCTTTATAAGTAAATTACCATTGAAATAATCATAGAAGCGATACGCATCGCCTTCATTCATATGTATGTATATAGGTATATGATTAAGTATTGTATGATATTTGTTTGCCCTTGGAGATTCAAATAATCAGCTTTATTATGTACATGGAATGTTTGATTTTTGTTATCGTAAATTCCTTCATAGCAAAAACGTGTGCCACAAATATATTTATCTGTTAATTTTTAAATTTCCGATATGTTATACAAATAACATTCTATACTAATCAGTATGACTTTTTATTTATTAACTCAACGACATCAAATAATTTATTTGAAACTAGTATCAATATCCGCCAGAATCCAAGCCGCAAATAAAATGAAATAGCATTTTGTTTGACGTTTTATTTAATTTTTTACACAGACGCAGGCAACCCACAAAACTTTTCTTAAATTAACCGAGTCACTAGTATGAAATAAATAATAATGTTAATGGAAATTCAAGCCCTCACACGTAAGTAATTTAATCCACATCGCTTATCATTTATCACTATATGAGTTAGCACTAGTTATAAATTGATAAAATGATTGTATTATAATATCTATAACGTAATATCATATTTTACAGCCTTCATCAACGAATTCCACAATATTGATAAAATTCATTTCGACTGGCTTGGGTTAGCTTAGTTGGTAGTGGCTCTGCCTTCTAATCTAGGGTCGCGGGTTCGATTCCCGCATGACACAAGCAATTATGAATTTAAAAAAATATATAATTACTTGTCTTGTCGTTTCTAAGTTTTAGTATGTGCTTACAAAAAAAAGTATATAAGTAATATATCAGTCAACTAGTACCCACGACACAAGCGTTTGCTTAGTGCGGGGCTAGATGGTGCTGTGTGCAATGTCCCGGAATATTTATTTGTTTATTATTTAAATTGTGTGAACGTGAGCAAAAGTACAAAATTATTAAATTCTTTTAATCTTGTACCGGTTGTACCCTTATCCAATGTTATTGATCGCTTAATTATCTACTTGATTTTCTAAAGTTTTCCCCGTTATAAGATATTGAATCAGGCGTTAATTTGCGGATATCCATTGCAGATAAAACTCTGGAGAAATATGTGGTGTTGTTCCGCTGCTACTGCTTGTTAGCGGCTTCAAACTATAAACTTGTTTGTTTTGTTTTCCGCAAAACTGAGCAAGTTCTCTTGATCTGATACATCATAGGCGCCTAGGTCTTTCCACTGCTGACATATGTCCTCGGCTTCCGCATAGGAGGCCTACAAATACCTTTTTTTTATAACAAACCGAAACAAGAATACCTCTTACGTCACCAAATTATACCTACATTACGGTTGCTATTTTCTTAACAATTTCCGAGTCGATTAAGGTAAACACTATTATTATAAACATTACTTACTTCTGAGTTAATAGGTCAAAATGATGACACAAACATGTCATATTAAATTCTGTTCCAAACTGTGAATGAAGAATATAAAGTGATGATAAAAACTTTTGTTGTAAAAATATTATGTAAAGTGGTATAAAAATTGGTTATGTACATACTTAAATAATTTTCTTTTGAATAGATATGTACTTACTAACTCAATTTATATGCCCTAAGCACCACAAAAATATAAAAAAGTTGGATTGTTAAGTAGCTAAATATTATTAAAAACTCTTCTACGAAATAAAAACAGCAAAAATTTGTCACCAAACTAAATTTTTGCTAAAATTCTGGTATTCAACTAGTTATAACACTACATTGTGCTTATAACCCTGAGAGTAATATTAGATAAGTACAATAATATCAAGACAATGCTCAAAATACAATCCAGATCTGTGGAGCAGCGGAATTATTCAAAGAATGCAATCTTAGTTAATTACGTACTAATTAAATCAAGTATGTTTGTGTGCGTTCCTCAGATACTATTGTTAGGTAAATAGGCAGCTATTTTATATACTGTGTCCATATTTTTACTCAACTTTTTAAAGGAGGAGGTTCTCAATCCGATATCGATCCGATTACTTCATCATGAATCTCGTTTCATTTACCTCTTTTATGGGGTCCAGAATATAGAATTTTGCTAAACATTCAACTACAAAATAGTAATATGACACCTCTACGGTGTTTTGGCTAACAGAATGACTGAACTATTAAAAAGTTACAAATATGATTAAGCATGACTAATTTTTAATCGAAAGTTTCGAAGACACTATAACATAAAACTGATATATACTGTTATCACTTTTTTTTTTCAATAATAATATTTTAATTAGTTTGGTCAATATACGTGAATATAATTTTATAATTTTCCTGAAGTCCTAAAATCCTCTGAAACCCTTCAATGATGGGCACATAATCACTCTATTCTACAATGCACGGTTTGTGTGAGAAAATGACGTGTTTATCTATTTATGTCGCTATTGTAAGAGTCCTATATAAAGATACGCAAATACCTAAGTAGGTATGGAAGTTGTAAAAATATCACAGATAAGGCCTAAAAGAAATTGAAGTAAAAACCAAGATGCAGTTATTTTTAAATACGCTATTTTTTTAAAAAAAAGGACCATTGTTCTTAACCACAGTGTCGTTCAGGTGACTTGGAATTCAAATTCACGACTGACTAGTGCCAAAAATGATTTAGAAACTACTCAACCTACGTTTAAGCTCCACAAGATGTATTTGTCCATATAAAAGGCGAATTGAGATCCTGCTCTTTTTTGAAGTCTGCCAAAAAGCAAAATAACCAGTTAAAATCCAACAGACAATAAAAATTAACCACTATGTTCACAGCAGACTGTTATTACGTTTTTTTAACACAGCAATAGAACTTAAACGACAATAGGCCTGAAACGGTCTTGAAAATAAACACCTAAATATAGGCATACCTAATCCGAGAGCGGAAGTCCAAAATCAGCTGAATGACCAGTCTGGACAGCTCTTCACATTATAAACTGGCTTTATTAGATAATAGGTCTACATTGCTCTGAGCGCGTGATCTGCGAAACATCTTCCTACTTAGGTCTTACAGAACATACACCGACTTATTACAAAACGTGGTTTAAATATTAGTCTAGAAGTTTGAAAACAAAAAGTCGGTTCTTGATGTTCAAACATCACTATACATAATATAATAATCCCAATATATAAAAGCGAAAATATTTGAAAATGTGTTTGTATGTTTGTTCTGCTTTACTGTTGGAGAGATAATAAAATTATGTTTTTTTGTTATGGGAGAGTAAATATATGGTTTCAGAAGTAACTTAGACTATTTATTGCCTCAATACAAAGCGAAGTCACTTAGTCAAATCTTATATAATCAAACAAAAACAATACAGGCAGAGCTGTAAACTACGCTAGTTACACTAATAAACCCATTATCATTCCTAGTACATCTTCCTAAGTTTATCACAATAATAACCGCCCTTATAAGTACAACATACATACAATACTTTGTATGTTATAATGACTTGTTCACTAAAACAGATCGCTTTATGTGCGATTGTATCTGCCATTCATCTTATACCAAGTCTACATGTTTGACAAACAAGATATGTACTACCCTTTGACTGTAAGTTTAATGGGGTATTTTATGAATGAAAGCTAATGTGCCTTTTACTTTCACCATTATATTGATCGTTGCCAGATAAGTTACATGAAGAGATCGCTTTAAACAGTCACGTCGTCAATAAGGACACACATTGCTTAAAATTGAGATATTAACATAAATATGATTGGAAATGCAAACACACAAAACCTATTTATTGTTTTGTTTTTTGGTTTTCCTCGCCATTATGTTGGCGTTTTCATACAGTGTTTATCTATCTATTTCACTTGTTATTAGTAGCATGGGCGCTTGGACGTTTATTTGCCAAGCGTGTAAACGAGACTGGCTATAAAACAGTAGGCGTTATATCTTCCGGTCATCTTGCATCATCGATAACTCATTACAAACAACTTAACAATAAATACCTATTTTTATGTAGTAGTATGTTATTATTCGCGGAATGCTTAAAAAAAATATTGAGTAAAAATAGAAAATATTCTAGCTATGTAGAGCATTATAACTAATTAAATGGTCGAACTATTTTATGTGGGTTGGTTTGAGAATTTAAAACAAACCAATTTATCATTGATTTATTATATATTATATTTATCATTTTTTGCGTTGTGTGCAATGTCCCGAAATATTTATTATTTATTATTATTATTATTATTATTATTTACATTATGTATAAGTCAAGCGCTAAAAACTTAACGCATACTTCTTTTTATAATTTGGAATAAAATAATAGATAATAAAAATGGTTCAAAGTTGTTTATTGAAGGAATCTCTCTTAAAATCATAAAGATTACGAGCGGATATGAATTGAACCAGTAAATAAATAATGTTATAATATACATAATATGTAATGTCTATCTTATCATTAATAAGTTTATCTATACCAGTTGTGGTTAGAGAAATATTCATTAGACAAAGCAAACTTCGCCTTCAACTTATTATCATTACACTACATAATTTATAAAGGTGTAAGTTTGTGTGTTTGATTTGGATGTTATTTGGTAAGGAGAAAGATGAGACCCTAAAATTACACATAGGCATATTTTCATTTTATCCCTTTATTAACGCGGGTAAAACCGCCCGGCGCTGCTAGTACAGCATACACTATATAATGTTCTTAGTATAATACTATCTTAGCATTTGGAAAAGTGTTTATATACTGGGTGCTTCTGTTTGTCGTATACCTACATCATTATTACATATTACACGATAAATTGTTAGTTCCTGTAACTTGTTATATACATAGCAATGCCGTAATGGCATATACATATGTTAAGATATACCAGGAACCCTTGGGGCAATTTGAATTCTCTCGACACTAAAGCCTGCCATTTGCATACAAACATACGAATTAATTAACTGCATTCCCAACTATACATATATAAATTCAATCAATTGTTCGCTACGCTAATTAACTTTTTTCTTTATAAACTTATTAATTACCTACCAACGTGTATTTACTTGCATTAAAAGTAAATATATGTTGAATTAACTTTGTTAAATATATGCGAGCCATTGTTTGGATGTTAATTAATGAAACAGCTGCAACTACAACATACAGGGTTTATAGAAACTTTAAAACTTAGATACTCTTTTAAAGATATTTATGTTATCTACCAGTAACTAAATAAACCGTAGGTATTTTATTTAATAAGAAATATATTTGTATATACAATAAACAATGCTTAAAGAAAAACAGGAGAAAAACTAAACATACCAAATCTACCTAAGTTCTGCAAAATAAATCTTAATATTAGTTAGTTCGAGAAATGTAACCTAGCCTAGCAAAATCACAGATTACAACGTTGCTTAGCATCAGGCGAGTTATAGTGAGCTTAAACAAAACACATCGAAAACTTTAAGTATTTATGAAATTTTCGATAATATCTATCAATAATCTATACATATAATAAAGCTGAAGAGAGTCGAAAGTCTGGAGATAAAAGATATTTAAAAAAAATATGGAGATACATACTTCGAATTGATAGCAGAATACGTTCCAACAATTTATAGAATTTTTGTTGCAAATACGGCTAATCGGATCTCTATGATTTTTGGTACGAGTATGTTGGTATTATGAGGTCCCGGAAGTGTGGCAAGCCGCGGGCGTCTACTAGTCATAAAATAAAGCAGCGAGTTTGGAATTTCTTTGAGTCATGATGATAGTAACGGAAAGATATGCAAATAATCGCTTCTAATCCTATAAATTTACTTATCTAAGATCAAAACGAATGGAGAGGTGATCAGAATTTTATCTTATTCACATCATGTGTACCTATACAAAAGATAAAACCTTAATTAAAAAAGATCAAATCGTTAACTAAAATAATTTTAAAAGATAAAAACTTTAAATGAAATGCTGATCAAGTTACAGTTCGCGCAAAACTTTATGAGCTCTCGGAACACGCACGCTAGTGGCTGCGCAGTACGCATATTATAGGTATCCGAGGGACGGGACAGGACGTCGGGGAGGGCACCGGCTCCCGCGCCCCGCGCCGTATCACCGCTCGCGTCCCGTTGCGCCGTGCCTTAGTGTGAGTGCTACGTTCGTACACAACACTTGCGCGCGTTGTAGACGAAAGTACAGTCGAGTGCAACAATTCATTTTCATTGCTATTGTAAATTTTTGTTACTGTTATTTGTTTTCGTTATTTTTATTTGTTTCTGTTATTGTTGTTGTAAAGTTTTGTCACCGTTATATTGTATTTGTTTGTTCTATTACTGTGGTTTCTTACTGTTATCGAACTTTTTGGTTTAATTAAATATGCCTCGCGGTCGCTTTGATGTGCTACGTCTATGGAATGGAAATGTATATGGAAGATGTAGCTCCGTTATAAATAAATAAATGCACAAGTTTTATATTAAAATTTTTAATTTACTTAAATAAATACCTACCTGTTTGTTCTATTATCTTACTGCACGTAAAAAATACCTAAAATCTAAATACTTTTTGATAGGCATAAATGTACTATGTTTTTTTTAAATCTTACAATAATGATTGTGCGCTCAACTGTACCATGCGCGGTTACGTACTCGGGCCTAACTTCAGAGGGCTCATAAAGTTTTGCGCGAACTGTAATCTATTACTATCTTAAAGACCGTGTTTCAGTAACCTTGTATAAGCGGCACAGACAGACGGACATTGACGTCTCACTTTGTTTATGTGAAGTATAAAACAATGTTACTCTAGGGTATAAGGAAAAATATACCATGAAAGGTAACGGGGTTAATGAAATTATATGAATAGTACTATAGACTAGAATAGTATCGAAATCAGAATATATATCGTTTATTGTTGAATTGTGTTTCAAAATAAATTGTTTCAGCAGTCTCGTCAACTCGCGTCCATTATTAATAAAATTTTTTCTTATTTAGATACGAAATAGGTGATCTATAAATAATAGGGTAAAAAATGTTAGGGTCCAATCTAAAATGAATCATTAAGTTTTATGAAACGAAAATGTAATGAATTAATTAATTATTATGTATAATTTTTTTGTGCAAACAAATATGAACAACATGTGTACATATTAAGGTTTGGAAAAAATAAATATCTTTTCAATCTACTTCTTTTGTTAAAACGTGAAGAAGGAACGTTGGCTTTTTTTAAGGAAATGAAGTTTTCTTTATTTCTTATGAGAGTGACCAACTTTAGTGCCAGTTTTCTAGGTTTTTCAGTTTGCCAACCGCCCTAAGAGATTCTGACAAATGTGATGTTATGAAGTCTAGTGTTAGTACTCTTTAGTTCCTATTTTATTCGTATGCATAACTAGTTGTACCTGTAACTAACAATATGTACACAACACACAGTCGGTCTCGGCGAGCGATGCAAACAAGGGTAGATTCAAAGTGACGTTTGTAAACATGACTAGAGTTACGGTTTGTTTGATGGCCATGTTTGTTTCAAACTGCAGTAAAATGCATTGAATGGAAAAACTACAAAAATTGAAAGTAACGCCATCTAGCCCCATACTAAGCTACCGCTTGAATCGTGGGTAGGTACTAGGAAACGAATATAGATAGATAGATAAAACTCTTTATTGTAACACACATTGAAAAAAGACAAACAGAAACACAAAAGACTTAATAAATAGTGCCATAACTGGCGGCCTTATCGCTAATAGCGATTTATTCCAGGCAACCGTAGGATATAATACATATAACGCTCATTTGCGACAAACACGTCATAGCTAAAACAGTCATGATTTTTTTCTAAACATACAGAAATAACAAGCATATTTTACTCTATTTTCTGGAAAATCTTCATATCTATGAAGTCGTAAAATGAAGGACAGAGAAAGGTTGTGAAGAAAGAAAAGTATAATAATCCTTTTCTAAAATACATACTTATAATACATAGAAAGGCAGAGCCACTACCAACTAAGCTAACAGGGCAGTCTTGTGTAAGCACTACCTAATGGAAAGATATTTTCTATTTTATTTACAATTCTATTTGAATTTGTTTTTATGAATGAATGCATTTTTTTTATAGTATGCCTTTGGCATTATTTATTATGTACCTACTAGATTTTGACTTTCATAAGTGTGCAAAACTGTTTAGTTTTAACCCAAATGAAGAAAGAAATAAATAAATAAATAAATCACTCTAATTTGCAATAATTAAACACGTTATAGTCAGAAATCCAAGTTACATCTAAGTAATCAGTAACTAAACTCTTAAGACAGTGGCATTCAAAAGTTATAAATAAATAAATAAATATTTCTGGACATATCACACAGCGCCATCTAGCCCCATACTAAGCTTACGCTTGTATCATGGGTACTAGATAACGGATATAATACATATATACTTTTTCTTTTGTAAATACATACTTATTATACATAGAAACGACCAGACTTAACACAAATAATTACAAATTTTAATATTCATAATTACTTGTGCCATGCGGGAATCGAACCCGCACCCCTAGATTAGAAGGCAGAGCCACTACCAACTAAGCTAACGGAGCAGTCAAAAACGTGTACATTTAGTCACTATAAATAAAATATTAAAAAAGTTCGCTTCATCAAATATTTTACTTGCGCTATCTTTATTTACATACCGGCCTTAATTAAATATTACGAGTAAGTAGTACATTATAGAGACGTGGAGGATTTGTCGTCGACAGCTTTGTATAAATATATAAAGTCTTATGTAAATAGTTGGCTGTAAAAAGTTATATACGTAACTGAGTTGCAGTGAGATAAGAATCCAGTTTTATTTTTAAATATGTTTGTGTTCTTAGATTGTTATAAAAAGTGATAGCTTCTTATTCTAATCTAAACTGGTGATAAGAATTAACCTACCCAGAGGTCTTTGACGTATGTACATTGTACATAGCTTAACCGACACATGAAAGTGCTTAAATTGTCGATGACTATTTTTGGTCACTCATCCAAACACTGTCCGCGCTACCAGATGCTTTGCTTGCCTCCGCTAGATGAAGCAATGCCTCTTCATGGCAGTATTATAACAATAAAAAAATAACGTTGTCTGTTATGAGTAGAATTTTAAGTTAGGAGTAAAACAATTGCTTTATCTTTTATTAGTAAAAAAATCACGTCAGAGATGAATGAAACGTTAAATTAAACAAACAACATACTCTTACTTTCCTACCGAATTTATGTGAAGACGATCACGATTTAAGACCTTCAAAATAAATCATACGGGATTTGAATGAAGAAAATCGCTGTTTTTTTTTCAACCTTTTAAACAAGCCATACAAACTTTCGCCTTTACAATATTAGCGTAGCGTGATAGTGTGATGTGATCATGTTTATAGGTCATCGCCAACTAAATATTGGAGTGCAGCCATCACGTCCGGATTCCCTCTAGGTCACACTAACAATACTATACAGAGTTACTACTAATTAACGCGTTTTAACTTTTTTTAGGGTGGCTATAGTACCTACGTCAAAGTTGAAATTATTTCAACTTGGAAATTAGCAAAAAAACAATACGTTCGTAGCCCCTGACGATATGAAAAGAAGCATTTTTTCGCAAATTTCTAGAAATCGAAGAGCAAAAGAGTGTGAGCATTTTGGTTGCTAAAACTTTTTTTTATTTCATTTGTTTATATTTGCTATGTTCTGAACCCGCGCTAAGGTTTTATGAATACAAAACAACCAACTGGAATTGAGAGAAAATAAGTTGGTAAAAAGTTGATTTTCCCTATAGTAATAACTCTGTTTATATAGATTATTATATTAATCAGACAGGCACGTGCAGCAAAGAATGTATTGTAATCAGTCTATTTGATCTATTGTATTATGTAATGGAAAACTTTTATATGATTAGGTGAAATGATAAATGTAAAACAATAATAATTAATCAGCCTTACATTAGATCGTTAATTCATTTACATTTTGTAAATTATGTTAATCATTGTTGCCATCTTACTATGTATTAGTTACTATTGAACCCATTGATCTCCATCAGTACAAGTACGCTGGATTGGCTGGTCGCCGCATCGTTTTGTGCCTATTTGATTTTCGCCATCTTGGCGCCGACAACGCCAGTGAAGTTCCACGGAACTAATAGTAGGGACGGGACAATGTAACAAATTATATCGACAAAAATCTAATTTTCGCATAGGCGATAGAGATACCTGTAGATGTCTATCCTTTTTAACCACTGACCTATATTACTACTAGTACGCCGGACTGGCCATATAAAATAAAAACTATTTTGTGCCGATTTGAAGGGCCTCCCTTGAGTGTACTGAAAACTAAATTTGGCATTTATTTCTCAAAAAGCAAATTGCCATCGTGTTTTTTACATCCTTTCCGCGATTTTATTAACGTTTTCTTTATAATTTAGTTTATACATATTAGAAAGTGTCCAAAACAATGTTAGTTAGAAATTTAAAGGAAAATGTAAATAGTCAGTAATTTAAACAAGTAGGTTGTAAGAAAAATTGTTAAGTAGTTAGTAAGAAAGCGTAGATTAGGTTCCCCCATAAACCACCTGGGGAGTTAGAAGTATTCACTGTCTTTTAATCAAATCTTATGATGATACTGAAAAACTGGTGAGAGTGTACAACCTAGATTTTAGGCTGAATACAGAAGTAGACCTTCTATTCTAGCTAACTGGTGTTCGTTCTTAAGCGTAGTTAGATCAAAATTACTCAAACATTTTACACAATATGCACACAACATTCCCACACACACATATATACACACAAACACATAAATACCCTAGACTACTCATTGGAGATACCAAACATTCATACGTAATCTTTATAAACCCGCAAAAATCCTTGCATTCCTTTCATATGTAATGTATGTAATACGTGTAATACATTATCACATTATCTTTTTATTTGCTTGAAGCAGCTTCAGTTTGTACATTACTGTTTTGTAACAAGCACTATTTGCAACTGAAACTCTGGAGAAATATGTAGTGATTTTCCGCTGCGACTCACCACATATTTTAATCATATTTCTCCAGAGTTTCAGTTACAATGGATTTCCGCAAAGTAACGCCTGATTCAATATCTTAACTTATGTTGAATTGGTTTTTGTATTGTATATTATTTAATGCAATTAAGCCTTTAATCATTTTAAATCATTGTCATAGAAAGATCAAATGTTTACCTCAAATATGTAATTCTTCCCTAGGCCTCCGAGATACAGGCATTGCCTAGTTCGGGGTCCGCTAGAAAAGCACATGTATGTACTTAGTATGTAAAAAAAAACGTAAATACCATGTCTTTATTATTTCATTAGTTAATAAAAAAATTGAATTTGAATATATTACTCAAAAAACCTTTGTTTTCCTATCTTTCTTCCAGTTACATAAATTGCAATGTACTTTTCGTCCACTTGTTGGTAGGGGTACGTTTGATGGTGCCGTTGGTTCTAATTCTGGTATAATGTTTCGGATACGGGTTTTGATATGCTGTGGAACATTAGCGATAAAAAATCTTATAATATGTAAAAATGTATGCAAAAATATGTTACGTATGTATTTAATCGCTACCGGGTCCAATAGACCCACACGCACCTTTTAGGCCCATAGCACTAACATGTAGCGCACTAACTGTCAGTTTAGATCGTTATCTACCGCCCTAAACTATAGTCGAAAGGTATTAAGAACGGCCACATTACAATCGTCGTAATTTCGAAATAATTCAACAAAATTCAAGGGACTGGGTCCACTGGACCCAGTAGCGAGTCCTTAAGTGTTAAGCCGCAGTTTTAGTGAAGAGTCTTTTAACCTGTAATTTAAAAACAAACCGTTCATTGATACAATTTATGCCAGAAAAAAACATCGACAAATATTGTCGATATGGAATATCGACAACACTATTGTGTTGTTTATGTTTATCAAAACTTGTCAATGTCATGTCAAATACGTTCTAATGTCATGTCATGCATGTAATACATGCATGGAATTAATATATAATAATAAGGAATGAGCACTGCTGGTCCAATTACGAGCAGAACGAGGCGAATGTATGACAGGCTGTTGTCTTTTTCGAACTATGGTGATAATACATAATATAATTAGGATATTTCAATTCATCTTCCTACCAAATCTGGAGTAGTCTCTTTTGGGGCCCTTTTTTACCTGCATCTTGCCAATCATGATAATCCCTAGCTCTATTGACGCGTTAAGTAATAAACACCAACAAACTTACTTACAAAAGGCACTTTAATTTGTAACTTATGATAGTAACCGACATAAAAGAGACATTTTGTTGTGTCCTTTAATTAATTGAATAACTTAATAATCTTGTAACGCTTATCACAAGATTTTAGAATACCTACATATATGAACGTGTACCGTAACCACAAACCTATTTCACTTTAAATAAAAGTCAACCTTAAAAAGTTAAGCATTAGTAAAGTCGCGACGCCCCGAAAAAATATAGGTCACCTTAGTCCCAATAATGTAATCTTAGCATACCTGTTGAAAGATATATTGCAGCCACTATAAGATTCACTTCTGTATTCACTTCTGCATTCTGCATACACTACTATTTCTTATCATTTTGTTATTTTTACAATAAAATACATCTAAATTAGTTACAAATGAAATTATTTTTTTCCCGTTACCTTTTGTCATAATATAATGTCATCATAATGTTGCTTGTGTGAAAATAATATAATATCAATTTGTTATTTATTTATTCTATTTTGTGTTAGTTTCACAAATTAATTCAGATTTCTTTGTGTCGAGTAAGATTTATAATAAATAAAATTAAATAATATTATTTATTGATAAATATGACTACGTTGACTAGACAGTGACGTTTCTCACAGATTATTTTTTAAACTGGAAAGCTGCTGAAACAGGACAACAGCCTGCCTACTATGTCTCTCATTTTTGATCGATTTCATCCCCGATTTAACATTTATAGAAAATGAACTTTTACTGTAGAAACATAAGGCTTCTATTCGTATAAAATCTAGTTCACAAAACAAAAAGAGAAATCCTGTGATAATGAGAGGGATTAAAATCCTTGAATAAATGTCAAATTTAGTTCTCATTCCTCTCAAGGGAGGCGCTTCAAATCAGCACAAATAAGAGCTGTCATTTTGTATGGTACAGCCAGTCCAGCGTACTAGTAGTAATGGAGGTCAGTGATTGAACCTCTGATCAGATATAAGTAATACAATCTAAGCAAAAACATTACATTCTAAGCTACTTTTAAGTACACAATATTTTCACATATCTTTAATTAACATTATTGAACTAATTGTTAAGTGTAAATAAATAAATTGTTATTAAATTATTAACATCACACTTAACGCTTAGCATCACACAAGTATTGGTTAAAGGAAAATAAATGAATCTTTATCTTGTATCTTTAAAAATTAACTATACTCGTTTACTTACTACGTTTTTGTTATGAATATTAAAAAATGTGTTAATGTGTTAATAATGCCATGTATTTATTCTCTTAGTTAAACACATTAATATTGTGAGTGCGAAACAGCTCAACCAATTGTTGCAATTTGGCATGAAAATAGTGAAACCCTGGATAACTAAGTCACATTACGTCTTCGTTGTCGAAAAAAAAAACCAATTTGCCAAAAAAGTTCAAATCAATTGTTTTTTTACTATCAACTAAAACTTCAAACTATGAAATTCATAATGTCTTCTGGATAGCCAACAAATATTACTGTCTATGCAACACAAACTCTAATACAATATAATTCCTTTTCCAGCGAACATCGCGATCGCCTCGACGGGCTATTCCATGGGATGGACGTCCCCTGTCAACCCCAAGTTGGAGAATGCCACCACGTCTCCTCTGGACACCGCCATCACCAACGACGAGGGGTCCTGGATCGGATCCCTGCTCACCGTCGGAGCTATCTTTGGTAAGTTTGTAATAAGTCCTTATTCACCGTTAAGTGTGGATTTGCACTCGCTTAGCGGTGAAAGAAAACATCGTGAGGTAACCGACATGTTTCGAGGACCACAATATCCGAAGACATGTGTCTTCCGAGGAAGGACTTGGGCATCCACCACGATGTATCTGAGGGGGAGTCACGAGCTTCAGTCATGAGGAAATACGACTTATTACTTCATCATCATCAGGTTGGCCCTGACCTTGCTTATTGTTTAGGGGAGTTCTCTTAAGCACCAAAGTTCATCCCTTAGCTAAACAACTCGTTTGCTATGTGAAATCAAATCAGGTAAAACATTGAAATCAAGCTCCAAAATTCCTAATTCTAGTTCGTACAAGTTGGAACAGAAAGTGTTTTTCTCGTAACTATGAGTATTTTTTTTGCAATGAAAACGATTGTACTTTGAATTTGCAAAACAAAAGTCTAAGTCACTGGTATCAGCAATTTTATTACGTCAAAAGGCCACTATGCGGTACATAGACAACAACAAATAAACATTCTTATTGTTTCTACAGTGATAAGTATAGGGCTCCACACCACCACTGCTAGAATAAATAAAAGAACATCCATAAACTGTCTCCACAAAGTTAGTAAATTCATGCAATGCGGGTAAAACCACGGACACATAAAGTACAACTTCCAAAAAGGCCTCTTTCGCAAGGAGGCCATATACAAACTGCACTGGAAATTGAAAGGTTCTTTTGGTATCAACTTCTTTTTCTTCCTTTTCAGCACAAGTCTTTTGGTAGGGTTAGATTCGTGCATGTGAAGCAAAAAGTTTGTCGCGGGATAGTTTTCCATTTTATCCTTCAAATATTTGACGCTACCAGTTGAGGCAAATCTATGTTTGGTTCGTCTGAGAGCGGAAGGAGCTCCGCTTTCTTTAACCATCTTCTTGAAGTTTCGTATTTCTTGTCCTGGATGTGTCACCGCAGTTTTGATGGCTGAACCTGCTTTGCGTGGATCTGTCACGGCTCTGTACATACAACGACCCACACCCGTAGCGGTGCTCACTCCAAGTTTAGTCATGTCTACTACAGACTCTGCCCAAAGCAAGGAAGAACTGGCGTATGTATTTTTCTTTGCTTTCTTGTCCATGTACGCGTCGTATGCTTTTTGTCGGGCAACTCGTCTCATATCGGCACTGTGTCTCCCTTTCCTTAAATTTTCCAATGCTTCCTTACGTTTCTTCTCGTTAGCTTTAATTTTTTTGTATTTAGCTACTATTTTCATGCATTCACATTTTTTGTTTCCACATTTGCAAACATGTCCCCTAACTGCATTTTTCAAACAAGTTATAATATTTGAATTGGCTAATTGTGATAAGTTATGACAAACTGGGTTTCCACAAACACATGGTTTGCGCTTTAAAGCTTTTGCTAGTTTTTGAGCTAGTTTTAGTCTTGCAGCTTCATCTTTTTTAAATTGTTTGATACATACAGAGCTACCGCAAACACATTTCTTTCCTGCTTTTTGTTTTACTGCTTTTGGCTTCTTTATTTTTTTACTACATATACAGCACCGGCAAGATCCAGGTTTTATACGAAGTAATTGACCTGACTCCGGGGCTGCTTTCTTTTCTGTGGCTTTTTGGGGTACTGTTTTTCCTTTTGTGCTTTTTTGTTGTGTCGGCTTCTTCTTTTTCAATTTGCCATTTATATCAGAATATGGTCGATTTGGAGAAATTGTATCAGTTCGTTTTGTTATTTGAGTTCCGATTAATGAACCACTTACTGTGACTAAAGTACCATTTCTTTGATCTATGGGTTCACAAATGTCAGTCTTTAATTTTTTTCCACTTATTTTCACTTCATAGTTATCTTCATTTTCATGAGGCATAATATTTTTTATTATATTGTAGTTCTGTTTTAATTTATTAGTCTTCTTTTTATTTTTTCTAATTTCTTTTTTCATAACATTTAATTCATTTTCTAGTTTTTTTAATTTGTTTTCCACGTCGACGGTTTCAGTATTCAAGGCAAACTTAACTTTTTTAGTACATGTTGGGTCACAAGGCTCTCCCCTACCTTGGAGAATAGATTGGTCATTCAGCATTTCAGGTTTTTTCGGAGACTTAAGGTTCTTTTTATCAGTACAATCACAAACAATACCTGGAAACTTAGCACTATTTGATCTGTTTGGTATATAATATTGATCGGTTTTAAGTTTTCTCTCACTTTTGCATTTTTTAACTAAATTAGTTGTGATATTATTACGTGCAGATTGGATTTTTAGTTTATCTCTACACTCTAATTCTTTTTCTATAGGAATCATTATGCTCAGTAGCCGCCTTAGTATCGACTTACGTGGAGCTGAGCCGCTACTTTTTGCATTACAAGCCTTGCATCCATTTTTATGGAATTTAACTGGTTCGTAAGATCGTAAGATAGTCTCCATTCCACATATATTTGCTTTCACGCCAACTACCTTATCTTTAGATGTGTCACTATTTGGTACATTAGTATCTCCCGCTGAATTTCTACATATGCAGTCACTAATTTTATGTATTTTTCTAAAATGAGTGGCATTAGCTTGGATTTTTGGGTCAAAGGTGTTCACATTACAGGTTTTATTTTTCTTCCCTAATGTCAGACCATTATTTACCCCAGCTTCTTTTTTCAAAGCAACTAATTGTTTAGTATCTGTATATTTATCTTTTTTTGATTTTAGTTTATTTGCTGCTCCTATTCCAATCGGAAGGTTTTCTGATTCATTTGAATGTCGGCTTACAGATACATTTAGTGATAATCTTTCGCCGCTCATTTTGTTTATGGTTTTCTTTTTTGGTAAAGGAGCTTTTTGAGTGACCTGATCTCTTTTTTGCTTTTGAGGTTGATTGATTTGAGACAAACATTTGCATCGTTTTCCGTTTGTACACAATTTGCTCGCAACTTTATGGCGATTAAACGGTGTGGCTTCAATTGTGTGAACTCGTCCAACAGTCGTAATCTGGTTTTTATATTCATATTGAGGTTGTTGTAATTCAGACAAGAAACATTGTTTTAGTGTACTTGTATTGCTATGAAGTTTATTTCCATTATTATCTTGTATGTTGTACTGCTCAGCAATGTGCTTTTTTATTTTACGTTTGTTATTTTGGAATTTATTGTTATCGTAAAGTAATATTGAACCATTTGTGTCACCAAACTTGTCTGATAGAAAAATGTTTGGAGAATCTATTTCCTTATTGTGAATTTCATTGCAAATGTGACTGGGATTAATATTCGTCTGTATATTCAGTTTTGTTTCTGATGTCAGTGGGCTTATCGTAATAGGATGTAACAAAATTCTGTGTTCTGTTGATTTAAATTGTTTTCTTGTGCGAGACGAAGAGTTTGTCATATCGCCACTTGAATGAGTGTATCTAAGTGAATGCATTAGATCCTTACTCCGTTTGCATACTTTATTATGAATGTAGTTTTTGTAAAAAATATTTTTTTTGTCATTATGTGTACCAGAAAAACTGGTATTCATTGGGTTAATATTAAGCTCATTATATCGCCTTAACAAACGATTATAACTCAAAGTAATAATAGATTTTATTTTTTTCAACATGTTTGTTGATTTTGATGTGGTAGATTGATTTTTATAACTGACTGTTAACGACTTTTGTGGACTTATATATTTTTCATTGTTTAGCTCAAACTTTAATATATTTGTCACTTTTCTCGGATTACTTGCCTTCATTTTTGTATGTTTTACTTTGTCTGATTTTAACTGCCCTTTATCTCTTTTGTTCGAAGATTTTAACAAATTGAGATTGCAAATGCACCTTTTTAATGCAGATTTTTTACTATCACTTTTATCTTTACCTTTTGCTGTTGCAGTTTTTTGTCTTTTCGTTGTTTTAATCATGTAAGCATTATATAATTTGTCATTTCCTTCCCGAGATTTCATAGTCTTGATACCAGGCACTGTCTCGTTATGAAATTTCTCGTTGGAAATAGAACTTGACCTTTTTCTCATAGCATGACTACTAGTACACTTTAAAGGATTTTTATATTTCTTAAGCTCTGTAACAGGCTCACGATGAGGTAACGAATACTTCTGATAACGTACTTTACGTTTTTTCTGAATCCCTTTTTTCTGCTCCATCACATCAGATTGTACTTCCTTAGCAGGGTTTACACGTCTTCCAGTTATACTTAATGTCGATTTTGATTTAAAACTGTCTGTCCCATTAACGTTTTTCTTATCATCAGAGATTTTATTTTTTAGAAATTCACATTCGTATGTATAATATTTTCCCGGTACACCAATTCCAGGGTCGCATTGATAAGGACCTGGTTTGGAGCGCTTTTTAGTATCTGTTTTAGCCATATATTTTACTTCAACTAACGGTTTATGAGGATCTGTTCCATGTACTTCCAATCTCGAATATTTTTTGTGTGCTTTCCTCGGTTTTGATGAGCGTAAGTTTTGATTGTAATAATCGCCTTTAGGAAACTCTACGTTAAAACTAAATGCTGAACTAATATGCAGTGTTTGTCGCCGTAAACAACGTCTTTTAGTAGCTTTTCTTTTCGAGTCTCGAGATCTAACCGTTTTCGAAGTATTTATAGTGCTTATTGCATTTGAAGACACTGTTTCAGTAGCTTCTGTACAAGCTGCATTAAGCCTTAGATTCGGAGTTGACATTGTACGATTTTTAATCTTGTTTGTGTAAGTCTGCGTTACTTTGAGTTTTGGGTTTCGTCTTTTTCCATCTATTTTACGAGTAGTGCTTGATGTTTTATGACACAGCGAAGAACGAGAATGAGTTTTTTTACTACTTTTCCTTCGAGCTTTATGAGCTTTGTTACGTGTAGGAAGGATTTCTGTTACTTTGGTTTTCGAAAATTTAATATTAAAACTTATATTTGACCCAATTTGAGATACCTGTCTATCTTTTGCAACCAGTTTCTTTTTGTGACGTTCTTTAATAAATGTCACAGTTTGCTCATCAGTTAACTCTTGTTGTCGTTCCTTTGCTTTGAAAACAGTTTCCAGTATATCTGTGGACTTCTTCTTTATCTTCTTCATTTTAATCTCTTTTAGTTGCATACCCGATCGAGATGTTTTTGGTGATACTTTAAAAATTGGTTTATTTTTATTAGTTTGGTATATTTTGGGTTGAAGACGCGCTGAGGGCGATCTTCTGTTAGTTGTAGGTTTAGAAACAGGTTTCAAAGAAATTTGAGAAGATGTTGATAGTAACTGGAAGTTTGGGGATGCAGAATAGTCTTTATCTTCTTTACTTCTTCTTCCAATAATACTTCCAATTACTTGTTTTGCGGTACATTTTTTCAAGTTCTTTTTAGTTTCATCTACTTGGTCTGAAATATTTGCAACATTTATTTGTTTCATTTGTGTCCTTACTACACTCTGCCCTACATCTGATTTCTTTATAGCAGCCGTTTTCTTTCTGACTTGTGTTCCAGAAGATAAGGAAGCTTGTTTTTGTTCTGATTGAATATCAGACTCATTAGAAGTATGAGATTTTTTATCATGGTATGTTTTGATGGCGGTTATTTTATTATTTTCAAGATACGTTTGTTTTGGTTTAACTTGAATACTCATTTCTGAAGACATAGAAGTTTTAACATCCACTTGTTTAGTACTTTGCCATTGCAAAATGTGTTTTTTATTTTCAAAATACTTGTTTGGCTGATATGACTCGGAATCACACACAAAATCGCATGCACAACTATCTATAGTTTCGTTCTGGGTAAGAGTATCACTCATATTTACACCAAATGATTTTTCAAAAAGTCTAGCTAATTCAGCGTCAGTTAAATCGTTGCCATATTTTGCTTTAGCTATGTTTGCAAGCTTTTGAATACTAGCACTAATTGACTCTTTATCTTTTTTTGTAGCATTGTGCATATGGTCTGTGGATAATTTTGTGCCTCCGGTTTGTTTTTGTTTCACATTTGTCAGAGAATCCTTGGTAGCCTCCTCCATTCGGGTCAAATCACTAGAAGAAGTCAAATATTCGTGAAAGTTTGACCTTTTCGTCTTGCTTAAGATATTTGTTGATGCTTTTTGAACTAGGTCTTTACGGTACAGGTTAAAGCATGTGCAACGGGCAGATTTTATGGGATTTGCTGGATTGGCCATACATCTTTCCACGAAACAATCTGTCATGTTTCCTCTTTGCCACATTTTATCTTCACTGTGACACGTACATTGCTTCGAGCTACTTTGTGTTAATTGTTGCCGGCTAGCTCCACATGCTCTAGCCACATTGCCAGAAAATAAGCTTAAGGTGTCACAAGAGCAACCAGAATAACATTCACTTGTCGCTTGCTCAATTCTTTCTTTGTCAACAATATCGGCAAATCTCGGTACAGCGCTGCTTATATTCACTTCTGGTTTTAATTCTTGAGATTCAACTTCTACGCCATGACTACTAACTGACAGGAGCCGTTTATTTATACTATCATATAGATTACTGGGTCTTAAAAATCCATCAAATAGTTGGTCCCGAGCTGGTGGAAGGGTCTCAGGAATCTGTTTGTCAGTTTTAGAGCCATTCATTACATTCTTAGCCTTCCATTGTATTCCTAAAGACTTTTTATAAGCACAAGAGGAACAGGAACAGTTCCTTGTGTCTACTTGGTGATGTTGCATTGTGGTTGTCTACCTATGTAATCTCTATTAATTTTATCATAAGTTATGGAACTTGCAAACTTACTTAGAAAACTTGACTTCATTAGCAGCATAAGAACATTTCTTACAACTCGGCACAGAATCGGTTTATCTGGAAAATAAGTTTATTATTATACAAATGAGATATTTATAAAACTATAAACATTAATCCAAAGTGTAGATATGTGTGTCCGCATGTGTTATTTTGTTTATTTACAGTTGACACTGATAACATCATGATTATTATAATAGTTGCTTCAATTTGTGATGTCTAACTACTTACATATTATTCTTTGTTTGATAAAGAATCCCTTAATAATCCTGACCTTTGATTTTTTAATTTGACCCTTTAAAACCCTTTCCAATAATGCGATAATACGCAAAATAATAATGAACTATCTCCAGGAAAGGGATATTTATATCTAATCATCGTTTTAGAATAATTTATTTAAATACATAGATATATTCAACGTACGAATACAGTGGTTGCTAAAATAAATAAATAAACTTACAGTTCTTAAACTTACACAAATACCAACAGCTATCTTAGTAAATGATTATTTGTAGGTTACATTACACCGAGTATTTGTTCTCCCCGGTTCGAAACATGTTATTAAATCTATAACTACAGCTAAGGAAATATGCAGAAATGATCTTGAATTGATTACATCGAGAGTTCTTCAAGAAAAGAAATATATATAAATCAAAGATGATAAAAGTGACAATTGACAAATCTTTCTAAAAAGTTAGTCTTGTCTTTTTTGTCTCTGAACTTTTATCTTGTAAAAAGGCTGACTTGACCTGGCTATGACCAGAAACGCAAATCTTTCAAAAAATATGCGCTGTTTAATTTCTATTTCATATAATCTCTCAGACAAAGTAGGTATTGACTGACCAACCGATTTTATGAAATCATAACATATACGTAGAATAGAATATAATATATTTATAATGTACTCCATGAAACAGAAAAATATACTTAGATCAAAGTGTTGCACATTGGGCGGCCTTATCGCCTTAGGCGATTTCTTCTAGAAAACCTTTTGAATGGACATAACTTACAATTTTGTAAACAGGCGGTGTACAATATATGTACGTGTCGACTTAATACCTATTCTAAAAAAGTTTTCAAATTTGCAAGCTCCTTTAAGCTACTTAGTATACCTATGTAGCTTTATCTTTCTTCCACGATAAAAAACACTAAAAACCTCAAAGACACTAACCCAAAACTTTGTTTTCCTCCAGGTCCATTCCTCGGTGGCTTCGCAGCCTCAAAGATCGGTCGCAAATGGGGCATCATGTCGTCTGTCATCCCTCTCCTCATTGGCTGGGTGTTGATCGCGCTAGCCTCGAGCGTAGCCATGATTTACGCGGGAAGAATCTTCTGGGGTCTCGCTGTTGGAATGCTGTTTACCATCTCGCCGATGTACTGCGCTGAGATTGCTACTGTAAGTATTACTTAGCAAGTTTTTTTTACAAAACTTTTTTAGTGAATGAATGAAATGAATGACATTTCACAATTACACTAATTGTCCGAAAACTAGATTTATTACAGGTGTTAAATAATGCTAATAGAATAGACATTTTACATTTAGCTAGTTTTTACCTTGTTAGGTTTACAGACATACTCGTACTTATAGATATACATATTTTACTTAAACGGGCTTGCACTTGGCAATGGTTTGCCTGATATAAGTCTAAGATGGGGCGTGTTGAAATGATAGTTCGAAAATAGGAGATATAAGCAATTTCGACCACTTTCCATCAGTTAGCCATCTTTTTTTTAACTAAAACAGCTTTACTCTTTACCATAGTTTGCCCGATAGCAAGCAATAGCTATGGTCTAAGATGGATCGTGCTCACCAGATAGGAACTGGTTCACTCTGCTATTTGTGTTACGTCTCAACGGATGCTATTGCAATCTAGCCATTGCTAGAGCGATAGATAGATTGTAATAAAATTGATTGTAGGTACTGTAGGTTATAAGGTAACGATCATATCGATCAGTTGTGATCGCGGCCTATACATTTGCAGAACACTTTTGCATGGTATTATCAAAAGCTTTTTCGGTGTAAATGTATTTTACTTGATTTAGTTCTAAAAACGCAACCGATGGCGTCAGCTAGTCAGCAGAATCAGAAATAGTCACGATCCTGAGCAGTGAGGGATACAACTAAGAAGAGAGAAAAAGTTTTAATAAGTTTCTTATACCGTGTTTCGTACTCTGTCTATCAGTTACACTCTTTGTCTCATTCTCTCACTTGAGTCGTATGTCCTCATGACTGAAGGTCGTGACTCCCCCGCAGAATTAACTCGTTAGGGGAGTTTTCTTGGGCAGATACATCGCGATGGGCGCCCAGGTCCTGCCACGGTCACGGGTTGTCTAATTAAACCCAATTATATCAAGACCCCTTCCTTCCAGGATGACGTTCGAGGCGCTCTAGGCTCGTTCCTGCAAGCGTTCATCACGCTCGGTTTCCTGCTCGTGTACGGTATCGGGCCCTTCATCTCGTACGAAGCCATCGCATACGTCGGTATCGCCTTCGTGGCGGTCTTTGCGGTCTCCTTCTACTGGATGCCGGAGTCGCCTATGTATTTCTTGATTAAAAGTAAGTAATCTTTTTCTGACCAACTTCAACGATCTGATACGCGAAAAAACCGTTTTACTCTTTACTTGAAGACCGACAAATTATAGTTCAAGGGGAATAGAGATTCGGGCAAGGAGTTCCACAGTTTGGCTGTTCGCACGATGAAAGTCGAAGCAAAACGCTTGGTCTTTGAAGGAGATATTATATTCCTCTAATATTTAGTAGATAATATTCTGCTCTGTGGCTGTACGAGTACGCACAGCGATACATTGACCAAGTAAAAGAGAAGGCAGTTGTTATGTATAAAGTCTTCTAATATTAAGAACACAAATATTGAAGAAGTTTGGTAGCAGTTGCTATGTGCGAAAACCGGTATTGTACCAAACCAGGTGAATTGAAAGCCGACCTCATAAATAGGGAAGATGGCACAAAAGAAACTAAAAAAAGTCTGCAACGATAGAAGAAGAATTATTAATATTATTCGTGTTTGCCTCTTCCCGTATTTACCTCTGAGACTGATCTTTCTTTACATGTTAGATCTAATTAATTTATATAAGAATTAATTATTTTTACCAATTGAAAAAACTGACAAAATATTAAACCATCTAAATTGAGATTATTTTGCTCCAATGTTTTATCTTGCTACGATTGATAGAGTCAAGCAGTACTGTTGTGTAGTAATTGCTAACAGTTTTTGTAATTGATGCACAGACGACCCCCACGCGGCGGGCGAGTGCCTGGCCACCATCCGAGGGATGTCCCGCGCGGGAGTGCAGGCTGAGCTCGACAAGATGCATGCCGACGTTACCGCTGCACAGGCCAAGACTGCTACCGTAAGTATCATCAACAGTAGCTATATGTCGAAAGATATTGAAAAATTGCCCCATAGATAAAAAACAAACTTGCTCTTAAGGTGCAGTGCCCTGCAGCACACAATTAAAAATACAGAGAAATGATTTGTAACTCAAACTGTAGAAAAAGTCGTCATTTATAGAAAACCAACTTTTATAATTTATTTTTTATTTTTCGTGATCTTTTTGTACTAATTAGAACTCCTTTTCTCGAAACCTTGGCGTTTGGTTTTTTAATGATTTAGTCTGTCTTAGCTTATGAGTCTTACTATACAACAATTTCTTTGACACTACTGATAAAACACTGCACGTTAAACTTTAAATGACCAAGTATGTTGTTGTTTACTGATCAATCTTTTATACTTCTTCTTCTTATCGAATGAGTGTGGCCTACTCTGGTGTCGAGAGTTTATCAAGCCGCCCTAAGGGCCTCTGACATGGCTTAACGACTGGTTACTAGACAAACAGCCGCATATATACATATATACATATCTTTTATACTGCAGGTGGCAGACATATTCCGCGGCGGCAACTTCAAGGCGTTCTACATCTCCTGCGCGCTGGTCTCCTTCCAGCAGTTGAGTGGCATCAACGCGGTGCTGTTCTATATGACCAACATCTTCACAGCAGCCGGCTCGTCCATCGAGCCTGCTATTGCTACTATTATCATTGGTGCTATTCAGGTAAGTTTTTTTTACATGAGATAGGCTCACGCTTTACTACAAGTTGCCTGATGTTAAGCAACGTTATAATCTACGATATGATACGAGAAAAAACCGGTTTACTCTCGACTCGACAAATTATAGTTCAAGGGGAATAGAGATTCGGGCAAGGAGTTCCACAGTTTGGCTGTTCGCACGATGAAAGTCGAAGCAAAACGCTTGGTCTTTGATGGAGATATTATATTCTTCTAATATTTAGTAGATAATACTCTGCTCTGTGGCTGTACGAGTACGCACAGCGATACATTGACCAAGTAAAAGAGGAGGCAGTTGTTATGTTAAGGCAAAGAATCGCCTTAAACAAAAATGACTGGTGCAAGTTCTGCTGAAAAGTGCCTCGCCATATAACCTAAAAATATGTGACAACCGTGTTAGCAACATATTTTGAGACATACAATATGAAAATCCCCGGATAAGAATGTTTACAAGATATATGTAATTGTATCGTAGTTCATTTCTAACGGAGTGGAGAGTAATATCAATTAAATGAAAAAAATAAATTAGCAGATAGCATATCTAATGGAAAGACATACGTGTGCTCGTGTTTATCACAATAACACATTATCATTAGGCTTATCACCGGATATATTATTGTATCTACTTGAAACCGAGATACGCAGTAGGTATTGATTTATATTATATTATTTCTTATTTCACTTTTTGTTGTACACCACATTCTTCTTTTTTTCTTAATGCTTCTTAAATTTTCTCTCCAGCCAACGGTTGCCTGGAAGAGATCGCTTTCAGCGATAAGGCCGCCGCTTGTGGCATTAGTTTCGAATAATTTGTTTGATGTGTACCTACTGTTATTTTAATCTGTGTCAAAGATAAAGAGTTCATCTATCTAACTACGCTCTTTGGCAGATGACTGGCTTGCGTAGGTACTAAATGAAACTTGCCGCAGGATACTTACCATTTTACCAAGGCACTTAGAATAAGATGGCTTTAAATACACGTAGACTTTTAGGTCTAGATAGCTTTGTCATGGTCTTACGATGTCATGAATATACAAAAATCGTAGAACATAAGCAGTAACTGCTTTTGTTAAAAATAAATTTATTGTAATAGGATATTAGGTTACATACATCTTACAAATAGCTCTGCCTCTTACATTAGTAAAATACTGTGTCGTAGAGAGGCAGGTTCTTCCGCGGGTTTGCTACTCTTTTATGAATGGCTTCGGAAGTCAAAAAAACTGTCGTTTTTGACCTCCAAAGCCATCAATAAAAGATTATGCATATTTATCAGTAGCTATTTTTATAAGTTATGTGGTTTTCTCCAGGTGGTGGCGTCAGTGATCACCCCGTTCGTGGCTGACAGGCTCGGCAGGCGGCTCCTCCTCCTCATCTCCTCCTGCGGAACTGCTGTCGGACTTGTAAGTATACAACGCTCCTCTTTAATGAGCGTCTATTTATTTTTTGAGACCCTTAGGGCGGTTTGAAAACTCTCAACACCAGAGTTGGCCACTCTCATTCGATAAGAAAAAGAAGCTTTATTTATTTATTAACTGTGGCACACAAAACAGAATAGGTATGTTCTTAAATTAACTTAATATTCGTTTTAAGCTGGTTTCGATCCAGAACAAATTCCAAGATATGTGTAGTACACAGTTTTCTCTAAATGTGAAGATTAATAATTACAAAAATATGAGTTAGTCCGTCTACTGACAAGATTTCTTCTTACCCAGTAGTAGGAAGTAGTTTGTTTCCTTTTACGTTCCGTTATATTGTGGTGTAGGTATCTTTATTTTTAAAAGATACCACAAGAACGGAACCTTTTTTTTACGTGGGATGGGTTTGCGTTTGAGTACAGCCTTCCTGATGCTTAGCATTGCTGCAGCCTAGGGTGTAACACGCTTACCTAGAAGATACCTATTAACTCTAGATTTGAAGACCCTACGAGGACTGTTCTATACTGATGTAACAATGTCCCGGAGATACCATGACTGATGTATTCAGGTCCCAGTCGTACGCTTCGAATCTAATCTAATAAATAAATAAACGTTAATGTATCTTTGCAAGGCGATTAGATTCGAAGCATACAACTACATACACTGCACGATTACATTATTTAAAGTTAAACAAATGAGGACAAAGATCTGTCAACACAATAAGATAGCCCACATTGTAGGTCCCGGCTGTTTGTCTAGTACGGCAGTCGTTAAGCCATGTCAGAGGCCCTTAGTGCGGCTTGATAAACTCTCGACATCAGAGTTGGCCACTATCATTCGATAAGAAAGAAAGAAAGTCCACTTACATAATTTTTTTACTCCTTTAGCACCTTCTAAAGCTTCTTCTCATTTCCAGGGTCTCCTCGGCATGTACTTTATTCTGGATGACAACGACAGCCCCGTGGTGGAGAGTATCAGCTTCCTGCCCATCCTGGCGTTGGTGCTGTTCATCATCACGTACTGCTGGGGGCTGGGCCCCCTGCCCTGGGCCGTCATGGGGGAGCTTTTCCCTATCGAAGTCAAGGCCCTAGCATCCCCCATAGCTACTGCTTATTGCTGGGGCTTGTCTTTCCTGGTTACCAGGTAAGCGTGACTAGATAAGAGATGCATTCCAAACCAATTTCGGCTACGGCGAACGTATTTCCTACGGGTAAGTTACTGATGCGTCCTCACCAATGACTAATATACCCTATTGTAGCGGTGAATTTTCTAGAACAGTTGCTACATGTGAGGATGCCATTTACATAGTTATAGGTAATTTTCGAAGGCGGATTAGTTAGGCATGTGCCATTGAGCCCTCTACGTGGGAGTCGCAAGCTGCCAGTCGCCCTTTATAACGATACACGATAATGTGTATACGTTTGAAAACAAACGAAGGCGCGATCAAGACGAGAAAAGGAATCATCTCAAAACTAAACCGCCTTCGTTATGTTAATAACAGTTCAGATAACAACGAAATTTTAGTAAAGATGAAATTTGGATTTATTATTTCTTCTGATTCCGGTGATATGATATAGAATTAATCAATGTACTGCTGTTTAAAAACAGTATCTCCCCATGATACCGGTTAAAGGCATTTAATAAAATATTGCACCCTGGTTGGATTTGGGTACTATTCCATAGAAATGAAACGCTTTCTATTGCGTTAGATCCCATTTTAAGTTATTTAAAAGACCTGGCTTTTTGCAATAGTAGTTTTTGCTCGATTCGCCATGTAGTCTATGAAAGTCTATGAAATGGTGCAAATTTTTAAATCTTTATTTATTTTCCCAGGTACTTCAACCCCATAGCCGACGCTATCGGTATGGGCGCCGCCTTCCTGATCTTCGGCGTGTGCTGCGTGGTGTCTTTCTTCTTCACCCTGTTCATCGTGCCCGAGACCAAGGGCAAGAGCTTCCAGGAGATACAGGAAATGCTGGCTGGCAAGTGAGTGGGCTCTCTATTTAACTTAATTATTAATAAGATTTTTTTAACCTCAAATTGTATTAATGTTTGACGAGACATGCTTGATGCCAACTCTTATTATTATTATTGTAATAAGTTTGTTGTAATTCTGTATGTTAATAAATGATATCTATCTACTTCTTCTTCTTCTTATCGAATGAGAGTGGCCAACTCTGGTGTCGAGAGTTTATCAAGCCGCCCTAAAAGCCTCTGACATGGCTTAACGACTGCCGTACTAGACAAACAGCCGGGACATACAATTTAACGCGCCCAAAATGGAATGCCACTTTTCGGTCACCCATCCAAGGACTGACCGCGTCGACCTTTGCTTAACATTGGTAATCGCATGCGATTGCCTCCGCTAGCTGAGCTACGGCCGCTTCTCTCTTACTTATGGACTGGTAAATGTGCTGTCTCTTTTATTTCTTCTTCTTAATCGCTCTAAGCAAACGGACCCTGTCGTGTTTCATACTGGAATGGCAATGGGATTCAATAAATAGATTAGTTTCGCATGAGCACAGTTCACCTGATGGTAAGCTATCATTATGGTTACGATGAAGCATGATATTATCCAGCAAGAACTGACTCACTATAACAAATGTAAAAAAAGTATATTATTCTTCTTGATCGAACAAAGGTCTGTCTGATCAAAAGGCAAAAGTTTAGCCACTCATCAAACTAGAGTCGATTATAACACGGTTTTTATATGCCAATATTATTTGTAGCTAATACTATGTACTTAATAGATCTGCAAATAGCCATAATCTGGCGCTTTGCCCAAAACATTGTCGATTTTTATGTGTGACCTTATATCGTTTTTATTCACCTTCACAGGTGAGTGTGGTGAAATTGGTTACAAAAATATTATATCATAAAATCTTCCCAAACTGATGTGGAATTAAATAGAATAATTTAAGATGGTCTGTTGTTTTCTACAATGGAAAAATAAAGGAGTCCAAATTTTCTAGTATTCTCTTCTCGATATTTTTCTGTCTGTTATTTATATATTTTTTTTATATATTTTTTTCAGGCCTTCAAAACTCGACAAGGCTTAAGAAGAATGAATTCCGCTATAATAAATAATCGCAAGTGAATATAGAATAGTATTACCGTCCAGAGCAAAGCTATGGCGGACTTTCCTATAGATAGCGTTAATTAATCAAATTAAGTATATTTGTAGCAAATCTTTGAGCGCTCGGATATTAGAAAAATAGGACGAAATAAAATTGCGTAGTTTTTTTTAAATTGTTGTACTGTATGCAACGATTTGCGCGAACTTCCGAGGGCTTATAAAGATATGCAAGGAGTATGCCTATACGTACCAAAGAGGCCAGTTATAAATTATTTAATCATCATCATCATCAGCCTTTTAAACAAGTAAAATGGTATTTGACGTGTTGACGAAAGGTAGAAAGTAATTTATAAATGGCCTCGAATGACACACAGGTGCTATATTTGTTATTTAATGTAATAGTTAATTTAGAGGTAATCCCACGGCAAACTCTGTAAATAAATATGGATAGATCAGACAACCTTTTTACAATTCAGTTATCGAATAATTTCTGTATCTATCTATATTTCAGAGGAATTACATATATTTTAAATTGCAATTAAATAAAACTTGGGCCTGAAAGCTATTGGCGTTAAAGTTAGAAATAATTTTATTTATAAGCATATATACCGCCAAAGATTTAGGCCAATGAGTGAAAAAGACAATGATGTAAAATGAAAAAAAATAACTTTTTTGGTGGCCATTGTTGAGTATATTATTATACATATGTATATTATAAGATTAATATTTGACATGTTTGAAATTTTGCAGCTTAATTGTCTGTGTGTATAGTGCAACGATTACTAAAATTACTAAAAAAGAAGAAGAGACTGAGATTGTTAATTAAAACTAACCAAAAATATAGCCAGTGACAGTTTACTATGAATAATTGACACTGTGGAAACGTAACTGAACTAAAAATATTGTTACACGAACTGGTCAACCGCCGCCCCCACTGTTGAGTTAGTAGGCGGGGCTTAACCCTTTAGCGACCAACTGCGACCAAGCATTCGGCTATTATTAATTAATAATGTATTTATATTGTATATGAATGTATGAAATTTGACGTATAAATATTTTTTAGGAATAAATGAACATTGAACATATTTCCGGTATCATAATCAATCACGATCGAGCTTTGTATGCGAGTAGTATGTGGGAGAGTTTTTTTAACAAGGAATGGGTTTGCACTTAACCGTAATTCGCCTGATGGTAAGCAATCATTACGGTCTAGGATGGAGCGTGCTTACCCAGTAAGAACCGATTCATTCACACTTGATGACATGACATTGGAAGCTATTTCGTCGCGACATTTGTAAGGAGTCACAACTCTATGTGTGAATAATTCGTAGTTTCTTTACTAACATTATGATAAATATATTGAAACAGGGATATTTAGTTGTATATGTTTGTATTGAAACAGTCTTCCTCTCGGAGATTTGATAAGATAAGCAATGTTTGGATAGTGAAATGGCATAATATGAGAGTAAATTATTGTTATACTATAGTTGCATATAGATATATTTTCTATAAACGCAAGCGTTTTCACGCAAACAAGTGCCTTAGAAGTACCAAAGTACAAAAATATACAAGAGAATGTGATGCGCTATGTGATAATAGAGGAATTAATATTGTTATATATTTTGTACATAATGTTGGATTGTAAATTATTGACGAATAAATTTATTTTCAAGTGTTTGTGGGTATTTTTATTTAAAAAAATAATTAATTTTAAATATTATTATAAGTATGCAGACCTAAAACAGTTTTTTGAAACAGGTTGTTTGGCTTTTGTTAATCTTTATTAAGTTTGAAGAGAGGCCAAATATAGACATTTTACCAAACTGCCCCAAAGGCCTCTAACATACCTTAACGAATTCTTCTTTTTTACAGTATTTACTAAGGTTTCAGACACTAAAATGTAGAAATAAACAATATATTTCTCGGTTTTAAATTAGTATATTTTTAACGTAATAAGTACAGCTTAGAGCTAAAATCATATCAGTCTTTAGTGAAGATTCTTAACTTTGCACAATATTTATTAACAAGCACAAATAAAATAAAACTTTAATAGGAAACCTTGAATGTACTATCCCCTTAGGTATCCATTGGTTTATGAATAGCCTATAGTATTTATATTTTTGGACGTTCGGTAGTTTACATTATTGTAAAAATTTAGGTCACTATTAGAAAAGCAAAAGTTTTTGAGATGACAAATACACTTTAGATTAGAATTAGTTAGACTCCAAATCGACACATTGGCTATTTTCTATACCGAATTAACACATATTTAGCAAAAACATTAACTTATCACATACTTATAAATGCCATGACTTTACGAAACATCAAGCATCATCATCATCAATCCTCTGCTGGGTTTCTTGGCGTCAAAGATTAACTTCTTCTTCGTATGAGAGTGGCCAACTCTGATGTCAACATCACAACAAACCTCCCCTAAGGGCCTCTGACATGGCTTAACGATTGCCGTACGACTAAACAGCCAAGTTATATTTAACTAAGATTAAACTTTATCCGTCTTATTACAAAACGCGGTTTAAATATTAGTCCAGGACTTTGAAAATAAAATGTGGGTTCTTGTTGTTCAAACATCACATACAAGCAATCAAAATGTTAACTTCAAATTGGAACTTTGATTTAACATTTGACATATTGTCAAAATGTTACCAATGATAAATCAGCCTTCTAATTTGAAGTTTAAAGAAGAACTAGAACTGACTTTTTTAGTATCAAAATTCTAGACTAATATTTAAACCGCGCTTTGCAATAAGACGGAATTAATTTGACTAAGCTCATTCAAACTCCTTACAGATATCATTGATAGCGATCAAGACATCGCATATACTGCTTGCATACTCTTTCAACACATCGCTTTTTTTAATCTTCAAGCTAGCACAATATAGTTTCTTATACATATCCGTCATTTTTTCATAATCCTTATTGGATTTAGATCGGCAGTACTGTATGATGCTTTTTAGTATAAAGTTTAGTCTGTTTTCGTAGAGAGATAGAAGACTGTGCTCACTTTTGATGGTTTTTTCTTCGGGGTCCGGTTTAGGGGGATCTTTCTCGTCAGGGTCTTTTTCTTTGAGGAGTTGCATGATGGATTGACTCTGGCGCAGGAGCTGGATGGCGGTCTGCAGAGACTTCAGTTTCAGGTTCGGTGAGACTAGAAAAGAAAAACAAAGGTGATTATTTAGTAAGTATTATTAGGTACCTTTTGTATCTTCTTCTTCTTCTTATTGAATGAGAGTGGCTAACTCTGGTGTCGAGAGTTTATCACGCCGCGGTATTTAATTGTACAAGTTTGTAACATTTTTAAAGATACGTCCGTAATTTCGTATGTGTGTCAAAATGTCGGTATCAACATGTTTGAAACCTAAATGATGCGTCTAATTAGGATATGAAATAATCTGGCCGGCCGGCGCTGCTAACTCTGTATAGTAGCCATAATCATTATCACATTCTCCATTTGCACAGTGAGAAACATGTTCGCGTCATACAAGCTCGCGAACATGTTCGCAGCACGCGTAGTATGTCTATATTGCATTCAGTAGTAATAGCAACCATAATGCATGACTCACAATGAGTAGTTCCTACGTCTAAATTTTATTCACTGTTTTGCGTTGTGCAATGTTCCTTCTAACAACATAGAGTATATTTACCTTGCGCCTGCGTCTCAAGCACGGCCACATGCTCGAGCTGCACTGTAAGGAACATGCTCGCATCCTCCAAGCTCGCGAACATGTTCGCCGCGCGCGCGTAGTTCGTCTGTGTGGCGTTCAGCAGAGTGCGCCGCTTGGGACCCTCTTCTTGGGTTATTCTGTAACGGAGAAAGATATTCATATCATACCATATAGTACCTAAATATATAAAACTAAAAATGTGACATCTTACTGACATTTTTTTAAAACAGGTGTGCACTTGACCGTAGTTTGCCTGATGGTAAGCAAAGGCTATGGCCTAAGATGGAGCGTGCTTACCCGATAAGAACCGATTCAGTCTAGCTTTGAAGATCTTTGATTTATAAGATATTAATATCATACCACATAGTTTTATACCTATACCAAAATATATTAAACTCAAAGGTGACTGACTGACAGACATACAGATCTATCAACGCAAAGCAACTGGACGGATCGAGCTGAAATTTGACATAGAAAAGGGCATTTATATCGTGGTGGGCGCCCAATTCCATCCGCTAATTAAAATATATATTAAAACATTCCAATCAAATTTCGACTTGGTAAAGTTAATTAAAAACGTAATCTACATTATCATTTCCTTCACTAAATAGTAGAGTAATTCATCACAACTTGTCAGCTTATAAGCCAAACATTTACTAAACTAAAACACAAATGTAAACACATAGTAAAACTTGTTACCAATTTTATCTACAACCAAATAACGCTTATTTACTGAAACAATATTTATATACATACATTTTTATCAGCCTATTTAATAAAAACGACCAGTTTTTATTTAGACTACGAAGACGATATAGATTTTTTTATTATTAATTATTTGATTTAGCTAAGATGTTTGTTTTAAAAGAAATCTTTCCCTAAAAATGACGAGTTGACGCCTTATACGTGTATACTGCGTACAGCTATTTTATTAACCGACTTCTAAAATGAATTAAGAATAGGAGTAGAAAATATTTATTGCGACATGAAATTAATACATATTAGACATAAAAATATAGACAAGTACAAACATAAATAAAATAAGCATTTCATGTCACAACCCGGACCAAACGGCGGGGCCAGTATTGCTTGATGACTATAATTGGTCAAAATATGTCAGTTATGGCGTCTTTGACCGGCTTTTTGTTTCCGAGTCAAATTTTTTCGAATTTGTGGAACACCTGTAGGTCCTTCTACGAAAGACATGTTTTGGGAATTTATGATCCTCACTTAAACACGACGCTTTTTTCAACATACAATTACATTACTTTTTTCAATATACAATTGCTAAACCATAGGTACATAACTTATACAAGTCATTGGCAGGGATCGAACCGGTCTTTCACCCCTTTAAAAGTGGCATTTCCAAAAATCTTTTCTTAGCGGATGCCTACGTCATAACCTATACATATACCTTCATTCCAAATTTCAGCCCAATCCGTCCAGTGGTTTGGGCTGTGCGTTGATTGACCACTGTATCAGTCAGTCAGTCAACTTTGAGTTTTATATATTTAGATATACGACCACTGAGCCACACTTGCGTCTAAAAAAAGACATAGACATATTTGCCCAACTTTATTTGCCGTTATAAAATATAGGCCGTACGTAGAATAATTAAAGCTAATCTAACATTACCTACATGTTATATTTGTGCAAATACACAGCCTGTGCAAATACGCAGCCTGTGCAAATACGCAGCTGACTCGACGTCAGCCGACTGTCACGATACTTTGTAGAACGTGTGGAAACATGCTTTGTCTTTATGAAAAAAAAAAAACGTAATTAGATTGAAGTAACTTCAGAAAAGAGCAAAATTTTCCATACATCTTTATTGACATCTAAAGCGTAGGCGTGCGCATTAGGTAATAAATTATTTACGACAGATTATGTCTGCCGGCTATGTTTCTTCCAAGAGCGATTTAGGTTTTTTAGCCTTTCACATTTCAAACCTAAACGCATAACCGCACAAACACAGCTTCGTTCGAAGATGGGCCTGTCTATACTGGTATAGAAATAACTCTCAAAGTAATGCTTGCTTTCTTGCTGTCGGCAGCCTAATTTGTAATAGCCAGTAGCCGTCGTTAGCGAATTCCAGAATTTAATAAAAGCAATAAAAAAATTACAACTGGCGGCAGTTTACTAACCTAGTCTAGTCTTCTTCTTATAGAACTAGAGTGGTCAACTCTAGTGTCGAGAGTTAATCAAGCCGCCCTAAGGGCCTCTGACATGGCTTAACGACTGACGTACTATGGACTATACCTAGTCTAGTAAGAGGTAAATACATACTCGTCCTGGTGGGATTATCACTTTAAATAAATGATACTAAAATTAGTAGTACGCAGTTCAGGCATGATCCACCTTGGATGACAATGTCACTTATGCGGGTGACGTAGTCAAAAGCCTGACTGTGCGTGTAAAGATCAAAAATAATGCTAATCTATATAAATCTAAAGCATATATTTTGCGTTGGGGATGATGAAAATAACGCACTAGAACCTAACCTATACACACGCCTACCAACCTAGACCTGAGTCCATCAAAATACCAAAAGAAGTATACTCAATAAATTAAACATTCCGAAGGGAAATCCAAGGAAATCGGTCTTCCGTGGCAGGACCTACTGGGCACCTACCATGATTTATCTGACCAAGAGAATTAATTCTAGAGTCACGACCTTCAGAAATGAAGCGACTCAAAGAGGAGGAGGGGAATCACGACCCTTAGTAATTAATAATACGAATCTATGACAAGATGACGTAGAGAAGATTGGAAATTCTCGACTTTTTACACCTAGCAGGCTAGCAATTGATCACTTGAACATCTGAAGTGACACCAACACAACCAACATTGTCTGTGACCTGTGTGCGTGCTTAAAAAATAGGAACTACGAACACATAACAAAAGAAAATCGTCCTCGAACTCTTCTCTCTTTTGAGTCGTATTGCCTCATGACTAAGGGTCGTGACTCCCCGCAGAATTGATTCGTTAGGGGCGTTCTCTAGGGCAGATACATCGTGGTCCTTCAACGGAAGACACATGTCCTCGGATATTGTGGTCCTCAAAAATGTCGGTTTCTTTACGATGTTTTCCTTCACCGTTAAGCGAGTGCAAATCTACACATAACTTGAAAATACCACCCTGGTTGCATCTGGATGAAAAGCAGACACTGGAACCGCTGAGCCACACTCTCTTATCGCCTCGAACTCTTATTTGGACATTTAAAAATAGCTTGCAGCGCACACAGAAATAGAGATTATACGAACAAATATACAAATAGACATAATTACACAGAGATTGTTTGTAGTTTGTAAGCAGTTGATTTCAGAGAGTCTGCATCAGCAGGTTTGTGCTGTCAGCTGCGTGTTTGCTTTAGTATTTCGTCATGAACAGTGTGACTTAGTGGGTAGAGATAATTATGAGTTATAATCATTGAGCTAGGATTATACAGACACAATCTCAAACTAAAAAGCGCAGGAAAGTGTCCGAACGCTAACATCGTCAGCGAGCGCAAACAAAAGACTGCTCGTCTCTTTCACTCTTACTTATTTTAAGAACGTGCAAAAGAGATAAATAAATAAAAATAGCCTTTATTTCCCTTCATTCAATAATCAAATTACAAATTTATAATATTATTAATTTACTGTTTAAAATTACAATATGTTTGTCAGATTTAGTTTTAAGATTATAATTATTGTCAAGTAATTTTCATAATGTCAAAAAAATAATATTTATGTACATGCGACGTCAAATTTATATAATAATATTTAAGGGATCGTCCAACTTTGGACGTAGGCCTCCTCCAACTCATGCCATGTGCTCCTCGTCTTTGCTGTTCTTGTCCACAGTTTTCCCGCCACCGCCTCTATATCGTCTCTCCACCGTCTGACTGGTCGTCCACGCTCTCTCCGTCCATCTCTTGGCTCCCAGTGAAGTATTCTCTCTGTCCACCTGTTGTCTCTCTGTCTCGCTGTATGCCCCGCCCATTTCCATTTAAACTTGGCAGCCATCTGAACAAGATCGGTCAATTTCGTTTTCTTTCTGATGTCTTTACTATCGATGCGATCTCTCAGTTTTATTCCTAGCATACTTCGTTCAGTTGCTCTTTGAAAAGATCTAAGTTTTTTTATTGTTTCTTTTGTTGGGGCCCAAGTTTGACATCCATACAGGAGAGTGGGCATTATATTTGATTCGCAAATCCAATCAAGCAAAAGAGATAGGTAATCAAAAAGTCTGCTCAACAAGTAGCGTGGGCAGAGTTTTGGCTCGGGCATTTTTTTCGAGCGTTTGTGACTCTGTATAATCCTAGCTCAATGGTTATGAGTTGGCTTTAATAAATGGACAAGTTTGACTGGTTGTTATGTGCGTTTAAAGGTTTTTGTGAGACTACAGCCCGCTACAGGGGATTCGTGTTATTCTTTTGTATCTTTATCGCATAGTATAGGTTTGCATTTGACTACATACTTGGATTACCCGCCTGTTGTTCAGTGCAAATACAAATTATTTATTCATAACTCCATAGTTACAAGTCAGAAGTAGATACATGTACATGTATTGTTTACAAATTGATATGTATTGTATATAAAAAAAAATTGTTATCATTCGCATAATTAAATACAATGCAATATAGATTCTGTCAAAATTATAAATGTCAATAATATCAAATATATATCAAAACATTATTAACTTAGCTTATTCATATGTCCGTGCTGTAAGAATTATGTTTAGTTACTAATGTTATGTCAAGTTTGAGGTAATGGTCTAAGTCATAAAATAATTAATGCTGCAGCTTAGGGTGTGTTTTCATCGTTAACATAAAAACGCCTTTTTTATTATAAAACTAGTTGACCCGGCGAACTCTGTTCCGCCTTAGAGGCAATAAATAAGCAGATTTTGGATTTCAGCTAAATCCGTTCAGCCGTTATAGAGTTATAAATGGTGTAACCAACACCACTTTCTTTTCAAATTCAAATTATCAAATTCCACTTTATTTTATATATAGAAGACATAGAAGCAAGCCTCTGATTGAAATTATAGGTAAGGTTTTTTATGTATATGTGTTAATACTAAAATATTTGGGCACATTTACACCGATAACTATTAGAGATTTAGATTATTTAGTTAATTTGACATTTAGTTTCGTTTTATTTATTTACTTATTAATTGTGTGACATTTATATTAAATATTTCTTATGTGCATTTAATTATTCCAAAACCTCACATACATTTAATAAATAAATAAATAGTAGTCCCTGAACAATAAAAAAATCATAACTCAAGAAAAAAACGCCATGAAACATGGCAGTTGTTAATCACAACCAGTTAGTTGCCTTGTACATGCTTCAATATCAGCTGACGCCCACTTCTGTTAGTATTGTCTATGGACGGGACCAAATGTCTGTTATCTGTGATTTATTAATAAAATACTAGTGTATGTGTAATCAGAACGTAGAGTAAACAGAGCGTGTGTTTGACAAATGACAAGTGGAAAAATACAAATAAGATCTCATAGGGACGCATTTTTTGGGCGGTAAAAATCACCGTGACTAAAAATGATCATACACGAAGCTTATCGCTGTTATATTTTTAATAAAAAAAACCGCTGAAATAAAATTTTTGTATTGAGCCGAGACAACCGTGCAGTGTACTGATGATGATGATGACGATATATTATAGTACACCGCACAGTCACTACAGGCGTACATTCTACAGCACCATCTATAATGATATAAGACAAGGCTCAAATGGTAGTAGGACCCGGTTCATTAAACGTGACTTTTACTTACAAAGAACGGTGCAAATCATCTCATACTTGCCGCACAATATAGCTCTTATATAGGCCAAGTGCAAACCGCACTTGAACTATAATTCGCCTGATGGTAAGCAATCACTGCGGTCTAGGATGGAGCGTGCTTATACCCAGTAAGAACCGATTCACTCTTGTCTCATTTTCGCCGGCCCTTATAAAAAAATAATAGACCAGATCATAGACCATGATGACTGAACAGATAAGTAATATGGTTCTTTATATCTATGCTTTTGATTGGTGTTGATGACGTCATATACCTGTACTGCGAGTGGTAGAGCGAGCCCAGGCGGTGGTACATCATGGCGGCGCGGAACTGGTACAGGTACTGGCGCGGGCCCGGGCTCAGCGGGCAGTGCTTCAGTATATTAGCACTATGTTGTTGTTATGATGACGTCATATACCTGTACTGCGAGTGGTAGAGCGAGCCCAGGCGGAGGTACATCATGGCGGCGCGGAACTGGTACAGGTACTGGCGCGGGCCCGGGCTCAGCGGGCAGTGCTTCAGTATATTAGCACTATGTTGTTGTTATGATGACGTCATATACCTACCTGTACTGCGAGTGGTAGAGCGAGCCCAGGCGGTGGTACAGCATGGCGGCGCGGAACTGGTACAGGTACTGGCGCGGGCCCGGGCTCAGTGGGCAGTGCTTCAGCGCGTGCTTCAGGGCCTCCGCCACCTCGGACACCTCCTGCCAGGGAACATGGCTCTTATTAGCATTTTAATAAGGTATAGGATCGATATATCTGTGAGGCAGTTTTTGCGGTCACCTCGTGCAATGGAAGATGGGTCTTATTTGTATTGACATAAGGTATAGCATTGACATTTCTGTGTAACAGTTTTCCACTCTCTGCCGAAGTGTGTCAAAATGAAACAAATCTCAATCTAGAATGAACTAGTAAAAGCAAGTGAGCTGTGTTGAATTTGAACTTTACTTTATAGTTTTGATTATAAGGTCAAGTTTGCAATGGAACTAAGTGAGTAGTTATGGCATTATGGTTTTGAGTATATTCCTAGCACAACCGCCAAAATTTTTGCCATGGAATCAAAATCTGAAACATAACACTAACTGGTTGACCAATATGTCACCAATACATCTTTGCAGTGACAACCCGCATTTCATTTGCTTCCCCTAATAGCCAAAGTGATTTCAACCTTATACACACACCACTAACAACTTATAAATATAACACCACACATGGTGCTAATGTAAATAGAACCTTATTTACCAGTGCATAGAGTCCAGGCTGGTCCTGCATGAGCGTGGCGCGCGTGTACAGGTGGCAGGACAGCTCCCACGACACCAGCTCCCACACGGAGGCGGCCCCGCACGACTCCTTGGGACCGAGCAACTTGAGGGCTTCCAGGTATAGCTCTTCCGCTTGACTGTATAGACTGCGCTTTTCAGAGCTGTAGTGTCAAATAGGTTGTATTAGAATATATTATATACAAGTGAATGTGGCTTAGCGGTTTCAGTGTCTGCTTTTCATCCAGACGCACCCTGGTTCGAATCCAGCCCTACACCAACGACTTGTATTTGTGTGTGGATTTGCACTCGCTTAACGGTGAAGGAAAAACATCGTGAGGAAACCGACATGTTTGAGGAGCACAATATCCGAGGACATGTGTCTTCCGTGGACGGCCCTGGGCGCCCACCACGATGTACCTGCCCAAGAGAACCCCCTAACGAATTAATTCTGCGGGTGAGACACGACCCTCAGTCATGAGGAATACGACTCAAGAGAGAGAATATATTAAATTGCTTATGTAAGTACACCCGACAGGGTATAAACTAAAGATACTTGTTTATATTTTTAAGACTACTGTAAAGAAACCTAGTTTTACTAACAATAAATGATTATTACTTATTATTATTACTGATGGGGTAGATGGCATGATTTATTATAAATCTTCTTCTTCTTATCGAATGAGAGTGGCCAACTCTGGTGTCAAGAGCTTTCAGGTCTTCAGACATGGCTTAACGACTGCCGTACTAGACTAACAGCCGGGACCTACAATTTAACGTGGACACCGACCCACGGAAGCGCCTAAAATGGAATGCCACTTTTCGGTCACCCATCCAAGGACTGACCGCGTCGACCTTTGTTTGAAATTGGTAATCGCATGCGATTGCCTCCGCTAGCTGAGCTACGGGCGCTTCATTATTATAATTATCAATCTATCTTATTCGCGTTAATTGGGGATAAGTTTGCTTGGTAATTAAATTAGCTACACCCTATGCACATGTCTTCTATTGAATAGTTCAGGTCAATGTTTTGCTGATTAAATGAATACTAAAATATAAAAAGGATATAATTTACCTCCGTACCAAAATTATACCAAATTCTATAATACCCAGCAGTGGGAATCCAAGGACTGTAGACGATGATTATGATGACGATGAATAGTTGTCAATCTAATAATATTATGTATAATATTGACCCACATACTCGTACGTAGTATCAATAATGAGTACCTGTGTATAATCTGTATTGCTGCAAGATTCTAGTTCAATTTAATAATACTGTCTAGTCTAGTGATGTTTTTCAATATTATGAGTCGTCAAAGACAACTCTCCAAAAACTGGTTTTAGACTCATTTGAGTGTTCCCCTCCACGGAAATCTTTAGTAAAAGGCGAAAGATTTATACGTGTTGAAGGGAAACCAGAGTAATTAACAACGGAAATCATAATAACCGGTACCAAATATAGAAAGACGTGAGTTTGCGCGATTCAGGATTTCGTTTCTCGTTTACTAGCGCCATCTAGTTTTGCATTTTGGAACTAAATTTCCTTTGGTATTTTTTTGTTGTTATTGAAAACTTTTTGCGTTTTTAAATAAAATTGAGATTATAGTTTGTTGCATAAACATAAGTAGCATAGTACCATAAAAAAATATAACTACTTACTTAAAACCAGTAGTCTGATCGCAGTGTGCTTTGAACCGCAAATATCGACCTTTGTTGCAGAACAGAAGGGCTAGATTCGCTTGGTCGGACACGTCGCGGAATATCTCCGTAGCCTCGTCCAAACATTCCAGAGACTTTCGAGACAGTTGGTTGAACTGCTTCAAAAGCAGCTTAGCCTTTGGGTCCTTCTGGTCCGGCTCTTCGGCGTATTTTACGTAGATTTCTGTAACAAAAATATTGAAATAAATTTCAATACTTTTGCATTCCTTTTTTTTACGTGGGATAGGTTTACGTTTGACTAGCCTTCCTAATGTTAAGCATTGCTGCAGCCTAGGGTGTAACACGCTTATGCAGATCATACTGTAGGTTAGCAGACATTAAAGATAAAATAGAAAACTAAATATATATCGCTACGTTTCACACTTTGACGGAATGAATTGACCCTTACATCCAAGGAGATTTTTAGCCCGAGTCCAAGACGAGAGCTAACAAAGAAAGCCGAGACCTGGTACGAAAAATAATAAATACAACCATTTTATTCACCGTTGTGCTGCAACGGTAAGTTTGTTTTAAAGTCGTAAACCAAGTTAAAGCCACTTTTAAAAGAAATGCGTGAGTACATAATAAAGCTTGTTTACAATTTTGACAGTTAAAAGATTATGTACGAATACTTTGTTTTTTATAACATAAATATATATTGTGTAATAACTCGAAATTCTTCCACTTTCTTGACCGGATTATATACTACACTCACGTTGTGCGTCGTTCATGTACCGCACAGCGAGCTCGTTGTTGACGGAGGCGAGGCGACGCAGCAGCTCTGCACGTCGCCCCCCCGCCTCGCGCGCGCCGCGCCGGTACATGCAGCACGACACCAGCATGGCCTCTGTCTCGCTACTGGGCACGGATATGTCTGGAAGAGAGAAAGAGACAAAAATGACGGACACAGTGGTAGAGAGAGAAAAAAGGCGCAACAAATTCAGTAAAATATTAATATTAAGTTTTCTGTGAAACTAATGGAACGGGAATTCCAACCCTAGCGAGGGATCTAACGGCTAATGTTCTAATGTTTTTTTATCTCGAAACAACGAGAGTGAAACTGGGCGGATATCCATTAATATATAATTAATAGGTAAAACTAAAATAGGATGAAAACAACAAACTTACCCATATCAAACTCATTGGACACACTGACATCCACCTCTTCTTCCATATCGTTATCAATCTCCAATCGCAATTTCACATCAATATCGTGATCCGTTTCGAACTGTTTCTTAAACTGCTCTATTCTGCCCCAATGTTTGCTCAGTTGGAAATAATTATCGCCGACTCTGCCCACCAGAACACTTATATCAACCACTTTGCTTTTAATGATCATGTGACTTAACAACTTTTGACATTTGGCGGCCATGTTTATGTATTTCAAAGAGAAACCAAACTGTTCGTTCGCGTAGCTGTATTCTGCTAACGTTGCGTACGCGAGGCATATTTTCTCATACAGTAAAGTTTTTAGATGTAGTTTCCAGGCGAAGTTATCGTCTCGGTTCGGTTCGTGCCATGTCGGGAATACGTTTTTCTCTTTGAGTATTGAGATGGCGTTCTTGTCGACGTTGGGATTTGTTTCGATGAGATAGTTCTCTGATTGGTTGGATGATTTTCTCTCTCGTTTCCTCCTGCGGCTGCGGCTGGTGTGCTCTTTCTGTTTCTTGAGCGGTTCGTAGTCCATTTTGATTGGTTCGTATGGGTTCGCCATTTTGGGGTGTTGTTCTTCGATTATGATTTGCTGTTTGAGACGCTCGCGTTCTTCTTCCTACAAATATTATAAGCCTATTTTATTTAAGACACGATATGTGGTAATTAATAGAGATCACACAAAAGTACGTATAGCCCAACACTCATACAACTATTAAAACCGATGTGATGACACTTAGATTGTTGACTAAGTTAGAACATGCATGCATATTTATTTCAGATAAAAAAAAACTGTAGCTATTCCATCCATTTCTCTTTTAGATTTCATAATATTCTTGTGCAAGCACCTACAAAAACAACAACAAACAACGAGAAGCTTAAGTAGATCCCAAAAATAGGTTTTTTTTCTCGTTGACTTACCATATTTTTATCAATAGTGACATTATGCAGCGCCAGCAGCCCTTTCAAGGCGTGCAGTAATGCTTTACCACATCTATCTGGCGGAGACACTCCCAGACCTTTGCTCTGCTGGGACTTGGGCTTCTGCTCCTAGAAGGAAAAAATTGGAGGAACATTAGCAAAAATAATATCATGCAAGTGGGAATCGAACCTGGTAGGCCTGTATTGGCAATTCTAAAAAGTCTAGTCATTTTTCGTCAGAAGTGTAAATGGTATAGTAGTCTATTTTCAATAGCCCGACCGCATTTTATACAAACTATTGTTAGAGTCAAAAACAAAGTCACTGAGTGATATGGTTTAGTAGTTGTCGTGTAAAATAATTTTGTTTTTTTTTTATAAATCTACGTAGCCAAATTACTCATGGAGGTTTTTAAGGGGCCTGGTCATAGTTTGGATACTTACAATAAGAGACAAGTATTTTTAGTTTTAAAATATTGATATACCTCAACGGTTTGTATGAAAGTTAAGCACGGTTTAATGACTGTATCATAAAATGTCACGTATAATTTCTCTTCGACCACGCGCATGCCGTGTTCGTGGTCTACGCGCTGCCCCGGTCCCAGAACGTACGTTCTGAAGATGGGTGTCATTACACCCGAAACGCGTAAACGACATACGCATAATTAGACGTAATTAGAAACCGTTATAGTTACATATTGATCAGAAAGTCTCAATCAATCAATTAATATAGCTTTATTATACACCAGAAAACAAAAATACAAAACAATTTACAGAAATATTACTTAACCCAGATACATTGAGCGGCCTTATCGCGTAGAGCGAAGATTCAAAGATATTTATTGACCTTATAACATTGCGCTACAATAGGTACGTCATATATTACAACTAGCTGTGCCAGCGACTTCGTCCGCGTGGAATAGTTATTATCATAAAAAAGGTTCCAGTGAGTTAATCTTAAAAGATAGACATATACTGTTGCGGACATTTTGTTAGATCATTTCAAGAGAAATAATTCTTTCATACATATTTTTTTGTTATCTTGAACCGTTTTCGCAGCGCACGCAACGGAAGCCCTCAAAGATGAATAATTTTTCCCGTTTTTTTCCACATTTTCCCATTTTCACATTTGTTTCTTCGCTCCTAGTAGTTACAGCGTGATGTTTTATATAGCCTGAAGCCTTCCTCGATAAACGGTCTATTCCACACAAGAAGAATTTTGCAATTCGCACCAGTAGTTCCTGAAATTAGCGCGTTCAAACAAACAAACAAACTCTTTAGCTTTATAATATTAGTATAGATAATCAGCGATCATATCATATCATCATCGTATCATATGCGAGACCTTAGTAAAGATCGCTAGGAAAGAAACATGTAAAAGTGTCTCGATAGTTTTAATAATAGAACTCACATCGATATTGTCCCGGACCCGATCTCCAATATCTCTGAGCGCGAGTCCCCTGATCTGCACGTCCAGCGCACTCACACTCTTCACCAGCTCCTTGGTCTTCTCTGCCTCGGGGGGCTTGCCTGAAAGGAAGTAATATCAGCTATAAGGCCAACAGTCACTATAGAGAATATAACCTTGCGATCTTCAAAGCGAGAGTGAATCGGTTCTTACTGGGTAAGCACGTTCCATCCTAGACCGTAATGATTGCTTACCATCAGGCGAATTACGGTCAAGTGCAAACCCATTTCTTGTAATAAAAAAAAAAAAAGAGAAAATGTATTTAATGAACTAGTATGATCGTCAGTTAGTATAATTTTCACAAGCAGTAAACGTCTAAAAAGAATACTCGTTGCATAAGCTTTACTCGACCAAGGAAGAGGTGGAGGGATTTGTTCCGAAAAGTCTGCGGTCCTGATTGGATGAGGAAGGTGAGAGAGAGAGAAGAGTGGAAAACAATAGGGGAGGCCTCTGCCAAGCAGGCAAAAGACAAAAATTTTAAGTCAAGGTGCAGTGTGAAATTTATAACACTAACATATTAATTTTGTGGCAGTAGAATTAAAGGCTATTATTTTATTTTATTTTTTAAGTTTTCCTCGACTTTAATTCCCGAAAGTAGAACGCGAGGAAAGCCGCAGGTATCCAATAGTGATAAGATAACACTGTAAAGATAGTGCTCTTGAATGCATGTCGTCATATCATTGTACGTGCAATAACAGCACAAGTTTTGGTATTCAAAACTCAGTGTGAAAAGTTTTGATGCACTTCTTCTTCTTCTTATCGAATGAGAGTGGCCAACTCTGGTGTCGAGATTTAATCAAGCCGTCCTAAGGGCTTCTGACATGGCTTAAAGACTGACCAACGAAAGTACTATGACGAAAAACCGGGACCTAAAATTTTACGTGTCATGCGACCCACTGAAGCGGTCAAAATGGAATGCCACTTTTTGGTTACCCATCCGCGTACTGACTGGGTCGACCTTTGCTTAACATTGGTAATCGCATGCGATTAAAAGATATCTTACTCGGACTATTGCTATCTCGCTCCCCCGCCTCAGTCTCCACAATGATCTCTTCCTCGTCTATAGGTGTGTTGTCTCTCTCACTCTCGTGGGTTTCGGTGTTGCTGTCCCGTTCACACTCGAAATCGTAGTCGATGTCTTCGCCGTCCGAGTCTGAGCTTTCATCTGAAAAAAAAAACATTTAATTAAGTGATTATTACACACAATTCATGAATATCTCTCTCTTGAGTCATATTTCCTCATGACTGAGGGTCGTGACTACCCCGCAGTATTAATTCGTCAGGGGAGTTCTCTTGTGCAGATACATCGTGGTAGGCGCCCAGGTCCTCATTCGAATATATTTTTTTTTTTTTTTACTTTAGATAGGCTCACGCTTGACTACTTCTTGCCTGATGTTAAGCAACGTTATAATCTACGATCTGATACGAGAAAAAACCGGTTTACTCTCGACTTGAAGACCGACAAATTATAGTTCAAGGGGAATAGAGATTCGGGCAAGGAGTTCCACAGTTTGGCTGTTCGCACGATGAAAGTCGAAGCAAACCGCTTGGTGCGAGTCTTTGGAACCTCAACTGTATAACGGTGCCTTCTTAACCAATCTTATAATTAGGTAACCAATTTAATGAGTGTATGTGAAGAAAATTATGTATTTTCTCCAGAGTTTCATCTGTAACGGAATTTCGCAAAGTAACGCCTGATTCTATAGCTTATATTTGAGGTATTCTTATTTGTAGCAGAATGATCACTATGTTCTAATCACAGATAACAGAAACAAAAGGAGAAGATTTATCTGTGGTGCTAATTATGTAAATTGAAATCTTGCAAAATGTGTGATATATCCATCAAGATATAGTTTATTTTACTTTGAAAATCTTATGTACCAGGATCGGTGTTAACGACGCAGTAGAGTGACTATATTGATATAGTAAAATATACTTTATTTGTATTAACACAAAGTTTATTTTACCTTTAAAGTCGGGTGTAGCGGGGTTAGTAGTGGCGGGCACGTAAAGGTCCGCCAGCATGTAGTGCGACGACGCCACTATCTGGGGATGTCTCCCCTCCTGCAGGAGAGCCAGCACGTGCTCGAGGAGCTGGCGGACGTGGCGGGAGCGGTTTGTTATCCTGGGGAATGAAATGGTGTATTTAGTAGAAGAAAAACTATTAAGTTTAGTTTGGACAATATAACCTAAAAAATCAGATTTCTAATTTTATTCGCAACAAAGTTATAACAGATCGAAAATTGCCAGAATTGCTTCGAGAAAAGGATCGTATGGATCGTTATGATTTTTTGCTCCACTTGGTGGCAAGATAATTAGTTATATCATTACGGCTTCATTAGGAGAAGTGGAGGCAAAGAAGCTCAGTGTTTGACTTAGGAAACAAGTTAATTAGATACTCTTACAATGATGAGGATGATGATGCTTTCCAAGTCGATTTCGGCTACGGCGAATATATTTCCTACGGAAAGGTTACTGATGCGTCCTCACATGACTCTCTTGAGTCGTATTCCTCATGACTGAGGGTCGTGACTCCCCCGCAGAATTAATTCCTTAGAGGAGTTTTTTTGGGCAGATACATCGTGGTGGGCGCCCAGGTCCTTCCACGGAAGACAGATGTCTTTTGATATTGTGATCCTCAAACATGTCAGTTTCCTCTCGATGTTTTCCTTCACCGTTAAGCAATTGCGAATACACACATAACTTGAAAATACAAGTCATTAGTGTAGGGTCGGAGTAGAACCAGGGTGCGTCTGGATGAAAAGCAGACACTGGCACTCGCTTTTTACTCGCCTCACATGACTAATATACCCTATTTTAGCGGTGAAAGTTCTAGAACAGTTGCTACATGTGAGGACTTTTATAATACTAGTATAGTAGTTGTCTTGATAAACTCTCGACACCAGAGTTGGCCACTCTCACTCGATAAGAAGAAGAAGTGGTCAGGCGTGAGCCCACCTCATGTTCCTGGCGAGCCTGTAGAGCAGCATGCCCACAGGCGTGGTGAAGGGGCTGTCGAGCGCGTCCGGACACAGCGACGTCAGGTCGTACAGCTTCACCACGTCGTCGTGCGGACCTGGAGTATACACGTTATTATACTTATGCATGGTGGACAGGTGGATAAAACGGTGGAAAAACTATTAGTCCTCGTGCCGTGCTTGCTCTGCAGCAGTGGGTCCTTTTTTTTTCTTGTCGTTCCACCATTGTTTCCCTCAACATGAGTCAAGGACATTTTCTGGCTGAACATTTGCTAAGGCGTAATGAGATTTTATGATCGGTTTATTAGAAACGTCACATGCAAAATTTGTACTTGTATATGAAAACTGATTGTAAATGTTGTGAATGAATGTGTTAGTAATAATGTAATGAAATGGTTATAAGAAAGACTACTAATTTGTGAGAATCATAAAAACAAAAATTTCAATGAAGATATATGATGATATGATATAATTAAATGTGAATAGTTAATCTCTTTAAACGAATTAAAAATAAAGTTCTACGAATATTCATATAAGTACGATACATACACACACATGTAAATTACTTAGTATAGTATATTATTTTAAATGTGAAAAATGTATTAACGTTTGTAAAATTTGTTATAATATACGCATATTTGCATACCTTGTGGGTTGAGTATGGTGTTTTGTTTTTATGTAATGAAATGTACCATTTTCTTTACCTGTACTCGGCAAATAAATGCTTTAACTTTGAACTTTGGCTGAGTACTTCGGGTGTTCTATTTTAGACACAGTGTCGCTGCAGACGGCCTAGTGAGTAGTAGATTACCTTTGAACAGCCAGTAAGTATGTCCTGCCTTGGTGGCGTTGCTCTTCAGAAAGGACAGTATGTTTTGCGCCACATTCCTGATGACCTTGGGTGAGAACTTGGAGTGTTCCATGTTGGGAAGCTCCTCAGTCTTCATTGGCTCGTATTTTTGCACTATACCGTCCAGGTGATAGCACATAAGGACCTGGAAAAGGATTAACTATTAGTAATGTGTATATAAAAGCTAGTGTGTAGCGCAGCGTTTGTTTAATATCTTGATGTACTTAACTCAATTCTAACCCAGCGCTACAAAAGCACTTGTTTTCCAAGTTACCTTTTACACTCACTTAGTAAGGGGAAATATCGTGACGGATCACGGAACCGATTTGTTTGAGGACCACAAAATCCGAAAATATGCGTCTTCCGTAGAAAAATCTGGAAGCTAACCATGACGTACTTGCATAAAAGAGCGTCCCCAATTAATACATTCTGCGGGGGAGTCACGACCCTCAGTAATGAGGAACAGAACTCAAAGAGGGTTAATATTATGAACTGACCTCCGGCACATTGCACATGAGGTTGTCGAGCCAGTAGTCGATGCCAGTCAGTACGTTGATGGGCTCGCGCGCGTCTCGCAGACGCAGACTTACGCACGGCCGGTCCTGCAACCATACAATGTCATCGAATACAACAATATGTTAACGATCTTATTTACAAAATTCATTTATTTGACGTAAATATTGTACAATGACGTGCGAATCCTCCGACCTCGTGGTAGCCGTTAGACTGTGAGGCCAGAGTCATCTCCCAATATAATACTATGTACTTAGGTATATTACGTTATAGTTATTATATTATGTTACACAGAAGTTACAAACACATTCTATAAACTTTAAAGTTAAAAAGTATTTTGTCTCTCACTCTTGTTTTTAAAACTATTAATTTGAGAGAGAGACAAACCACTTTTTTTGCTGAACAGTTAATAATGATGATGCTTTCCAAGCCGATTTCGGCTACGGCGAACGTATTTCCTACGGGTAAGTTACTGATGCGTCCTCACATGACTAATATACCCTATTTTTTATGTTCTAGGACAGTTGCTACATATGCGTTTTAGATTTTAATTGATATTGTTGTGACGACGACCCTTACGTTCTTCGCTTTCCCCCACACTAGGCCAGCCTGTGTCGTGAAAGAGCTACGAAGCGTCGTTACCTTGTCTCCGAATATAGGCAGGTCACTCCCGATGAGCATGTGTATGTCCTCGAAGGTCCAGTGCACGTTGCGGTTGTAAAGCTGCTCGTACGGGGGCTCCTCGGGCTTCGTCTCCGGCTCCGGGAGGAACGGACCTGCGGATACTTATTTATTTATTTCCAAATGGTACAGACACAAAATGCAGGCTAAAAAATAAGATAGATAAGATAAAAGATTTTTTATTTGCGTTAGTACATTTGTTAACATTGTAGGTGTCCCTGTCAACCGCTGTAGGATTCCCTGTGTCGCAGTGCCAGGGTTCATCCGTTGAACAAAATTAAATTATACATATTGTGTTGTTTTCAGTTCAAGACTCAAATGAATGTACTTACAAGTTAAATTCACTTCTGCATAGAGTTGTGAAAGATTACAAACAAATAACACTGTGACACATAAGACTAAACCTACAGTTCAATTAAGTCCGTACTCAACACTCATTGTGGACTCTGAGATATATAGGTATATACATAGATATACAGATGGTTACACGTTATTTAATTTAATTAACGAGTAAAATTAAACTACGCGTTGTCATTAGTGAAATTATAACTTTCAGCCAATACATGTGGCGATAGCAACACAAAGCGTAAAAATTGGTATTACGAAAAAAAATTAGATGGCAAAATAAGCTGATCATCGTATTACCTGAATTTAAAAACGTGGCAAGTCTTTTTTGTTATTAATCTAAAAGAATGTTATAATAAAGAGTAAAATATCTTTATCTATCGCGCTCTGAAGAGAGTGTACTTGGGACGACCAGTGGGACGTCCCAAGTACCGCTAGAAAGACCAGGTGGAAGAGGATCTGCAACAACCTTAAAGACAGCGAGATTAACTTGGAACTTTCTACCTGGAGCCCTTTTTCCATAAAATTATAACCCAGGGGTCTTCAAATCCAGAGTAAATAGGTTTCCCCTAGGCAAACGTGCAACATCTAAGACTACAGTAGTGCTTAACATCAGGCAGGCTGTAGTAAAACGTTGGCCTATTCCGTGTAAAAAAAAAACTCCATCAAATTGGCAGGAGTCAGACCAGGGTCTAGTTTGTGTCGGCGTGTGTCATCAGTTAGTTACTTAACTCTGCATACGTCTCATCATGTCTGTTTGTTTGCCTGCCTTGACGTCACAGCCAGCCCCAGCGGAAGACCAGCGCTGCTTCCACACAACCAGCATTATGCTGAGTTGGAGCTGTGTTGTGGCAGATTATATGTGTTTGTATATTATGTTTGTTTCTCAATTAATTCTGCCACAGTAAATGTTGTCTTTGTTTCTTCTTTCATACTGACCGGCGAGCGAATGCGGCGCGGCGTGCGCGGGCGCGAGGTGCGCGCGCGGCGCCTGCGCCAGCGAGTGAGACAGGAACTTGTTGGTGAGCTGCAGCGCCGGCGCCGCGCCCGCGGACACCGTCAGGGACATGCGCTCCTGGTACCATGTAAGTTAAATACATAGGATCAGAGCAGCTTCTTGAAGGTTGCCTGAAAAGATCGCTTTCAACGATAAGGCCGCCGCTTGTGGCACTAGTTAAGATGCAATTTGTTTTATGTACTGTTTGTTTTAATATGTGTCAACAATATAGAGTTTATCTATCTATCTTCTTCTTCTTATCGAATGAGAGTGGCCAACTCTAATGTCGAAAGTTTATCAAGCCGCCCTAAGGACTTCTGACATGGCATTACGACTGCCGTACTATGACAAACAGCCGGGATCTACAATGTTCCGTGTCATCCGGTACACGGAAGCGCCCAAAATGGAAGAGAGCAGCTAACATTGGTGTTTTAAGTTTTTAAACTGCATCAATTGCCTCTGAAGGGGAGAAACATGCCAGTCTTTTCCCACCAATAAAGGAGCTATATTATTGTGTGAAAAGGATGAAATTATTTTCACCACTCTTTATAAAAGTGTGTTTGTGTGTGTTCATGTTTAATGAAACGGGTTCTTATAATAAACATATGTTTTATGTAGTTCAGACTTTAATAGAAGATAGATACATAGATAGCCTTATCACTGAAAGCGATCTCTTCCAGGCAACCTTAGGATTGGAGATGAATTAATACAGGAATATAATGGAGGATGTGGTTTACAACAGAAATAGATGACATAATATAAATAACACAAACAAACATAATTATAATGTACACAAACATAAAAATATGTACATCCTTACACACAGTAATATATATGTAGGTAAGAAGTTTCCATATTATATGATAATATTACCTGTTCAGACATGGTCTTCAATATGTTCTCATAGAAGAAGTCCTTGAGCCACGACCACTCTGACTTCATGAGGTAGTCATACACGTCAAAGTCATCCAGGAGGAGTGTGTTCTCCACGCGGTGAACCATCATTGATACCTGGAATAGATTTAATCATTTAAAAAAGTAAACTAAATTAGTAAATTTAATCACAATTGACTCAGATGGTATGGTACAGCAACCCAATAAATGTCCCAAAATTATAAGTTTATTCATATGATTTATAAAAAAATGTTTGAGCACTAATATGTAGATATAGTTATAGTATAGATATCTATTTATAAGCTCAAGCCAGCATTTTATACACATTCACATAAATTTGTTTGTTTGAAGTTTGATCACAAAATATATGAAAAGATACATACAGTCCCGTTAGGCTGGTAGGGCAATTTGAGTAGTTTCTTGATGACCTCAGCCCCTGCGATGACATCCACCTCGCCCACACAGTCCGGGAACATGTGAGCCATGCGGAAACTGGATGAAAGACAATTGTATGTATGTTATAAATCTCTCACTTATTCTAGAAGCTTCTACTCAAGCATTCACACAAGCACTGTTCACCTTTTGTCAGTCAGTTGACTAGCTTAAATCATACAATATAGTAAGTGAATTCCACAAGTTGCAGGTTTACATTTCCAATTTCAAAATTCCAATTTGCTTATAATTTTTAGGAAATTACATTTATAGACAATTGTGCCCAACTGAAGGTAAGCCTATTTTAGATTGCATTGTATTTAATTACAATATATTTATTTTTATTAATTTAAGATTAAGCAATAGAGACATTTTACTTGTGCTTATGATGTGTTGATTTCAGCCAGTACTGAAGTGAAGTAATGAATTTAAAGTGTTGTTTTCTATCTAATTACTATGTATGACATAACTATATGACATGAACACATAAATACAACTTGCAAAAAGATGACGAAGGGCATTTATGCCTTGAAACAAATAAGAGATATTACATCACCCCAAAATCTAAAAGAAATGTATTATGCATATGTACACTCTATTTTATCTTATGGTTTAATGCTTTGGGGCAATTCTACAGAGTATGAGAGGGTTTTGAAGTTACAAAAAAGAGCGGTAAGAACTTTAGTTAGAGGAAAATATAGAGAAACTTGCAGGGAACATTTCAAAACACTGCAAATTCTGACATCTGTATCCCAGTACATACTGGAGATTCTTATATATGTTTTTAGACATCGACTTCTATATAAAATAGTAGTGTGTGATAATAAACGATCAGTCAGAAGGAAAAATGGAACTTTTTTGGAAATACCAAAACGTCGTCTAAATATGTTTTCTAAATTACCATTTGTTATCGGTCCAACTTTTTTTAATACATTGCCAGAAGAAATTAAAAATATGACGCATGAAAATAATTTCCTAGATAGTGTAAGAAGGCTTCTTTTGGACAAAACATTGTACAGCTTTAAGGAATTCATGACTAATGACTATAGTCACTTAGACTTTGGAGACAAGTCAATGCCCCTCAAAAAAAAAATGAAATCTCTGTAATATGATATATGTTATCAACTTCTAAAAATCTGTGATTATTCTTTTATGTATTAAAAATCTGTGATTAATCTTTTATTGTAAAGGTATAATATGATACAATCTTACCTAAATATTTTTATACGAATGTACCTATGTAAAAACAATTATGACAAGAAATCATAGTGTTACATGATAATAATAATTATTATTTATGTTTTGTAATATTTATGATTTTAATAAATATTTCTTTCTTTCTTTCTTTCTTTCTTTCTATTGTTTTGGGAAAGATTTTAAAGTGTTCTTCTATTGTTACTTTTTCTTGGTGGCTTGACAACATATTAACAACAATATATTGAACAATTTGTTGATTTAGATATGTAAGTATATATGACTTACCTTGACATTCCCGGCCTAGTCAAGATTTGCTTCAATCCATAAGAGTCCATGGCTACTCCATAATTCGAAGGAGGCAGGTTCAGATCAGTGTTACATTGCAGTTGAGAATATGTAGCAGGCGTTTGAAATGCCGTGTATTTCACTACAGCTGTAGATTTTATCGCCGGTGAAGGGCTACGGTCCTGAAAAATATAACCATGTTTATTTATTTAATAAGCCTTAACATTTGATCAAAGAGTTGACTATATTTCTTTAGAGTAATTATTATTTAGCATGATTATCAGCTTTCGGTCTTTGGCTTCGGTAAAATATATTTACTAAAATATAATAAAATATATTTCCTTGAAACAGAAAGCTCTAGAACTAAATAAAGTTACCTTGCACCGTTTGTGATCATTTTCATTTTCGATCTCTTCCATTTTCCTGGATGAATTTCACAAGATAGTCCAATGTGTTACGCAAGAAGCAAATAACACGTGCTGAGAATAAATAAAATTGAGTGGGAATTAGTTATTCACGATCTTATTTTGACTCTTCGCTACAATTTTTCAGAAACATTGAAAATATTGAAATGAACACAAATCACATAATTCAACCTAACCATTCAAAAATATTACAAGTTATTTGAAAATAACTCTTAAATTGTGCTAGATAAAGGCTAAAATACCAAATCCTGCACTCTCTCGCACTGTAAGTCAACATCGTTTGACATTGACATAAAGTTTCTTTCTCGTTTTAGGGATGAGCCCCACGGTCTTGAACTACGGTCTTGAAACAAAACTACCCAAAAATAATTTAGCAATCAAGCCACACAGCCTTGAAACCTCACCTACAAAGAACCTAAATACCAAAAACAATTTTTTTTATTTTGTCTATGTTTTCACCAACCACCATTTTCTTTTTCTGCAAAGTGCAAACAAATTTGTAAGCGGCTGCTGTTTCCTGTTGTGATAATATTGATTTCCATTCATCTGCTGTAATTTGGCGTAGTTTTGCGCCTATTTGTTCTGTGTGTACTCGTCCCTCGTAAAGGTGAGCAATTAAGATTCCCTATTTTAACGTTACATAGATTTTGGGAAACCTTATATTCAGGACACCGGCATTACACCTTTATAAAAACCGATCAATACAAAGCTGAAGTACCGTAATCCGCCGTGCTACTTTTCACTACGGATTATTCTCACGCTCTCTCAATTATCTACTTATCTGCTAGGTAGTTGAAAAGTACCACGGCAAGTTTAATTACAATTCGATCACCGTGTTACTCCATTACGTGTAGGAAAACAAGATGGCTAATCGAAGACCTCAAGCCGGCGGCAATGGCGGGCGTCGTATGGACTTCAACCGGAACGACGGGAGGAAGAACTTCGGGCGCAGCGGCGTGTCTCCGTGGCAGGGCGGAGGGCCGGGCGCCGGGCTGCCCAACCTGCTGCCGCTGGGCGGAGGCTCCACCGAGGCCACCCTGGCGCTGGCCAGCAACATCATCAACCTGCTGCAACCTCGCCCTAACCCTGTCCCTTCACTGCTAGACATGCCCATTAGAAGGGACTTTGGTCCTCAGATGGGGCGGTTTGACCGAGGTTTCGTGCCCAACCGCGTAAGTACTCAACAAGTGACTCCCTGCTATAATATCTTTGACTGATTCCTCAGTCTCTTACAACTTCAACATCAGATGTCCTCAAACATGTTTTGTCAATCCAATTGATATTTTCAATGCATGTACATTTTTCCAGAAATGTTTCCATTCCAAACTGAACATGAAAGTAGTAGTACCACTGCTTTATTTCTTACTCCAGTTATTGCTCTATACCACATTATTTAACTCTCTGCTTCTATACATTTCAGCGATAGAACTCGCTGGGCAAGTTTAAACTAACTCGTATTGTTTTGATAAATTCCCTTTAGATGGGCAATCAAGGTAATTTCCGGCGTACGGGAAATTACAATCGAGCTGGTGAGCGTATCCACACCAATCGTAAACAGTTCAAGCCCAATGATGGGCCGAAGCAACAACCCAAGAGTTCCCCGAAAAAGGAGGCCGATTCTAAGGCTAAACCTGTCAAGGAGAGGTAAGGAACCCTGCTAGCTTCCTTCCGGTGGTCACACCGCACTTCTGAAGCCTCGCTTGAGGCCACACACACTTTATACGTTCACCGGCCAGACTTTTAGCCGAATTGGCAAAGTAGTTACTCTCTGCCTGTTGTACAGGCACACAGAGACTTTCTAACAAATTGTCATGTCTTCGCCGTGGCAGTGTTACTGTCCACGCACAGGAAGGAGCCAGTAACACGGCTGTGTAAATTGTATACGCTTGTGCAGGAACCCGATAACTTTGTCTCCATGTCTTAGCTCCTGCTGTGCCTCAGATTGAGCAGATAAGTATGTGAAAATGTTATTGTCTGTGTCATCATAATCCTTCAAAATTATTGAATGTCAACCGTAAACAAATATTTAGATTGCATGTTACAACATGCTAAAAAAACTTTTTATGCAATTATTCCTGTAACTAGAATAATCATTCGTTAGAAACTCGAAATTTGCTAGCCCCGGAATGAAGTTTACCTTTTAACCATTGTCTTTTAAATCTTAAAAAACTGACTCATATCCACAAACCTGTCAATAACATATCATTCCTCAAACAGCGACAATCAAGAAGAGAAGAAAGATGATACTTCAGATGGCACTGTTAACAAGGCTGAAGAGTCCAAGAAGGAGCCCAAGACCCGTTACGATGACATTCATCCTTCGCTGCTGAAGTGCCACATCTGCAACAAGAGCATGTGGGACGGGCGCTCGTTTGAGAACCATCTCAGCGGCCGGGCACACGCCATCATGATGCAGAAGACTGCTCAGAGCTATGCCCTCACTGCCGATACTATGAGGCAGGAGTTTAAGGTGAGTTTTAGAAATAAATGGGCTTAAAAATATTTGTTATACATATCACACTTTTAAATTACTTTAGCCTTACATTTTTATTACTTTAATATCTATTTGTGCTTGATTATAAGCTTAACATTGACTTCCAAAATGTTACACACATATTTAGCTGCTTTTTTTAAGCATTTGGTGTGTTAGCAATGAAATGTGTTTCACAAAAATATTGTGCAGGCTTTCTACAAGTATGCAAATGCTATGTGGTGGTTTGGTAACTATAGTACATTGTTCACTGAGAGGAGAAAGTGACCGATTACAGTCGAGGGTGTCGTTTGAAGCCCAAGCATCTGAGCGGAAGAGAAAAGTGAATGAAAATCCATGTCTTCCCGCTCAGATGTGTTTTCTCCCCGCATATTTGTTCGATATGCAATGACGTACTTTCTACCGTAAATGACGTACTTTCTACCGTAAATTTGATAAAGTATCAAGTTACTTTCCGAGCAGGTGTAGTATAAAAGATTTTTTTCTTATGACTGGGAGGTATGTGGTATGATTTGGACTATATCCAAGATCTCTTTCTTATTATGCATATCAGCTACTAAAATGTCCCTATACACAAATTAGCGTCATCATGCAAGCATATTTTTACAATCTGGTTTTTTTATCAATTTTTTTTATGACATATTTTATTTCTGTGTGAAGGAAAACATTGATTTGTAAAAGTAAGCATGCTGTTTCACCCCTTTACATTTGTTGCCCCACACATCTTGCACCTTATTGCAATTAATTAAGCTCTAGTACAAATAGCCCTTTTTATTTTTGTAATGTGCTAATTTCCACTGCTCCTACCTAAAATGTGTTTTATATTTTTGCTTTGTGATTGTGCATGGTTTGCTTGACTCCTGCTGCAGATACATACGGACTACACTCGTGTACACCCCCATACTGTGAAATGGACTCTTCCTCAAATACCTGAAACACCAGAATTCACCATAGTAGAACCGGTTATTAAAATTGAAGATGATGAACCCTCTTTAGCTCTGGTTAAAGTTAGCAAGAAAACTAAGAAGAAATGGAGAACTCAGACGAATTTGAGACAGTCTCAACATATCTGGCAAAGAGTCGGTGACATATTGTGTCCTCAGGACCGTCGTGTGAATCAAAATTCTAGACCAGGTTTATTACCCACACCTGGACAACACTTATACCATGAGCAAAAACAATTTGAGCCATCACATTGGAGTCATGACTCGGATGATGACATGTATCAAAGACCAAGATATGAGCACCTCAGGCCTCAAGAAAATAACTCCTGGGGCCACAGAACAAGATACCACCATGATAGGGACCAAGACTCAAGGGAATCTTGGGAAGAAACAGAAAGATTTGACCAGGACTGTGAAAGGGGAAGTTTGGACAATAATCAGCAACCAGAATTTAAGTTTGACGAAGATGTAGACATGGTTTCAGTTGTATCTCTGAAACTAGGAAGACACTTTGATTCATCGGACTGGGAACGTGACCCGTCACCTCCTATATGCCAAAGTCCCATGCATAATGTTCCTCATTGGGACCAAGGAAGAGGTTCCCCAGAATGGGTGGAAGATTTTGACCATCAAAGGTCCTTCAGAAGACCAAATGATGAGTTTTTAGATAGATATGTGTATAATGGCCCAAATATTAGATCACCACCATATTGGCGACAAAATGAAAGAATGCATCCTTACTGGAGATCGAGTTCATATCATACAAGCTGGGAACATAAATTCTCAAGACATGGGTCATGTTCGGGCCAAAATAGTGCGCGATCTCGAGTGTTTAGGGCTCCTTGGGCCACACATCGGGGCGCGCGCAATGGCCCAAGGGGCGTATGTATTCCTTTTTGTTAAAATTTTATTTTTGCTTAAATTGCACGTTAACAAATGCTTATATTTTTTAAAATGAAGCATGTCTTTAAATACAATGTTGCTTTACCATTTTGCATGTTATAACACTTTCATTTACCATTCCTTGAATATATAAATGTATTATTGCACTTTTAGTGCCTATCTGCATATTACATGTTGGTCCAAAGTTGGTTTACAGGCATTTTCTTGTATTGGTTTCTGCTATTTTACTCTTTCACCTCTAAAGGTCTAAGCACTTTTAGTCATTTTTCATAAATTTTCTGTATCTTAACAATTCTGTCCACATATTTATATTTAAGTGTTAGAAGCTTATCCATGATATAATGGAGTTTATGTGTCCTATGTCAGTACTAGAAACAAGTGTATGTTGTATGTTGCAATATTTGCAATTGACTTGAACATAAAGTATTGTGGTAACTTTACATCAAACCCACTTTCCCTGTCTCCTTTTTATGGAGATTTTTCCACAGTAAATAGACCAGTAGTTTAGTACCATTAAAAACCAAGTCAGCAGGGTGTTTCACAAACTCTAAAAACTTTCACCCAAAACACGTAACCCCAATAATAGACGTCGTTGGAACTTCTATGATTGGTGGCACATTGTTTATTTATTTGTTTGTTTGTCTAATACGGCAGTCGTTAAGCCATGTCAGAGGCCCTTAGGGCGGCTTGATAACTCTCTACACCCTCATTCGATAATAAGAAGATTTTTGTTTCATTTTAACTAATAACTTTCTGAATGAAAAACCCTGCTGAACAAAAAAAAAGACATTGCTTGCCCACAACGTTAGCATATGAACAAACGCTACAATGAAATTTACTCTGCAGATTCGTGAGATGAAGCGGCACCGTCGCTCGGGCACGCAGCCCGCGCGGGACTTCTACTGCGCCATGTGCGACATGTACGCGGCGGACGGAGCCCTGCACCGCACCATCGTGGGACACCGCAAGCTGAAGAAGTACCTGCACCCCACCTGCACCTTCTGCCACAAGGAGATGCCCACCAGGATCGAGTTCGATGAGCACCGGCTCACGGCCGAGCATCTCAAGAATATGCAGGACAAGCAGGAGGTGGTCACCAAGCCTAAGCCTGAAGGTGGGTGGCAAAAACCAGGTTATTGATGTAGATAGCATATTTACTTCTATAAATTTAAGGACGTGTGTACCTGACGTCTTCAAACGTCTTCAATGCATAACAAATAAGTAGGAATTTGAAAAATAAACTGTCTTCTCTTAGTGTCCTTGTAAATGACCATTCCAACAATATATGAATATGATGGTGGACGACACATATTTCAAAAACTACTGAACTAAGTTCAGTTAGGTGAATGTAATATGTTTTGCTATCGCTGTTTGTTTCACATCTGAATGTATGTACTTATTATAGTCTTCTGTTTCTCCCAGTGATGGTGATTTCAACACTGAGCATGGAGCAGTCGTACCTGCGCGACGACCGCCAGCGCCGCCGCAGGAACGACAACAACGACGACAAGGACGGGAACAAGGAGGGGGAGGGGGAGGGGGGCGATAATCAGGTAACTAACACATGTCTATGGATACTGATATTCCAGTTATGGAGTTGAATATCACCGGACGAGCAGGAATACAGCAGGTCGTCACCGCTGCCTGGTTCAAGTTCCCACGACTCGCACTAAGCGTTTTACTTCCACATTTATAGTGTGAACTGCTAAATTGTAGAACTCCCTGCCTGACTCCCTGTTCCCCGCGGAATATAACCTTACGACCTTCAAAGCGAGAGTGAATCGGTTCTTACTGGGTAAGCACGTTCCATCCTAGACCGTAATGATTGCTTACCATCAGGCGAATTACGGTCAAGTGCAAATCCATTCAATGTAAAAAAAAAAGTTACCTGGAAGAGATCACTTTAGTGATAAGGTCGCCCAATGTCACTGATTACCTTCTACCTTTTTATGTAAATTGTATTCTTTATTTAGGTGTAAAATAAAGTATATTTGATTTGAAACCACTCTCAACTTATAAATGGGAACACAATATAGTACATATGATTATAAACTGTTGTGCATATTGGTGTGTAAGGAAAGACAGTAGTACACTTTACATTCCCTTTGGCACAACCAGTTGTGTTGTGGGTCCAGTTTTTTCCCAAAGGACTTAACTAGTTGTGCCGAAGGGAATTAAAATTCCCATTGGCACAACCAGTTGTGCAGAACAGTTGTGCGCCGGGGAAGTCACGAATAGAAGGGAACCAAAGTGATTTTGACTGTCTAGTTTAAAGTATCTAGTTCATCATCATATCAGTCTCTAAACGGACAGGTGCTCATAGCTATGTTACTAAAATCTTTATTACCGTTGCTTTACAATGTAAATGAGCCAAAAAATCAATTTTATATTCATAGTGTTATCACAGAACACGGAAAATATTGTGTTGTTGTCTACCAATATTATAGGCAGTCACTATTGTGTATGTGTGAGTACATGTAATCGTCACACTCAGATATCCTTCAGTTCTGTGATCAGTATTAAGATATTTTTTCTTCACACAGGAGCAGCCTGAAGTGAAGGCGGAGCCTGGTACTGAGGTGGCCCTCGTGGACAAGAGTGGCGAGAAGAATGGCACCATCGATAATGAGAACACTATTGTTGACTACAAGGAGGGAGACGACCTCAGCCATGTCACTAATGAAATGCTGCCCGTCTATAGGTGAGTCTTACTATACAATAAACACTTATTGTACACCATACAAGAAATAAATAAAAAACTCAAAGACTGACTGTCTGATAGTGATCTATTAACGCACAGCCCAAACCACAGGACTGATTGGGTTGTAATTTGGAATGAAGGTAGATGTTATGACGTAGGCATCCGTTAAGAAAGGATTTTTGGAAATGCCACTTTTAAAGGGGTGAAATAGGGGATGCAAGTTTTACTTCTTAATGCGAGCGAAGTCGCAAGCACGCACTAGTATAAAATAAGTCCTTGTTATATCCATAAGCTATGTACATCGGTTGCTTTACAAGAAGACATGCTTTTCAGCATAATGCTAGTGTAAGCATTATGCTGAAAAGCATGTCTTCTTGTGCCTGTTAACAACATGTACTTCATACTAGTATGTGTATGTCGCAGCACCTCCCGCGGCGTGGGCGCGTCCTTCCTGACGGAGTTCCGCTGCGTGCAGTGCAAGCTGTGCCACAAGCTGCTGGACTCGCAGGAGACGGCCGACGTGCACCTCCGCACCTGGAAGCACCACCAGCTCTTCGTCAAGTCGCTCCTGCCGCAGGTATCACCACACTGTCGCTTGTGTGCAGGCCACCTACTACTGATCAAACCACACTGTCAGTTGTGCTGCCAATATGTCTGACTGTAGAGGAAAAACATTTAGTGTGCAGGCAGTATCATCATACTAAACATATGTATGTTTTGTCCAGAAGTACAAACACATTTTCTACGTAATGCTCTACAAGTAGTGCTGGTAGCCCCAAATCATGATCATTATTTATAGTAGCATAATTAAAGTTTATCACAAATGTGACATTCTAGATTCTAAGTAAGACAAGAGTTGTGTTTAAAATCGCGTCGACTTTAGTCAAACATATGCCAAACAGTTTGGATAATATTTTGTATCAACCAGTCATTCAATATAATGTTTGTTCCAGCCGCAGCCGCAGCAGCAGCCGCAGCAGCAGCAGCAGGAGGCTCGCGGCAAGCGCGCGCTGCTGGCTCACGATGATGACGACGGTAACTGGAAGCGACGCAAGACCGCTCCCGAGGAGGGCAATGATGCTGTCGAGAATGGAAATATTAAGGGTATGTGTGTGTGTTTTTTATGTTAACTTTCTAGTCATGATTTCTGGAAAAACTATAGTGAACTTAAAAGCTTTTAATGCAAAAAACACTAAGTTGTAGAATAGAACTCTAAATGATTGTGTTATCTTTTTTATAAAAATGCTTTAAATTAAATAGAACAAAGTTTTTGTATCACTTTATTGCCCGCTATGAAATTGACCAAATAGCTATAGTAAAGATATTTTGTCCATTTACACAACATATAGGGCTAGATGGCGCTATGTGAAACGTCCCGGAATATAATTTTTTTTAACTGTTATTATGCGTAGTTTTGTTTACAATTGACACTGTTTTCGACAAGTATACAATCTTAGTATTTGCTACAAAATCAGGTAACTTCTTCTTCCTCTTATCGAATGAGAGTGGCCAACTCTGGTGTCGAGAGTTTTACAAGCCGCCCTAAGGGCCTCTGACATGTCTTAACGACTGCCGTACTAGACAAACAGCCGGGACCAACAATTTAACGTGTCATCCGACCCACGGAAGCGCCCAAGGAATTTGTATTTTTAATTAATTTCCCAGAGGAGCTCGTTGAAGAAGCCGCCGCCGAGAACACCGGCGAGGAGGCGGGCGAGGCGCACCTGGAGCTGCCCTCCAACGAGGAGCTGGACGACATGGAGGACTGGGGACAGGCCGTCGACGAGATACTGGACGAGCCCGCCGGGGGGAATGATGGTCAGTAACAGAAACATTA